>CM033401.1:1206758-1806758 GCA_019426215.1 Buddleja alternifolia
GCTCAAATAAAAAAAAAGTAGAATCAAAAATTATAATGACAAATGAAATTGAACTTAAAACAACCTGTGATTATCTTGACAAACAAATTAACTCTCCTCTTCTTGAACCAGACATTAATCCCAAACAAGTTCAATTTATTTTTAATGTTTTGCCTAAACCATATTCGAGTTAGAAAGTGGAGAACGGCCAAAGGTCAAGAACAAGAGTAAATCAAAGTGGGCTCAGGAGTCCATTCCTCTGTTGGGCAGATAGGTAGTATTGCACATGGTAGTATATTTAATTTTGCTAAAACTTAAGAGAAAATGCAAAGAAATTGACGGGTCATCAACTACGGGTTGGGCCGTGGCTCGGTCCCCACCCTTTACCGACCGATCCGTTAAACATTGAGCCTGTATGCCTACTGTTCAGTCTGTTCCTTTCGTGTACTACTGAAAGACGAACCAAAACTACTCGAGCTCGATCTTGAAAGCTAGTTTGAGCTCGGTTTGTCAACATATTAAACCAAACTTTAACAACTTTTTGTGTTCGATAAGTTTAGAAACTCGGCTCGATTAGTAAAAAATAATTAAAACATGTAAAAAAAAAAACTACTCGAGCTAGGCTCGTGTTTGGCTCGATTAAAACTCATTTGAACTCGGCTCATTTAGCAATCAAACTCAAACACAAATTTTGAAGCTCGATTCGTAAAAAATAATAAAATATGTAAAGAAAATCAAACTACTCGAGCTCGACTCGATTAAAACTCATTTGAACTTGGTTCGATTAACAATCAAACAAACTCAAACACAAATTTGAAGCTTGATTAGTAAAAAATAATAAAAATATGTAAAAAAAAATCAAACTACTCGAGCTCGGCTAGATTAAAACTCGTTTGAACTCAGCTCGATTTACAATCAAACAACTCAAATACAAATTTGAAGCTCAATTGTAATTCAAACAAGTTTGAACAACAATTCGTTCTACTCAACTCGACTCGACTGTTTACACCCCAATTTCCATGCAGTCCACACCTTCACGAGGGAAAAATTTATGTTGGACCAAATCCAATGGTCGTGGTGCTTATCTTTCTCACATAGTAAAATATAATGTATACGGTCCCCATACACGCTTATGTGAGAGAAATAGACACATATTGCCATTCAAACTATTGGACTTGATCTGACATGAAATTACCCACGAGCAACAGTCATAGTTTAATTCAAATATTAATTAATTTGCTCAAAAAACGAAATATGAAATGAAATATTATTTGAACAAAGAATTAGAGCATTATAGATGACCCGTATATGGATCTCGATTAGCCATGTGGATAGCTCGGATGATGACATGTGGATAATCTAACGACTCTGATGCAATAGTTGTTGGGTCGGGTTTGGGTCGAACGACTTGACCCAGTGCGAAAATGCGGATCTTGGGCTTAAATGGTCCAGAAGTGGGCTCAAGTGGCCCAAATGTATATTTTTAAAGGGTGTTATGTAATTTAAATATAATGCCGAAAATTGGGTATATTTAATTACAATATAGTGTATATGAAGTTCAAATCACAAATATATTTAAAATAAAATTTTGTAATATAATGTGTATATAAGAAATGGTTTTTAAGATATAATAACATCTGAAAGATGATTTTAGATTAGATATCCCAAAATTGATATTAGCATTGAGTGAAATAGTCAGTAATACTTATAAAAAGATAAATTATATAAATCATCTTTCTTAAGAAAGCAGTAATATATTAAATCATTAAAATTAATTATTAAATTCTTGTTACAATTAGGAGAAATAAAAAGAAGATGAAATATAATATAAAAGTATATCAACTGTAGTTAGAGAAAGATTAGAACAGTAGAGAGGCTTAGGGGACCAAACCAAACGTATTCTCGCAGTATAATACTGGTGGTGCCTTTGATACTCTGATAGTAAAACTCGTATATATCCGTATAATACATATATATATATATATAATTAAAAAATATTTCGTTTATCGTATGCATTCTGAACGTAATGAATAAATACTCGTACTTTTGTGTTGAACTGTGTAGGACCATACTTTACGTATCACGTGTAATACTCGACTAATAATACTCTAATTTTGACCAATTTTTTTTTTAATTTAAAACTTAAAAATTATTATTAAAATTTTTATAAATACTAATTGAGTATTATATAATTAAAAACTTTAAACGTTAATAATTTATTAAAATATTAATTATTTTCAATTAGTAACTCATATAAAATATTATTTATATAAATTAAAAATGAGCACAAGTAATAAATTTTATAAATTTATGTAGAATTAAATCATATTTTTACTCTTAAATAATTAATTTATATTCATACATCTACAAATTTGCTTATTTCTCATTTTTGTACTTTTAAGCCGAAACTTTCAATAAAATTTCGTAATATAAACCAACTTTTCCAATCCCGTATCTTTCTAATTATGCTCTTATAAACCAAAAAAGGCATATCCTTTTTACACTCTCACACACTCTGTAGAGAGAGAAAGTAAGCAGAGGAGTACATTTTGACCGCCATTGATACGAAGCTTTCATTGATCATTAATTCATTACGAGAATATTTTGTTTATGGAATAAAAATTCTGGAGTCTTACTCACTTGATGCTCCGAAATTACTGGTAGTAGCGCTGGAAATGCGTCCAATTCATCGAACTTCTGCTTGATTCCTTCCATTTTGAGCTCAATTTTGAGTCTGTCTTCTGCCGATATTTCATATATATATATATATATATATATATATATATATAAAAGTGAAATTGAGTTCAAGTTCTTTCAATTTCAGCTCAATTGCGTACATTTTGTGTTTATATATACATTTTCGAGCGATATTTCAGATATATATTTTCTTAAGTTTAAGTTCTTCGAATTTCAGCTCAATTGCGTACATTTTGTGTTTATATATAGATTTTCGAGCTGAATTCAGTTCGTATTGAGCTTAACGTTGGCCAATTACTCAATTATCTTCATATTACGGAAGCAAAAGTTGAAGCGGATTCAAACCGCAATTTAGATCCATAGAAATGGGGTTCGGATTCGACGGAATCCACGGAGTAATCTCCGGTCATCCAAAAATCGAAAGCAGCTCATTCACGGCGCTTCTCGAACTTCCTCCGCCGCAGGCGGTGGAGCTCTTATTCAAGGAAGATTTTCCGGCGAAACCGCCGCCGCCGCCTCCAATTTTTCCTTCTGATATTGGCCTCATTCACCATGCCTCAAAGTTCTCTGTCTTCGCTTCAGCTGATAATTCGCCGGAGAGTAATACAATCATGCCGGCGTCAAGGTCGATGAAGCCTGATGTAGTGAAGCAAGAGCGATCGGACTCGGATTCGCTCCCTAATTCTTCTTCGCCGGCGGTTTCAGAAAAGAGTATGAAGTCCGGCAAGCGAAAGGACAGGGATAAAAAGGTCGTCTCACAGCTTTCACTTGTGTTTGTTCAAAGTAGCTCTCGAGTCGAACAAGTTATTCTTCAAATTTATTTTAATTTAGCTTGGAGCTTTAAAATTTGTATTCCGTTTGATTTAATTGTTGATTAAGTCAAATTCAAATAAATTTTGATGAGTGGAGTCGAATTCGAGTAATTTAATTTTTATTTTTTTTATTCATTTATTATTTTTTCAAAAAGTCAAACTTGTGTAATTTAATTTTTATTTTTTTAATTTTTACTAATTGATGTAAACGAATTAAGTTGAGCAACTGATTGTGCAAATTTATTTGAATTAGGAATTTTAGAATTTATATTTGAGATAGAAATAGAGCTTTAATCAAATTAAACACAAATTATCTTTGAGTTGCTTAATTTCTTTTGGCACATATTTTATTAATCGAATCACAAATTGACTTTGAGTGGCTTATCTTATCCATTATTATCCATTATAGATATGTTAATGAGCTTTTCACGAACGTTCTCGTGTCAGTAAAACCTAATTTAGTTCGTCTTTCAACCGACTTTGATCGGAAATTTTCTTCAAATCGTCTGAAATATTGATCCTCTATACTGAAGTTTATGTTCTCTCTATAAATTTGTTCCTTGTTTTCAGGCCAAAAACTCGAACAAAAAGAGCAAAAAGATAGCCCCAAATGAAGATGGCGACGAGAAGCTGCAGTACGTTCACGTCAGAGCTCGCCGGGGCCAAGCCACTGACAGCCACAGCTTAGCTGAAAGAGTAATTATTTAGCTAGTTCTGATAACTAATCTCTAATCACCTCCTTAATCTTCACTATTAGCCTAAAATTTAATATTTAGTTTGTAATTACGCTCATCTTATACAGGCTAGGAGACAGAAGATTAACGCCAGACTGAAGCTATTACAGGAGCTGGTCCCAGGATGTGACAAGGTCAGCTCTTAAACGGTGCCGTTTCTCGAAATATTACTGATTTTGTGCAGACTAATTATTATCATAATGGGTTTTGTCAAAGATAGTGGGGTGATTAGATATTTTATTATGACTGCCTTTCCACTTCTAATGATGATTAGTTAATGCTTTTCTCTTCTAGTTTGATTAGTGCTAATGGGGTTGTAAACAAGGTGAGTCGATTTGTTGTTGAAGCTTGTTTGATTTATTATCGAGTTTTAAAATTTGTATTTGAGTTTGATTTGATTGCTAATCGAACATAGCTCAAATGAGCTTTAATCGAGTCAAATACGAGTCGAGCTTGAGTGGCGTGATATGTTATTCAAGTTTGGTTTGATATGTTAGGGAATGAGCTTTTAACGATTGAATTCGAGTCGAGTATCGAACAACTTGGTCCGTTTATCAGCATCAAGTTAATATATGATAACGTTAAGGTTGCTTTTACCTTTTTCAATTGGGGAAAGAAAGATAAAGCTGATGAGCTTTTGCACCAAGAAAGGTGGCGGGCCTCTCTTGAAGTGTCGCTCTCGTAATTCAATGTGTTTTCACCTTTTTGGCCTTTTGTTTGGTTCTTTACACCTCCTTTCTAAGGCCATTGTTGTCATTCAATAAACCAATTTATCTTTTCCTCCTCCCCCTCTTCATGACTAATGTACTCCCCCTCTTCATGGCTGATGTAATATAAATGGTATTTATAGATTTGGGCTTGGTCTATGATTTTGGGATCGACTCAAAATAATTATGAAAGAGTTTAACGTAGTGGTTTTTGATTTATTTTGGTTTTGTTAGATTAGATTGCATTCTCAGGTCTTAACTTGGGTTCACAATAGGGAAAAAAAAACATTAAGATAGCTTTTAATCTAGAAAAAATGTTACTCTTGTTCAAGGCTAAGCATATTTGATGACTAAACTATATGCAATGGTAAAAGAATCAAGCTGGTAAAAGAAGCTTTATGGACTCTAATGGAACCAGCTAGATTGTACTTATTCAGGATCTTTTCACCTGCTTCGGGTTTTTCTTTTACCTTTTGCTGTCCGTTTCGTTTAAAGATCTTCGTGGGTGTTCTCTCCAAATTGAATATTAAGGATCAATAGGCAAATTCGTAATGTCGACTATACAACCTAAGAATATGAGGAGTTAATATTGAATGAGATGACAGGACATGTCCATTTGCAAACAGCTTGGACCTCACTTTTAATGTTAAGAAAGGATAGTTATGAGAGTGAACCCGCAAATGATAGAGTGATGGATTATATTAGTGTTCTGCTAGAGGCGGAAAAATTATATCTCTCTGGATCACCTATAATGGCTTCTGGGAAGTTCTGAAATCTGATATTAATGTTGCCAAGCCCTTAACCTCTAGAAAAATGAATATTGAAAAACATCGTTGTCGGTTTCAATTTTTAAAACTGTGGTAGTTTTCCGGATTTTCTTCGTCATAAAATGGTTTGTTTCAGTGTACTATGTTTGGGAAAGGTACAGTTAACTGAATTATTGCTGCATGATTGATTTGTTCACTATGGTCCCTTTTGATGTAAAATAATTGTTTTTTGTGTTCTATAGATTTCAGGTACTGCAATGGTGTTGGATGAGATAATTAATCACGTACAAGCGCTTCAGCGACTTGTGGAGGTCAGACTCAACACATCCTTCCCTCTTATGCATAATATTTTTTTTTTGGTAATGCCCTCTTATGCATAATGCTAGACTCAAATATTGGTTGAAATATTAGGGAATAAATATGGTGATTGAACACGAAACATTTGAATAATAACGAGGATTTTAATCCATTTTATGCGCTTATCCATTATCGGCTTAAATTTTGTAGTGATATGACTAGTACAAGATCGAGAAGGGGTGGGGGAGAGAACAAAATAGAAAGGGCGATTCAGCCTACAACAAGTACTTGTATGATGTATCACACTTATGTTCTTATATTATACCCGCTTATACTTACTGATGAACTGAGATGACTAATATCGATTTACTCTTCCCATATTTTTTAGTATACTAGTACAAAGCACGTGTGTTGCACGTGGAAGTCTGATTCTTCTAATAATCATCTTCAACTAATATTTTAAGAACAATAGTTGAAAAGTCATTGGATGACCTTCTAGCTTCTTAGTCATGACTCATGACTCATATACACATGATGACATCCTATATGTATTTAATTTACTAAATAGTAACATGAATATTAAATCAAAATGACGATGAACCAAAAAAGTAAAAAAGCCTGAAATTAAATATAATTGATTATCAGAAAATCATATATCATAGAAAAAGATTTGAGGAAACATATGACAGAAAAAGGACGAATTAGAAATGAAAGATACACCTACAGATGAAATTAGAGCACGTAGACTTCTGGGACATGTGAAATCTTGGGCCATTCAGAATGATAAAGGTGGCTAATTTCTGGATTGTCCATCCCCTTAAGCAGTGGACAACCTATAACCGAGACTATACTCAATTGGGTGAGGCGCTGCATGGCTTCCTTAGATGGCAGATGCCTTAGCTTTTCACAATCAAATATATGTAACTTTTGAAGAGAAGACAAGTTTCCAAACCAATCAGGTAAAGCTTCTATGCCAAAACCACCTAATCCTAAATGAGTGAGAGAAATTAGATGCTGAAGTTGATGTGGCAGAGAGTCCCATTGTAGCCATCCATATAATACTAATGTCCGAAGTGAGTGCAATCGTTGGATGCCTTGGAGAGCATCACAGAATGAAGTGAACCCCACTTCTTCAGAAAAGGGACCGATTATCAATTCTTCCAAGTGACCAAGACAATCGATATTCTTGGGCAAACTCGTCAACTTGGGACATTTGGAAATATTTATGTGATACAAACTCGTCAGTCTCTGACAGTCTATTGGGAAAGAAGAGGGTCGATTATCGCAATCCGATATGTCCAATTTCTCAAGAGACGAACATGACCCTAGCATTTTATTCGGAAATTTCAGGCAATTTTGAATTTCCATGGTTTGGAGAGAAATTAATTCTCTGTTTGAATATCGAATTGACTTGAGGTTATTGCACTCTATTATACTTAATTTCCGAAGAGACCGAAAAATGTGTGCATCATCCGGAAATTCAAGATGGGTTAGGCTATGACAACCACCTATTTCCAAAGATTCAAGGTGTTGGTTGTCGTGCAATAGCCTTTCAGGAAGACAAGTGAGGTCTTTAAAATCACTGATTCTCAAATTAATGAGAGATCTTATATTTCTGCTGCATATCTTATCCATTAACTGGGAGCCTATCTCTATACCTCCAATCGTCAATTCTTTAAGAGATGGAAAACCATGCCTTGGAACAATAGTCATTCTGTGACACTTCACGATTAGGAACTTCTCAAGCTTTGGAAAAGCATTATCTGTACATCCATTAACTTTAGATGGTTCAATCCACTCTACCAGATTCGTCATATTTTTCAGCGTGAAACATTCAAGTGCTCGAAATGGTGGAGGTTGCGAACCACTTCCACTGCTACTTGATGACTCGTTGTTTCCACCATAGGGATAGTAAAATGAATGACCTATAGATTTTACACTTTTCAGGCCGTCCAACACCAATATCTTGAGCATGGGTAGATGACCCAGTGTTGGAATCTCTTGGCATCTTTCACAATCCACTAATCTGAACTCAACTAATTTGTTGAGACCAACCATCATATTCAAGGTCCATGATGGAAAATTATCTCCTAGAAAATTTACAATCTTTAAGATTTTTATATTTGGATGAGGTTGAAGCCCTCCCAACACTTCTTCATCATTGTTGATACCTTCCCTTGACTCGCTCCAGATTAACTTTAACCTGTATATGTTTGGTTTTTCAATTAGGCCTGCTCTGGCAGCCTCTTCTTTATCTTTCACACATTCAAGTTTCCGTATCGTGAGTTTTCCCTTCAGATTCTTCAAGAATCCCAACTCTTCGATCCGACGACCCTTCTTCTGGCTCACGTTGAAGAACTTTAATGTCCGAAGACAAGTTAGCTTTCCTATTTCATGTGGCATTTCGAGATCTTGATTAAATGATATAATGAGATGTCTCAAGCTAACTAATTGATTGAATCGGTCTGGGAGCCTTTCAAGGCAGGAGCAATAAAGAGTCCTCAATGTCTGCAAATTTAGAAGCTTACAAATAGATTCTGGAAAAGCTTCCATCTCATTATGAGACAGATCAAGAAATCTCAAGTGAATCAGCTTGCCAATTGAGTTCAATTCCGTGACCTGTTCCGCTTGAAGATTTAGAGTATGCAAGTTTTTGAAATCTTTGAAGACATTCGCAGATATCTTGACGCCTCTCAAGAATAAAGCCCGCAAATAAATTGCTCCATCTTTCATTTTCTTGAATGCTTCTTCATCAAGTGATTTGGTAACCAGGTATCTAACTTGAGGAGGAGGGATGCTATTTCCAGTGGAGTTTATTGCATTAAAACTTTCTGCCTTTGAAACTGAACATGCCAAATCATGTACCAAATCATGCATTTTTGAGTGCTTGATATTGCCAAACTCATCCTTTACTGCCTCTTGCAAGAAAGAATTTTGCAGCAAAAAATCATAAACTCCGCTCCCTATAGTCCCCATATCATATTTATCATTTTCTATGAGAAATCCTTCGGCCATCCAAAGTTGGATTAGCAACTCTTTTTCTATTTCTTCATCCTTGAAGAAAATGGAACAATATGCAAAGCATTTTTTAAGTAATGGATATGGTAATCGATCAAAACTGACCTTTAATACTTGCAGTACTTCACTTTCTTCTTTATTGGGAGCTGAAAATCCGCTCTGTAGAAATGAGGTCCATTCATCACTTCCCTTCCCTCGCAAAGTTCCCCCAACGATAGTTGCCGCTAACGGTACACCTCTGCATTTAGAGGCAATATCCTTCCCAATGATTTCCAAATCGTTAGGAACTTCCGCACCAAAGAAAGCTCTTGCCTTGATTATTGACCAGCAATCATCATCTGATAATTTATCCAAAGGATAACCAGTGCTTGTTGTGTTCACAATTGATGACACATCTGCACTACGAGTAGTCACAAGACAAAAATTGCCTTTGTTTGGATTTATTCCAAGTAGCGAACGCTTAAAATCTTCCCATGCTCTTCTTTGATCATTCCACATATCATCAAGAACAAGTAAATATCTTCCATTTTTTAGTTTCTTTTGAAGAGTATTAAGTATAGTTTCCTTTTCCTCTAGCTGAACAACATCCTTTGTTAATGCTTCAAGAATTTTCTTCAAAAGCCCTTTGGTATCAAATTTGTCAGATACACACACCCAAATTCTTTCATTGAAATATGCCACTGTTCTCGGGTCCTTGAAGACCGATCGAGCTAAAGTTGTCTTCCCAAGCCCTCCCATTCCACTAATGGGAAGGACTGAAACAACTTCATCGCTAGGATTAACCAATACATTGACTATTTTGGACACATCATCATCTCTACCAATAACAACTGGATCAACACTTACGGAATCAGTTTCGATAACTGGAGGAAGATAGATGGGAGAATCAACAACTCTGTTTGAAGGTTATAGCTAGTGGCCTCTTCATTAACCTTTTTCAACTTCATATTGACATCCTTGATCTTATGTGCCATGTTTAGTCGAAAGATCATAGGATTGTATGACGAGAAAAAGAACCGCACCTTCCTCTTCATTTGGTTACTGATCTCTACCTTACGCCGGATCAGTTCATAGTTGAACTCATCCAACAAGTCATCTGCTTCATAGGCCACATCTTCAAGTTTCTTCAGCCACAATTTAACTTGTTCGTCTTCAACTTGGCGCCTCGAGGCATCGTGCTGGAATGCTTGGACCGTTTTCAATGACTCCTCCAGCCCTTTCAGCTCATTCTTGACACCCAACGCGAGGTCGATCTCTTCAGAAGCAACATCGACAAGCTTTTTCACCAAAACTTCCACACTAGCACTGATCACAGTTTCAGCCATTTGGTTTTTTTTTTTTGGGGTTGATGATTCAAAGGTTATCTCTGTCTGTGTGAGTGTAGATGCAAAGAAAGAGAGAAAGCAGATGCAAAGAATGTTTTCTTCTCTTACTAATAATAATGCATCTAGCTTTGCTGTAATCCTAATAGGAAAAAACTTTTCTCACAGACAGTGCTCAACCAATAATTGTAGCAACTTGTGTAGCAAGTTGCCAGATATAATATATTTAAAGGACAAGCCACACATTATTATTATTGTATATTATCATAATTAGCCCTACATATATTTTTGGAAGTTTATATAAACCCCAAATAGTCATTCTTTATCAACTTTTTATGTCTCAAGGAAATCTTATAGTTATTGTAGAACGAAAATTCGTAAGTAATTTCATTATAAATGTACGAAAACCAATATCTGATTATTTAGAAAATATTTTGTCACCAAATAGATGTTTATGAGTTAAAGATATGTATCATTAAACTTCTAAGCTTTAACAATTATCATCATTACTTATTCAAGTATTGTGTAAGGTGTGATGTTTAACAATTTAATAATTGTACACATAAATACCTAATATTTACTCTACTGTCCGCAAAATTTTTATCCTTCATACGAAAAGGAAAATATCTTTTCAAAAGTTATCAAATAGTTATCAAAAATATCATTAACGTTAACACAAAAATTATCTAGTTATAGTTAAGCTTGGAATCATTAACGAATGTTATTATTTTATTTTTTTTGGTTGAACAGATAATTAAACACAAGATATGTTGTCTATATTTAATAAAACACAAACATAAATCTTCAAGTTTAGAAGAGTTATGGATGGCAAAGAAGATTAAGGAATCCAAACAGGTCACACTCAATCAAGTTATCAATAATCGACACTCATTAGTGGAGGAATAAAAATTGTTTTATTATATACATATAGAATTATTAATTTTTGTTTTTATTTCTCCTTTCATTCTAAAAAAATTGATATGTTTATTGTTTATGTAAACAATTAAAGAATACGTACTAAGATGAGATGAGGTTAGAAAATTCACCATTTTAAAAGAATATTCATAATATTAAATTTATTGTGTTAATAATTTGCTTTCCTTGTTATTTGTCAACATAATATGAAATTAATATTATGTGAGGGAGAAAACAATTACCAAGAAACGAGGTTTTGTTTGAGGAGACGTCGGGTTGAGCAATAAAGCAATAAAAACCCTTCCTCTCCTCTCCTCTCTCTCTAGCCGTCGGCCTCCATAGCCAAGAAGGGGAGATTTTTCGTTCAAATTTTCCAGCAAGATAATTTAGAGGCAGCGCCTTTGTAGATGTTTGATGTTATTTTACCTTGATGACTGATTCTTCAAATAATAAAAATGCCCCCTCTCTCCAACTTCCCAAAACCATTTTATGATTACTATAAATATAATCTTGATATTTGTCAATTCTCGTGCAGCTTAGGCTCTAAATCTATTTTCTTCTTTTTTCAGTTTTATACTATAGTTAAAACATTTTATATCAAAATGTTTCATATGAACAAGTTTTAAGTTTACTTAAATGCTAATAATGGTGTTGTCTTATGACCTTCTAGCTAAATAGCAACATATAATTATTAAAGTTACTTAAGTGATGATAATGGTGTCTTATGACTTTCTAGCTTTTTAGTCATGAGTCACGTACACATAATTGCATTCTATATATATTTAAATTACTAAATAGTAACATATTATTAAGGTTATTTAAGTGAGTGAGGACAATGGTGTCTTTTCACAATTGGAAGAAACATCATCAAGGTCCACACTTTTATAATAATATAGAATATAGATATAGATATAGATAGATAGATAGATAGATAGATTATGGAATTAGTTAGGATAAGTTCCTTTAGGAGTTTGTTATTTTGTACCCTGTTTCCCTTTATTGCGTTTCAAGCTTCAGCTGATTATGATATGTTTCTTTGACTACAGTTTTTATCCATGAGTCTTGCTGTTGTTAACCCGAGAATTGATTTCAACCTTGACACCCTATTGGCCGCAGATGTAAGTGCAATTGAACTTATAAATCCTGTACATTATGCTCGTCAAATAACGTTAAACAAAGAACTCTAGAAATTATGCAGTGTATGTAATAATGCCAAATTATCAAAGTAAGAACTGATTTTATCATTGTCTATCATCTTTTAACAATGGACTTTTTTTTCTCCCTTCTAACACTATTAGTGTTGATGTAGAATGGATCCTCGATTGATAATTGTTATACGGGCATGTTTACTCCACCCGTCTGGCCGGAGGGACAAACCAACGGGAGCAGACAACTACAACTACAACACCTCTGCCATTTTGATGAGCTTCATCAGCCCATCTGGGGCAGAGGAGAAGACACCTCTAATTTCATTCGTCCTGATAATTCGCATCTAAGCTACGACTCTCCTGCAAATTCAGGTAAAGTACAATTTACCGATGAATTACTGTAGTGCCTTGGAAAATGGAGGTTTATGGTTCTGTTTTACCTTAAGTATTAGGGATAATTACATGCACACCTACTCACTTATTGGGTAGTTACCACGAGTCTTCCGATGTTTTGCAAATTACCCAGATCATGAATACTATGATCATGAAAACTCGAAAATAGGGAGCAAAATTGTAATATGATCTTACTCACAAGGGATGAATTTGCAAATTACTTTTATTGATAAGGGAAGTTATGGTAATTTCTCGGTTTTTGTTCGTAAGTAGTGTCACACACACGGGGTGTTTATGTAATTTTATTAACGAGGGGTCACCTTTAGATCTTTGAACTTTAACGAACTATTTTTACAGCTTCTTTGCACTCAAGTCAGCTGAAAATGGAGCTGTGAAGGCGAGCAGGCGTTTTCGGAGCAGTTAGATATGTATATATCGGATATATATTAGTAGTATAGTGTTATTCGGGGCGTTTTATGAGCATGGATTTCCATGGCGTCTGTATATCCTTGTTAAATTTATTTAGGAGGAAGAGATTTAGCTTGTTATATATATATAGATATGTTGAATACTACTAACTTAAAAGAGCCATTCTATCTTTGATGTATCTGAATTTGAGATGAATGATTGATTCCTATCTTGCATTATCATATTTTCTATTTTTACTTGTTTTAATGAGATGAATAATTATTTACGGGCACAAATAATATATGAATCCGTACTCCCATCAAAGTGATTCGTACTTATAATTCAAAGTGTTAAACTGTCAATATAATCACCGGTGATTTTATGTCTGATCGGATCCAACAGGGTCGATACACCATATATTATTGGATGCAAGGACATGATAATAAAAATCACTCAATTGACAATGATTGTGATTATATCCAATAATGTTGAATAGAACGGTTCCATTAGACCCAATTTATTCTAGAATTTCTTGTATAATCACATTCATTGTGAATTGGGTTCAATGAAAATGAAGAATATATCTAAGATTTAATGAATAAAGTAAAGGGCATGATCGGTTTTGCATAAAGAAAAATATTCATACGAAATTAAAAATATTATAGCCATGATTCTATGCAGTCCAGTGTGTTCACATCACTACACCTACTTCTTCATTATATATATACACACACATACCTACCTCTAGATAAGATTACACAATTAAACTATTTCTACTCAAATAAAAAATTCAATTTTTAAAATCATTCTCTCAGCACCTTTGTTAGACCTCTTCAAATTTTTTTATTTTTTTTAAAAATCATTTCTTTAGGTTACATATGATGGGCCGATTGTATCATAATTTTTTTTTTTTTTTTGGTAATAAAAAATTCGGATAGGATCGACTCTGGTCCTATCCGGACCAGAGCATACCACATTAGACCAATCAAAGACAAAGGCCAGCCAATTTAGCGGGGAATTTGGGAATTACAAATAGCCCACCAACACTGTCTTCATGTCGGCAAAGAGAATCGAATACATAAACTTCTGAGGGGAAGTGACAGTCCTTACCACCTGAGCCGGGTTTTGGTTTTGTATCATAAATTTGAAACAATACTATTCATTTCATTCCTAAATTAAATTCCAATTTTTCAGCAATGAAATTAATAATTTTCACGCTTCTTCTATCCCTCAGTCTCCTCCAATCCCATTCCGCCACGTCACCACTCTCCATCCTCCAATCCTACCCCCACCTCTCCCTCTCCGTCACCGACTACGGCGCCACCGCCTCCGGCCACCAATACGACACCGTTCCGATCCAATCCACCATCGACGCCTGCTCCTCCGCCTTCCACCTCCGCCGCCGCCCCTGCCACGTCACCTTTCCCCCCGGAAAATACCTAACCGCAACCCTACACCTCAAATCCGGCGTCGTATTGGACATCTCGAAGAACGCCACTATTTTAGGGGGAACTAAGTTGGAAGACTACCCCGAGAAGCGGGAGAAATGGTACGTCGTGGTGGCGGAGGACGCGGAGGAGGTGGGGATCACCGGCGGCGGCGTGATCGACGGCCAGGGTTTGAAGTTCGTGAGGAGATTTGATGAGAGGAAGAATGTGATGGTGAGCTGGAATGAGACTGGGGCGTGTTTGGGGGACGAGTGTAGGCCGCGTTTGGTTGGGTTTATTGGGTGTAAGAATGTGAAGGTTTGGGATGTGAGCTTCACTCAGCCTGCTCTTTGGTGGTACGTTTTGCTTTGCTTTGCGTTGAGTCGAGTCGAGTCGAGTAAGTTGTGTTTAAGCGTGTGTTTGAATAGTTTATTGAGTTTTGGAATTTGTTTTTTGAGTTTAATCGTGTTGAGCTTTAATCGAGCCGTACATAAATCAAACTCGAGTAGCTTATTAGTGGTATGTTATGCTTTTTCATTCGTTATTTCAAGTTATGATAGGGTTGTGAACGAGTTGAGTGAAGTCGAATAAGTTGCGTTCAAGTTTATTTTAATAATTTTAGAGTTATAGAATTTGTATTTGGGCTGAAGGAGCCGAGCTCAATCGAGTATTAATTGAGCTGAACACAAATTTAGCGGGAGTCGTTTGATTTTTTTTTTCTATATATTTTATGATTTTCTACTAATCGAATAGAGCTCGGGCCGAGTTTCAAATTTATCAAACACAAAAATATGTTTTAGTTTGGTTTGAATATTGAGGAACCGTGCTCAAAAGAGTAGCAATTAATATCGAATCAAGTAGCTTGTTTTGTCTTTTAGAGCCGTAGTTTATGATACGATTCGTTGCCTTTTGTGAAGATTGGTTTTCTTCCTTCTGTTTAAGGTCAGGTTGATTAAGTTGATTTTGCAACCGCATCCTCCACATTTTTGATATTTGCTCATAGTCCCCAATTTTTTCTTTATTTTTGTTTTTTCACTTGTTATGGGCTCGAAACTCTTTGATGTTTTCATTATGGTGTTGTGATTATTGCAATGCAAGATATTGAATCGTTATATATACAACGCGCCTGGTAGTTGCTAGTAAATATGTAGCTTATATTAGGGCAATAGATCATCCTAAGAAATTCACGTTTAAATGTTTGTATACGTGTAAAATAGACGTTTCGTAAAGTAAAATTAAAAGGGTGATTTCGTGAAGGAATACCTCCCATACACATTGAGAATCATACCTTCGAATAAGCTCGTGCATCACAAGCTAAATAATTATGTGTAATTATTCGATATCCCATTCTATAATAGCTCGAAGCTAATAGGTTTTTGCACTTGTGGATCTTGAAGCAACTCTAAGTGTCCAACGCGACCCGAGGTATAGAATTTGGTGGATCGATAATTGTAAGGATAATTATGTGGACGCTCCTACCTACGTGAGACCTTAATTACAAACAACACGACGACGTTTAGAAATCACATCAACCTCACCAGCAAATTACAATTTCACCCTTTGTCAATAGAAAAATAGTTTATAATTTCACCTTTGTTTTTTGATTCTAGGACGTGACAAGGGCCTGTTGGTAATCTACAAAATCTCAGGACTCAGTAGTAATTACTCAATAAGTAAAAGGATGTGCATGTAATTATCCTAACTGTAATTTTGACAAATAAATTATCTCTTATCCATTGAGTTGCTTGCTTCACTTCTTGTTACTTGTTTTATCAGTGTTTTTCCATGTAATATAGAACACATACATATGTTATATTGCAGCTTGCATCTTGTTAGATGTCAAAACACATCAATTCATGACGTTTCGATCTATGGGGACTTCAATACGCCTAACAATGACGGCATAGATATTGAGGATTCAAACAATACACTCATCACAAGATGCACCATAGACACCGGAGACGATGCTATATGTCCCAAGACAAATACTGCTCCCGTCTACAATCTTACTGCAACCAACTGCTGGATAAAAACTAAGTCTTCAGCTATCAAACTTGGAAGTGCTAGTTGGTATGCTTTCAAAGGCTTGGTATTTGACAATCTAACCATTGTAGAATCGCATAGAGGGCTCGCGTTACAAATACGAGATGGAGGTATTCGAAATCTTTTTCACATTATTTTGTCGTGAGTATTTTCCATTTGATGTTGAGAATCTAGTGATTAGGCCAATCATGGTGAAGTAGTGCATGATATTGCATTAGCAATGCAATTGATTGATTTTTACAGCATTTTTTAACTCTTGATCAGTGTTCTAAAAGGCGTATGTCCCATAGGCCAAACGCCCGCCAGCAGTACCCCGAGGCATTTTTTTGAGCGCCTTGGGTGTGCCTGACGACTTCCTTTTTGAAACATTGCGCTTGATTCATGTATCACATCGCTTAAACAACATTGTCGAAGAAGGCTTTTGTATAAGATTATATTTTGGGTAAATTACATAAACGCCCCTCTGTTAAACCATAATTACGAAAAGCACCAATTTTCCATAGCTTCCCATGTAAGTAAAAGACTAAAAGCTTATTACAATTTACCACCTAGTAAAAAATCGATTACAATTTCACCCCTGTTTTTCGAGTTGTGAAGACCTAACATGGGATTGTCTTCGATATTTGCGAAGACCTAATATGCGATTGTCTTGGATATTTGCATTACCTCAAGGGCTCGTGGTAATTACCCAATAAGTGGGGGTGTATATGTGTAATCTCAAGATATACCTATGAGGGGGTGAATTAGGTTATTAAAACTTGTGCTAAAATGCACAGCTGAATCAATAAGTACCAATATGGAATGGAGAAATCAAGATATTTGTCACCAAATCTGCACAAGAAGAAGGCGATTATTTCCAATTGAATAAGGTAATTTGTCATCATCAAAATCAATGGAATGCAAGACCAAAAAGGTCAACAGTATGTAATTATCCCTTAACTTTTAGATGTGGTGTTTTATCATTTATGACCGATCGTTCTTATGAAGTTTGATTTCTGTGATCTTACTCTTACTCAACATATATGCTTCTGCAGGGAACGTTAGTGACATTACCTTTTCAAACATTAACATTACCACTAGATACTACGACCCATCATGGTGGGGAAGAGCAGAACCTATTTACATCACAATGTGCCCACGAGACGACACTTCAAAATCCGGTTCCATATCCAATCTCCGATTCATAAACATCACAGCTACTTCTGAAAACGGCGTATTCTTATCAGGATCAAAAGGTGGAGTTCTCAGTAATTTGAAGTTTCTAAATATGAATCTGACCTACAAAAGATGGACAAACTATGCGGACGGGCTCGTGGACTACAGACCGGGTTGCCAAGGGCTCGTGAACCACAGCATGGCCGGGTTGATCATGGAACACATTGATGGGTTGTATGTAGAAAATGTGAACATGAGATGGGCTGAGGAAAAAACAGGGAAGTGGAATAATCCACTCGAGTTTAGGCCTTCGACCGTGAATAATATTTCGTTGATGCATTTCTATTCTGGATTGTATAAAAGGGAATAGGAATGAAGAAATGAAGATTATTAGTAGGGATGATAAACCACAAAGTGATGCAGTTAATGAGGTAATCTGCTACTGCAACCTGCAAGGAGCACTATTTATAGACAACTTCTATAAATCATTTGGAAAGAATGACACATTTGTTTACTATTTTTCAGTATAGTCTGAATTTTCGGGAGGGTATTGACACGCACGATGAGGTTTTCACCACCGCGGCTGTGGAGTCGGTGAAGGCATCACCGTGGCTGTGGTGATGCTGTCCTCCTGAGTTGCCCTTTTCAGTTTGAATGGACTTCATTCTTTGATTTCTGCGTATGAATCACTATTACATCTTATAAAACTATATGAATACTCATCAAAACATGTGCATAGGATAAAAATCAGCAGAACGTCATTGCAAATCAAGTAAGTTGGGGGCCAAAGCCCAGAAATGATGTAGATTGAGCTTATTATGTATGATTTAACACCACTTTTTTGCTTGATTGTCCATTCTTGTGATAAGTGTATATAATTTGACATCCATCTTAAAGATGTTAAATGTTAGTTGAATAAAGATCTCTTTGATCCTAGTATATGAATCGTGCTCCCATCAAGTTGATTTCGTAGAGAAAAAAAAAAGTTGATTCGTACTGATTGTCAATGTAATCACAATCATTGTGAATTGGGTTCAATGAAACTGAAGAATATATCTAGATTTAATGAATAAAGTAAAGGGAATGATTATTAGATTTTTTTAAAATAGGGAATGATATTCATACGAAATTAAAAATATCATAGCCATGATTCTATGCCGCCCATAGTGTTCGCGTCACTACACTTACTTCTTCATTATATACATACATACATACATACCCCTGAATGGAATGATTTTGACTATCAATTTATTAGTAAAAAAACCTTCTCCAAACTTTTGAATTGTCCAAGCAAGAACTTTATGTAAGAGTCGAAGAGCCAAAAGCAGAATTGAGAATTTTTCTGATAAGAGATCAAATTATTTTTCCTTGGAGATGGAAAATGATAAGAGAACAAACTATTTTTCCTTGGAGATGGAAAATTCGACTGCCGGGTTTTATCAACTTGCAAATTCTTCATCAGTTAGTTAAAAGTTGATTGTTTAAAAATTACATAATTAAACTATTTCTACTCAAATAAAAATTCAATTTTTAAATCATTCTCTTAGCACCTTTGCTAGACCTCTTCAAAAAAAAAAAAATTAAATCATTTCTTTAGGTTACATATGATGGGTCGATTATATTAGAAATTAGAACTCAACACTTCATTTTATTCCTATAAATTAAATTCCAATTTTTTAGCAATGAAATTAATAATTGTCACGCTCCTTCTATCTCTCACTCTCCTCCAATCCCATTCCGCCACGTCACCACTCTCCATCCTGCAATCCTACCCCCACCTCTCCCTCTCCGTCACCGACTACGGCGCCACCGCCTCCGGCCACCAATACGACACCGTTCCGATCCAATCCACCATCGACGCCTGCTCCTCCGCCTTCCACCTCCGCCGCCGCCCCTGCCACGTCACCTTCCCCCCCGGCAAATACCTAACCGCAACCCTACACCTCAAATCCGGCGTCGTATTGGACATCTCGAAGAACGCCACTATTCTAGGGGGAACTAGGTTGGAAGACTACCCCGAGAAGCAGGAGAAATGGTACGTCGTGGTGGCGGAGGACGCGGCGGAGGTGGGGATCACCGGCGGCGGCGTGATCGACGGCCAGAGTTTGAAGTTCGTGAGGAGATTTGATGAGAGGAAGAATGTGATGGTGAGCTGGAATAAGACTGGGGCCTGTTTGGGGGACGAGTGTAGGCCGCGTTTGGTTGGGTTTATTGGGTGTAGGAATGTGAAGGTTTGGGATGTGAGCTTCAATCAGCCTGCTTATTGGTGGTACGATTTTGCTTTGCATTCTTGATTTCAGTTTATGACGAGTCGAGTCAAGTCGATTAAGCTGTCTTTTAAGTTTGTTTGAATTGTTATTGATTTTTAGAATTTGTGTTTGAGTTTAATCGTGCTAAATCAAACTAGCATTAATAGAGCCGAACACAAATTGAGCTCGAATAAATTGAGTTTTTCACTTTCTACTAATTGAACTGAGATCAGATCGAGTTTCGAAACTTATCAAACATAAAAGTATGTTCAAGGTAAGCTTATTGGTGGTACGTTGTCGATTTGCCTTCTCATTTTCAGTTTAGGATTCTCATTGTTTCTTTGTGAATGATTGGTCTTCTGTCTGGATTGGTGGTTCTGGGTAGGGTCGGGTTGATTAAGTTGATTTTGCAAAATTGTATGTAGAGCTGTATTCGAGGTGAGTATATCTGAACACGTTGATATTCAAGGTGGTTTGAATTATTATCGAGTTTTAGAATTTGTGTTTGAGATTGATTTGATTGTTAATTGAGTCGAGCTCAAAAAGGTATTTAATCGAGCCGAACTCGAGTCGATCTTGAATAACTTGATTTTTCCCACATATTTTATCATTTTTTATTAATTGAGTCGAACTCGAGTGGATTTTTAAACTTATCAAACACAAAATTTCGTTCAAGTTTGGTTGGGATTTTAACAAACCAAGTTCAATCGAGCTTTTAATGATCTTGACCTCAAGTCGAGTATCGTGTAGCTTGGTTCGTCTTTCCGCCCTTAATTTATATGTCCCGCATTTCTGGTATTTGTTCATTAGTCCCCAATATTTTCACTTATTATGAGGTCCAAACTCTTTGATATTTTCATTATGGTGCCGTTATTATTGCAGTGCAAGAATCTACAATCGTTAAATTATGATAGATGAACTCTAAAATGGTTTTACACATGCACGCCATGTGTATATACGTAAAAGCTGGTAATTTCTAGCTAATTTGTAACAAATAATCGTAACAAATAAATAACTTATATGTAATTATTGAGACCTTAATTACTAAAATCACACTGAAGTTGGATAAATTACCATAACCTCCTTATCAGTAGAAACATACTACAATGTCACACTCAAGCAGTAAAAAACATATTAAAATTTCGTCACCGTTTTTTGAGTTGTCAGGATTGACACGAATGTATTGGTAATTTGCGAAGCCTTAGAGGCTTGTGATAATTACCCAATAAGTAAAGGCTATGTGCACGCAGTTATCCCTAAATGTAAATTTGACAACTTATTCACTGAGTTGCTTGATTCACTTGTTGTTACTTGTTTATCAGTGTTTTGACATCTGACAGAGAACACATTATGTTATACTGCAGCTTGCACATTGTTCGTTGTCAAAACACATCAATTCATGACGTTTCGATCTATGGGGACTTCAATACGCCTAACAATGACGGTATAGATATAGAGGATTCAAACAATACACTCATCACAAGATGCACCATAGATACTGGAGATGATGCTATATGTCCCAAGACGTATACCGGTCCCATCTACAACCTTACTGCAACCAACTGCTGGATAAAAACGAAGTCTTCAGCCATCAAATTTGGAAGTGCTAGTTGGTATGCTTTCAACGGTTTGGTGTTTAACAATATAACCATTGTGGAGTCGCATAGAGGGCTCGCGTTACAAATACGAGATGGAGGTATTTAAAATCTTGTTCACATTTCTTTGTTATCAGTATTTTCCTTTTGGTGTTGAGCATCTTGTTATTAGGCTAATTATGATGATCTAGTGCATGATATTGCATTAGCAGTGTACTTGATTTAAAGAATAAATTACATAGACACCCCTTATGTGAGACTCTGATTACAATAAACACCCGAATTTTGAGAAATTACCATAACTTCTCTTTACATTTTCACCCCCTATTTTTCTTTATTGTTAGGATCTGACAGGAGTGTCTTGGTAATTTGCAAAACTTGCTAATTGCTCAATAAACGAGGATGCGTGCATGTAATTATACTCTGATTTATGCCATATTTTTAACTCTTGATAAGTGTTTTAAAAGGCGTACAAAAGGCCAAACGCCCCCCAGCAGTGCCCCGGGGCATTTCTTGAACGCCCTGCTTTAGGACACTGACCCGGGCACCCCCCAACGATTTCCTTTTTGAAACATTGCTCTTGATTAATGATATCATATCCTTTAAACAACATTGTTGAAGGGGTGCTTGTCTATATAAGATTTATTTTTTGGGTAAATTGCATAACACTCCCTCTGTTTGACTATAATTACAAAAAACACCTTGAGAATTTACCATAACTTCCACTATCAGTAAAAACATGTAACAATTTCAACCTGAGTAAAAAAAACATATACGATTTAACCCTATTTTTTCGAGTTGTCAGGATCTAACAAGGGCATGCCTTCGTAATTTGCAAAACCTCATGGGACTCGTGGTAGTTACTCAATAAGTGAGGGGGTGTGCGTCTAATTATCCCTTTTTTCAGACAGGCATTTTATGACCAATGTTTCTTATGGTTCGATTCATATGATCTCAACTTCAAGTCTTACTCAACTTATGTTCTTCTGCAGGGAACGTTAGTGACATTACCTTTTCAAACATTAACATCACCACTAGATACTATGATGCATCATGGTGGGGAAGAGCAGAACCTATTTACATCACAACTTGCCCACGAGACGACACTTCAAAATCCGGTTCTATATCCAATCTCCGATTCATAAACATCACAGCAACTTCTGAAAACGGTGTATTCTTATCAGGATCAAAAGGTGGAGTTCTCAATAATTTGAAGTTTCTAAATGTGAATCTGACCTACAAAAGATGGACAAATTACACAGACGGGCTCGTGGACTACAGACCGGGTTGCCAAGGTCTCGTGAACCACAGCATGGCCGGGTTCATCATGGAACACATTGATGGGTTGGATGTAGAAAATGTGAACATGAGATGGGCTGAGGAGAAAACAGGGAAGTGGAATAATCCGCTCGAGTTTAGGCCTTCGACCGTGAATAATATTTCATTGATGAATTTCTATTCTGGTTTGTTTAAAAAGGAATAGGAATGAAGAAATAAAGAGTTGTTCATTTTTGGATGTTCTCATCAAGTGATGCAGTTTACAATCATTCATATGAAGTAATCTGCTATAGCAAGGAGCACTATTATTAGACAATTTTTATAAATCCATTGAAAAAGATTGACAAATTTGTTTGATTAGCATTAGATTGTTTATATCTTATAATCGCGCTTGGAAATTTTTTGCTCGGGTTTGGTCACACCGGACTCACATTTGCGTTGAGATCGGTTACTCTGCCCAAACTGTATATTATATAGCTCAGGTTCAGGTTGAGCAATACAACAAGAAAAGGAATTGAAAAGAGTCATGGATTGTCCTCCACCTTCGTTTTAGTATAACTTGGCTCCCCGATGGATTGCACCTTCAAGCACGGCTAAGATGCAGGTTTACCCCGAAGAGTTTGAAACTTCAGTTCACTTCACTTGTGTCCTAACGAAGAAAGCAAAGACCAAAATTGATCAAATAAATTAATTGACATTACTTATAAAAAGAATTAGTTGCAACACTATTTAACAGTTCTATACGTTTCGTACCGTGCGAATGCATGTCATGTGTACAAAGTAGCTGCATTCCACACAGCAACAAACCCAATAATGTGGTTTCACTTCATTTTTGCAGAGATTGCACCATTGTCTGAGATTCGCAAAACCTTTAGGAAGTGAAAACACAAGTTTGAGACTGTGCTCGTGATAACGTTAATCCTTGATGTGGTCTGATGACGAAGCACACGCCTTGTGAATCCAAAAGGGGCATTTTGGACAGACATACGAAGAGCCTTTATCAACGGTGCCACATGCATCACAAAGGAAATTGGCTTCTCTATCTTCAGACGAAGATGATGCTTATGGCTTCCGTGTCTGAAGCTCTTTGGCTAGTTCACACAGTTAATGCATATGCTATATTCGCAAACGAAGCAGTGGTAAGTGAACGTGCCCGACCCACGATTTCTGACAAGCATCACAAATAGAGGGAGATGGCGCGGTTGGAATGAAGTTGAGGGGATGTTGAGGGTGGACTGTGTGTTTGATCAATCGAGGCGACTCAGCGCCTGATTCGTGTAGACAAAAATCTCAACATTTGCATGCGTAATATACGCGGGCTATTCCTTTTCGACATGCATTGCAGGTATACCGTATATGTGCCCACACCCCTCCACCTTTCGTCAAGTTTTAAGCGATGGTCATGGATGAAATGTTTAAGCTCCATCTAAGTTAGGCTTGTGTTTTGGGGGGGAGGGGGGGGGGGGGGGGGAGTGTGTATACTGTGTACAGTATATATAGAGAGAGATACACACATGAAGAGGGGTAAACGAAGAGACTTGAGAATTGAATAGTCTTTGTTGTTTTTGATCATCTTGAGAATTGAATCGTGTTTCCAAACTATATCTGAAATGCATGGGAAATGCATAAAATAGGAATTTCTATGTTGTCATTTACAAAGTCTAAGTAGTTTACTTGGTGACAAGAATTTTGAAGTTTTTTTCAATTAAGTAATCTCTACTTGTGAACTTATGAAGTATGATCCAACCCAAAATTTTGCTTGATTGTCCATTCTTGTGTTAAGAACATACAATTTGGCATCCATCTTAAGATGTCAAATTTAAGTTCATCAAAGATCTCTTTAATCCTAATGTTTTTATTCGTAATAGAATAACAAGAATGTTTAGTTCGCTCCACTGAATATAGTCATCCAGGTAGGTATATGAGCATGAAATAATGACATCATTGTGTATAGTGATCATATATGACTTACAACCCGACTTGATTATGTATTTACTTAGAAGTCACGTACTAAATTCCAAACTCTCACCAATCACTCCATGTTTACAAGACAATGCATAACTATAAATAACTTGAAGCCTGGACTGCACTAGGTAAACGAGTAACCATAATGATTCATGCTCTAGTTTGGCGACATTCATTGCACTTGGAACCGGTGCTACTTAAGGTAAAGTAACACTTATGTTATAATTTGTGGTAACGAGGTCTTGTGTCCCGAACACATCAAGGAAAAAAAAAAAAAACTAATACTAGAAATATAAGGGGCAAAAACTGCAAGTCTCCAAAACTTATACTTTGAAATAAACTACCATCACTCCAATCCTCAAGGACCAAAAACAAATAATAATACTCTACCAACGACGTCGTATTATCACCCCTCTCCATTGGATCCAAAAACCACCAAAACACACAATACGTCACTTCTCTCTCTACACACCAAAAATGTCGTCGATTAAGCCCTTCGCCACCGCCGCGAACACTCTCCGGTCGCGCCTCCGCCCATCGCTCCGCACCCGCGGCGGCGACGGTCCTAGCCGGTGGACTACCCCAGGCCACCAGGATAGCCCCAAAGGTTTCGCCTTCAGCCGCACGCCGCCGCCTGCCGGAGAATCGCGAAAGTGGGAGGATTGGGAGCTGCCGTGCTATCTAACAAGCTTCCTCACTATCGTCATCCTCGGAGTAGGCCTCACCGCTAAGCCTGATCTGACGATCGAGACTTGGGCGCATCAGAAAGCCCTAGAGCGGCTCGAATTGGAGGCGGCGCAGGCGGCGGAGTCTGATTGAAGGATACGTCGTCGTTTGATGCGGTATGGTTTTCGCTTCAATTCTGGTATTTTGAATTATCAGAACTTGTGAAATTAGGTTTTTGAAGAAATAAATGTAATTTGACCTTGATTTTGGTTATGTTTTGAATGTTGTTAATTATCTGGAGATTGTGATGTTTTTAATGTGCATAAGAACTGGTTGAAGTTCTTGTAATTCAATCTGATGCATTTCATGCTTTTTTGAAGTTTTGATTGTCAGCTCAATATATATATAAATGTACCTTGGAAATGAATTCATCAAATTGCTATGAACTATTTGAGTGCTCTGATCGACATAATTGCGTTTGTTGATCGAATGCACTCTTATCGTTTTGTCTACTATTGCAATGTCAATCAACAAAATATACCTATCATTTTGATTCACTCAGGGCTGTTATGCCGTAACAATATGTTAGCATGCATTATAATAGCTTTCTATTGAGGAAATGCCGAGTGAATAGAGAAACAAGGAGAAGAAAAAGAATATCTGATGCATTTCATGCTTTCTTGAAGTTTTGACTGTCAGCTCAAAATATATGTGTATATATATATAGCTGTATATATATATATATATAAGTGCCTTATACCTTGGAAATGAATTCATCAAATTGCTATGAACTGTTTAAGTGCTCTGATCGACATAATGCGTTTGTTGATTGAATGCAGTCTTTATCGTTCAGATACACGTTTGTCGACTATTGCAATGTCAATTGACAGACATAATGCGTTTGTTGATTGAATGCAGTCTTATCGTGCAGATACGCGTTTGTCGACTATTGCAATGTCAATTGACAAAATATACCTATCATTTTGATTCATTCAGCGCTTTTATGCTGTAACAATATGTTAGTCATGCGTTATAATAGCTTCCTACTGAGGAAATGCTGAGTGAATAAAGAAACAAGGAGAAGAAAAAGAATATCTGTCTTGTTGAATCCTTATAGAGAGGATGTTAATTCATACTTACTAGAGTTTAGCTTATCATTCTATAATCAAATATATCATTAATGGAACGAATAGAATTATGTATCATTAGTTAGCAGTCTGATTTCTTGATCTCATCATCGTAGAAGTAGAGAAACAAGGAGAGGTAGGAGAAAAAAAAGAATGACCATCTTGTTGAATCCTTAAGAGACTAATTAGAGTTTGGCTTCTGATCCTATAATCGAATATATCAACAGTGGAATTGAAGGAGTGTTTGCAAGCTCTAATTGTAAGTGCATATCAACTTATGGTTAAAACTATTTTATTTTAGAATTTACAAATCCGACTTATCCTTTTAATTCTCTAAACATAAGTGCTAATAATCTATAATCTCTAAGTTAGTAAGAGACGCTTAAAACTGATTATGGTTCTATTGTAATTAAATCAAACTTATTTGACATATTTTTCACTTTTAGTCACTTTTTTTGCAAATCTTCCCCTGCGGAGTTTTTCCACTTTTCACTTATGTTTACAAACACTTTCACTTTGATTTGTTCTCAGTTCTAATTATATCTCTCTTATAATTACTTATTTATAAGCATTTGTATTTGTAAACACACGTTAAAAGAATCATCTATCATTAGCTAATAGTCTCATATCTTGATTTCACAATTGTAAGAAGCAAGATCCGAGGTCGACCTAGTTCTGCTGGTCTTCTCCATGTAGATGTTAGTAGGAGTTCGATATGATCATGATGTTTATCTTTAGGTTGTGTAAGGATGATCCGAAGCATCTTCAATTTTACTTTCACGTGAAAGTTTCACCCTTCATTGCCTGGTTCTTCGTTCTGCTGTAATAGCACTTGTTAAGAGGGTTTTGAAGGACTACCTTTACTAATGTGGAATTTCATTTTATCTATTTCATTTAAGTATTTAGGTTTCAAAGTTTATATTGTTCAAAGAATTAGTCCAAAGAAACTGGATTCATTAGGAGGGAAAATTTGTAAGTTTGTGTTTAGAATGTAGTTGAGATCAGAGTGATGGTGAGTGTGCTAAGGCTATGTTTGGCCCTTGGATTTTGACAAGGAAAGCTAAGGAAAATATTTTCCTCACTTTGATAGAGCAATGATAGTGTGCTGTGTTTTACGTTGGGATGCTTATACTTTTTCTTTTCTTTTTCCTCGTTAAAATCCGAGGTCCTGTGATATAGCGTTATAGAGGCTAATGAGAAATCTTGACAAGAAATTGAGATCGATGGAGTCGATCCATCCAACATCTTTGATTGCAAGGGTTATTGGTGGTAAAAACCCATCAGTCACCTTATGATGCATAGTCAGGGCTAAAAAAACTAAACAAGGTAGCTCGATAAGCGACTCAAATTTGATCATTAGAAGCTATGACTATTTTAACATAACAAACGAGTTAGAACACTTTTTTTATGATTTTGAAGTTCAATTCATGCTCGTTCTCAATTAATTAAAATGATAAACTATATCCAGAAATATCCAATTACTTGAGCTTGGCTCGCGTTCAATTTGATTGAAATTTGTTCTAGCTCAATGAAATCAGATTTAAACACAATTTTAGAAACTCAATAAAAATTCAAACAAACTTGGACAGTGACTTGTTCGGCTTCACTGGGTTTACTTACACCTCTATTCATGGTGGACTTCTTCTACTAGTCCACAATAGATTAATCTGTTTTGGCCTGTTATGAAGATAACTCTTTAGTGGACCTAAATCAAACGAAATTAGTTCACCCAACACTGTCAATTGCAAATGCGTGGTGGTAAAAATCACCACATTCACCTTAATTCAACCATGTATAATGGGCTCAATTTTATTAGACTTCGATCCATCATATTAGACCAATGTTTTGAGGCCTTGTTTGGCATCGACTTTGGACATATTAAGTCCAGCAAATTGGAAATGTTTTTTTAGTGGCCCAAATTGCGGTTGTGATGGGCTATGCATCCATCGCGATTTTTTCTATTGATAAAGAATTCGAAATTAGCATCAAGATCCGGATCTTTACTTTTAAGAAAAACTAATTATTCTATTGATTTTGCGGCCCACGTTCAAGGAAAATAAATAAATTGTTGAATATAAAAATCTCAAGCTGTAGAATTGTACAATTAAATATGTGAATATAAAAATCTTAAATTGTTCGAATCATTCAAATTGATGTTTCCCATAGTCGTTTCTAGTTATGTACCTTTTAGTCGAAAATCAAGTTCTTTTTTATTTTATAGAATAAATATTAAGTCGGGTGAAACCCGTAATGAACCCTGGCAAGAGTACTTAACCGCAACCAAGTATTCATTCATTAAAGTTTGTCAGGACGTATAACTGTAAAGGTCATCGTAGTCTCACCAACACATTAAGAAATAAGTCGTAGTTCATGTTGAATCAAACATTATACATTGGTCGTACACAGCTCATTATACATTCACATAAAGTGACAAGTTCTACCTACTTTGCAAGATTTGAAGTCGAGATTACGATTCTAAGTAACATTTCTCTATTGAGAAATAACTTGGAGTCAGATCTGAGATTTTGAAACATTCATGGTTGTGAGATTTTCATTCTTTCATTAATAGAATCAATCTTAGAATAATGGTTAGCATGTTCCCATGATGAAGTGGTGGCAGTGCTAGTATAGTGACCAACAAGTAGAAGCTTCCTTTACATTCAAGTTGCAGAAGATGTTGCTCAATTTATCATATCTTTATATACAAGTTTTAAATATAATTATTTGTAGCATTATTTTGAGACAATAAAATCTTTGGTTTTTATTGCTACATCAATTGTGCCATATTCCTTATATCACTATCTCTTATTTGGTTTTTATCTTTTGATGTAAGAAACTTCAATATTGGATTAATTGAAGTTGATCCGACCTAGTTTTTATGGGTCTAGTTATGGCAAAAATTGGTATTGCTCGAGATCGAAATGTGATGTTTGAAAATATATAAAAAATTGATATAAACAATATAATTTGCTGTTAGTTTTTGGCAAAGATAAGATCTTTGACAATTCGCGTCTTCTATGTAAAATTTCGAACTTGTTTGTGTTCATATTATAGGTGCACGTAAAATGTACACAATATTTAATTTACTTGGGTTATAACAATTGATAAGAATATGCGATAGAACAATTTACCAAATGAAATATGAAGTAGAGGATTTGAATTGAATGCTTAGCTCTAAGTTTGTAAATGAATCCAATATCGTACTAAGAAATGGATGATCATGAACTCGTGATTATTCCTTAGAGTTCTCTAAAATATTCTGCAACTATCACAATTATGTATTAAAATATATCGTACGTAAATAATAGTGATTATCAAGATTTGTAGTATCAAAAATTCTAATGAATCCAATATTGTACTACGGAATATTAGAATAAATATTATGGAAATGGATGAACTCGTGATTATTCTTGAGAGCTTTCTTTATGAGATATTCGAACTATCACAATTATATATATAAATATTTCATGCGTAAATAAAGTGATTATACCAAGATTTATAGTATCAAAATTTCCCAAAATCACTCATCACCGAATCAAGACATATATATACTCCATTTAGATAGTCTACCATCTCATTTAGCCAATAAAATAAGTAAGGATAGTCTACCATCTCCATTCAAATGGCAGTACCTCATCAATTATCAACAAGCACAAATTCAGTGGTCTTTTCAGTTTTTTAAAGTTAAAACCAAAGAATTATTGTGGGTTCGTAAGGCCTCTAACAAGAAAATAATATACAAGGGGCCCTTGGAATTACAAAAGAAAAATAATAAATGATTTAGGGCCTACTAGTGTCATGTATACATACGTAAGAATAAAGGAATAAAACAAACCAACAAGATCCAGCACAATTGGTGGATAATTGGGTTCCTTAAACATTTGTCCAGGGTTCGATTCCTGACGGGTGGGATCTATACGCTTCGAAGGAAAATAGTCTCCGGCGTCCGGCCGGGAAAAACCCTGATATATACCAAAAAAAAAAAAGAATAAAACAAAGAAAATGCAAGTATATCAATTATAATCGTCATGATATATTTCTTTTGTCAAAATTCGTTGGGATTATAACTGAATTTGATCCCTCACTCCATAATATTCCCACATAAAATGACGAGTTATTCATGTTGTAACTCAATGAAAATCGAACTCATGACATCCAAGTTAGAGAAGTAATCGACTAATTGTGGGTCATACTTTAATTAAATAATAATCAAATTATTTAAAATATATACATATATATATATATATATATTGGGTTTCTACTGTATATGTGGAGTGGATAGGAAATGTCTTTGTCGGTGATGGTTCATGTGGAAAGCGACGATTCACAAGCCACAGGTGACATGCTTATAGTGTTGACTATATACTATTCTTTCTTTTTCATGGTAATTATTAATTAATGTCTTTTTCCACCTCTTCTTTGTTTTCTCTTCCAATTTTGTTTGCTTCCTTTTCCACTCACTTGATCTCATCATGTGTAGTTAAGTGAACCAATTGTTTCAATCTTAATTTGTAACGTAAATTGAAGGATGAAAGTGACTTTTAGTTAGTTTAATCCAATGTTATATACAATGAAATTTTTTTAACATAAGTTAATTAAATAACAAAAAACATGACTCATAAAATGCTCTTGTACTAAAATTGAAGTACCATTGAAAAAATAACATTTACTTTGTAATTGATTGATCGTAGTTGATTGCTAACTAAATTAGACTTTGTTGGCATACTTGTTGATACTTGATACATGCTTTTTTTTTCTTTTTTTCTTTTTTTCTGCCTCGAGGACCAAACATTATCTGTATTAGGTACTGTCATACGCAATTACAACACCTCTTATTCATAAACAAATATTTTATTACACACAATAAGTGGGAACTCGAGACATATTACATAAAAGACCAAATCTTGAAGAGTATTATAGTAGATTCTATGGGGTTTAATTGGATGATATATACATCTCAGAGAATTTTTTTTCATGATGCAAGTGAGAAAAAATATTTTTAGAGATAAAAAATATAGTGTTAAAAGTGTGTTTGAATGAGTTTGTTTTAGAGAAAAACATGTAATGATTATGATTAATGTGATATATTTTCGTTTTGAGAAATTTTGTTTGGACTGATGTTTAGATATAATTTTTCGTAAATATATTTTAGTCAAACTTATCAATTTAGACATTAAAGAATAGGCAAATTGGATCATATCCTATATTAGAATATTTAATTAATTTGACTCTCGATGTTGAGAAATAGTTGCAATAAACCTTTATATCGACAGGTGAACTGTCAACTTCTGAATAGTAAATTTCTATTTTTTCTCATTTTTAGGGTTGTTAAAAACTTTAAAATAATACTCGGACGCGTAACGTAACCGGGATTTCCCGGTCATTGTCCACCACCGACACCCTTCACCGGTCACCCCTCCCTCCCATATATGCCCAAATCAATAATAAAACAAAACTAAAATATATACACAGACACACACACATATATATATATATATATATATAAAAACATTTAAAATCCATCCGTCTCCCGCACTCCTTGACCACCACCACTTCCCATAATTGCCCCTGCAGCGCCAGCCTGCAAATATATATATATACACACACACACATATATATATATATACATACATACATAAACAACATTCACATGTTCATACTCACACAGCTACTCATTTTCAGCTTTTAGAGAGAGAAAGAGAGGAGAATTCGGTTAATGTCAGTGGAAGAAAATTCTTCATTCGCTCCGCTTTCAACACCGACGCTGAAACCTTCGGTAAAATTCTGAAATTACGCCTTTCTACTGCTCTTAACTTTTGTTGAAAAATCGCTTTCGCAGCTTTTAATGCGCTTTTACTTTTCGCTGTTTCGCGTTGATGCTTTGATTTCATGCTTAGATCTTGTCGGTTTCCGGAATCTGATCATTTACTCGCTAGTTTTTTTATACCTATTTTTCAGTGTCAAGAGTTAGTTTCTAGATTATTTTTGGTTTAACATTGCGCTGTGCGGTTGAATATATATATATATATATATAGTTGTATGTATATTCGGAAATCGTGCATTTCCGAATGACGGTTACTATCACTACTTCTGTAACCGTCTTCAGTCATATAAGTCATGTGCGTGCCTTAATTTACGGTAGCTTTTACTCACTCACCGATTTCAATTTTCATCTGTGTTAATCGGTGAAGAAATTGGAGCCGGAAGTTTGACGTGCATTTGCGGAGCTGAATTTGAGTGAGCAAATTTTCGGTTCTGTTTTCCGATACTTTCGCGATTTGTTGTTCTTCGTTTATTTTGATGCCTCGTGGTTATAATATGCTAGCGGAGCTTACTGATTAGGATAATTACCTTTTTAGTGTTAACTATATTTGTAGATAGGTGTAGTTGTTAACCATTTCTTGCTCCTGTTAGTTTGAATTGAGTTCTTAAATTTGCTGTAGTTCTGCTTTTCTTTCCTTTTTTTACTTTAAAAAGGATTCTGCTTAAACACATGTAGATCTGAATGAAACTGAGTAATTTGATAGATTTCTACTGTTTGAGACTGGAATTTGTCTCTATTTCTGAATTAGAATTAGAGTCGAAGTTCTTAATTTGCATATAGTTGCATATTGTCTTAACGCTTTCGTCTGTTGAGTTGAACCGTATAAATAATGATTGTTCCGGACTGAATTAGCAGTATGTTCAACGGTAGAACAAGACTCGTTAATCAATGATAAAATATCAATGTAGGCCAAGATTGAGCAAATAGTACATTATTCGAGGATGCTAATTAACTCTGATGAAAGAGAGTAATTGTTTTTTCTCCCTGATCTAAAGTTGTGTTTCTTGCTTATTTGGGCATAAGCTGTGCTTTACTCACCACTTGGTCCTTTTCTTTGTGATTCAGTGAAGAAAGGTGTAACTGTTGAGCATGAAGGAGACTGACAGGAGAAGAGGTCCAAACAACAAAGAAAGAAGCTCTCCTGCAAGACCTGATACAAGGGATCGTAGGCTGCAAGGAAAGAACGGTAGCAAAAACTTGAAAGCAAAAGACATTGATGCTAACCTTGACGCAAATACATTAGTAAGTGATTCAAAAACTGGTGCAGAGACCTCGGAAGTTTTTGAAAATATGGTCATAGATTATGTGGATGATATCAACAGGTCTGAGGAAGCGTTGCATAATTCCAAAACACTTAAAATGGATGAGAAACTAGGCAATGAAAAACTGAATGGTAATTCTAGTGATATGGAGATCGGAGATGAATCTGATTCTGAGACAATTAATGATTCAGTTTCATCTCAAGGAGATTCGCAAACGGCTGATGAGGAGAATGCTGTAAAAATTGTCAGGGTTCCCAAAAAGCTTGTAAAGAATAATACCTCTGATGCACCAAGATCAAGATCTGACAGGAAAACGAACAATGTACAAATCAAAGCATCAAAAGCCACACCAAAGAAAGGAGCTAAACCTGAAAAAGGGCCTTTGAAGTCAACAGCCAAGAGTTCATCTGTTAATTCAAAAAATATGAAAATTCATCCGAAAGCTCTATCAGATTCCTCGGAAGGAGCTGATGGCGAACCACTTGAACAGTTAAAGGGGGTTAATGTCCTGGATGAGGCTTCCAATGGTACTCATAGTGTGTGTAGTGATGATGAGGCAGTCAATAATGAGGAAAATGACAATCATGAAGACAAGAATGTCTTAGATCAAAAGATTGAGGAAATGGAAACCAGGATTAAGAATCTTGAAAGTGAATTAAGGGAAGTCGCGGCTCTTGAAATTGCCCTATATTCTGTGGTACCTGAGCATGGAAGCTCTGCACACAAAGTGCACACACCTGCAAGGCGGCTTTCTAGACTCTATATATATGCTTGTAAGTACTGGTCACAAGACAAGCGAGCTACTGTTGCCAAAAACACAGTGTCTGGGCTTGTTTTAGTTTCCAAATCCTGCGGCAACGATGTTTCCAGGTTTGTAATACCAACTTCTTTAGTAGGTATTTCTCTCCCTTTAATGTAGTTGAAGAATCCTAACTCTCCTATATTTCTCTTTATTAGGTTGACTTTTTGGTTGTCAAACACTGTTGTCCTAAGGGAGATCATATCTCAAGCATTTGGGAGTTCCTGTCGCTCTGGTGCTCTAGCAAAAGTGTTTGAGTCTAATGGCGGAGAAAAGAAGAGTGAGACAATGTCTTCACCATCTAAATGGAAGAATAGCGGTGGGAGTAGACAACTGAATAAGCAGGGTTTCTTACAGTTTGTTGACGATTGGCAAGAAACAAGAACCTTTACTGCTGCCTTGGAGAAAGTCGAATCCTGGATATTTTCGCGGATAGTTCAGTCAATATGGTGGCAGGTGATCCATATTTACAGCCTATGTGTAGACATTTTAAGACTAATTTGCTTCTCATAGATAATCAATCAATTGACAAAAACAGATTTATCCATCTCGGCTGAATTGATAGTTTGCTGTTGCATTTGAATCTTGCTTGATCTCATTTTGAAATGAATATGCAGACACGTTATTTTTAGTCACTGGATAAATTGATTTTCACATCTTTTTGTTCTATCAGAGTTCATGCATATATGCCTACTCCATTTGAATTTTCTGTTCTGAGATATTGTGTCCCTTTTCAGACTCTAACACCTAATATGCAATCAACTGTTGGTGATTCCACTACAAACAAAGGTGCTGAAAGGTTACTGGGTCCAGCCCTTGGTGACCAGAAACAAGGAAACTTCTCCATTAACCTTTGGAAAAATGCCTTTCACGATGCTCTGAAAAGACTTTGTCCTGTTCGAGCAGGGGGGCACGAATGTGGTTGCTTGCCTGTTTTGGCAAGGAAGGTGTGTAATTATGATGCTCTTATTCTTCTTTCCCAGCTTTCTATCCATTTTAAACATTAGTGATGTCTAATCAGATAGTTGTCTCTTTTTAGGTGATGGAACAATGTGTTGGAAGGTTAGATGTGGCCATGTTCAATGCCATTCTCCGTGAGTCGGCCCATGAGATCCCAACTGATCCTGTATCTGATCCAATTGTGGACTCGAAGGTTTTGCCTATTCCTGCTGGAGATTTGAGTTTTGGGTCTGGTGCTCAACTTAAAAATTCTGTAAGTCCCAAGCTAACTTCTATGGCATGTATTTCGCACACTTGCTTCCATGGGGCTCAAGAATTTTGAAGAACAGAGAGATTTTTATTTTTTTTATTTCTGAGTTTTACTGTGATGTTATTAAAGCACCTTGTCACTTGTGCGGGTATCAATCAGGTTACGTAGTGGAAATATTAATTGTTTTAGATTGTCCAAGAACTAATATCTTTACAAATTCGTGTTATAATTCTTACGATTCACGATGCTGACTGGACTCCACTCAGGTTGGCAATTGGGCAAGATGGCTCGACCAGTTTCTTGGCACAAATGCTGATTGTTCTTCAAAAGATGAAAATAAAAGCCACGAGGATGATGATAAGAGCAGTACTGAAGAACCTAAAAGCTTCCCTCTTCTAAATGCGTTGAGTGATCTTCTAATGCTTCCCAAAGATATGCTTATGGACCGAACGATCAGAATGGAGGTACACCAAATGATGATTATTCTTTCGTTGATGCATTTTATATATCCTATTTTGTGTATAGAATATTAATCCGTATCTTTTGTGTACAGGTGTGTCCATCAATCAGCCTTGCATTGGTTAAGCGAGTACTCTGCAACTTCACCCCGGATGAGTTCTGCCCTGACCCTGTTCCAGGTGCTGTGCTAGAGGCAGTAAATGCTGAGGTATGTTATCTGTTTACTCTTCATGTCTCTTTATTAGCACCGCCCATTTTCGTGTCCATAGAAAATATCTACTCTCAGCACAATCTGGTGAATGATTGTATCCGAATATTTACTTTCTGGAAAAATTACTAAAGTTTCACTAGTCCTATTAAGATTCGCTTTAATAATTTCCAACCCCATTAAGCTATCTGCGATGGATCTTTTGAAAATAAAGCAATTGTGTATGGAAACAGGTTTTAGCCGCGTGCAAAAACTTTTTGCGTTTATATCCTTTACACCTTGGAATCGTGACTTCTGTTCCATCCTATTTTCGAGTTTTGCTGATTTCTTGTTTTAGTCATGTCTACTTCATCACTTCTAAGTTAATAATTGCCACAGAATGTTCACATTTGCAAATATCTTCACATGATCTACTAGTGCCTAATGAAACTCCCTCACGGCGTCAAGAAGGAAACGAACACTGGGAATTAATTAAGGTTGTGTTTGGATTGGTGGATTTGGAGGAAGGATTTCAACTATAAAGAGTTAAAAAAATAGCTCAAGATCGATTTGTAATCCATTGTAACTTAATTACAAATTAAATAAACAAGCTCAATTGGTTTGTTGATGAATTTGAAATTCATGACGTTCAAATTCTTCAATCCAAACACATCCTAAGTAACTTTGTCATACAATTATGCATATGCCATGAAAAATGAAATCAAATTACGTCAAATGACTCTTTCTGTATTCGCAGTGCATCATAGAGCGTCGATTATCAGCTGATTCCTTTACGACCTTCCCTTACGCTGCTTCTCCAGTCGTATACACGCCCCCTTCTTCATCCGACGTGGCAGAAAAGGTTGCAGAGGCGGGTGCAAATTCTCAGTTCTCACGAAGCGCATCATCCGTGCAGAGAAAGGGATACACCAGTGATGAAGAGCTGGATGAACTAGAGTCTTGTCTCACATCTATTGTCGACAAATTGCCAGTGTCTCCTACTGCTGTGGTAGATAGAAACCGAAAATGCGAAGGCGAAGAAGTAGGTCCCGATGGAGCCAACGCAAGGTATGATCTCCTTCGTGAGGTTTGGCGAACCACATAGAGTGAATGAATGCTTGCATGAAAATGTTATATCTTACTTTACTGCAGGTTAATTGAAGGGAAGGTAAATAGGGAAGGAAAAAACTTGGTGAAATATAGAGAATAAGAATCATCATATCTTTTGTATATTTGACTCGAACGTATTTCTATGATTCTATCAAATTTTACAAATTTTATCCGTTTTGCGGGATTGTTGATGTTTTTTATACCGTCCGGCAAGTCATCTTTTTCCCCATAAAGGATCACGTGTCTCTTTATTAGTTTATTGTAGGGTGGTCATGGAGTCGAGTCGATTCGATTAGAGCTTGATGCGAGCTTGATTTTTTTTCAAGCTCGAGCTGAGTTTTTTTAAGTGAGTCAAGCTCAAGCCCAATAATACCTATTTTGGGCTTGCGAGTTAGATGTATTAATATTTATCATGATATCTTTTATTTATTTTATATATATATATATATATATATATATTATGTTCTCATCAACTCGGTCCTAACCCAAGCGAGCTCTTCTATTATGACTCGTCAAGCTCGGACTCGAAAATTTTGGCTTGAGCTCGAGTCAATCAATTTGATTAAGCTCGGCTTGAATTTCGCTTGTTTGTACTCCTACTTATTTGTTTCCCAGAGGTCCTCTTGTATTATTTCCTGTTTTAAAGTGATCTAATGAACTTTAAACCGTTCAACGGGATTTCATGTTATGATGAATTCACATAGTACCCTATAAATTGTAGGTCATTTGATGAGAATATAATAATGTCAAGAACTAAGATGCTAACATTGTCATGTATCATTCAACGGTCTACAAATGAACTCATGCACAAATGAACTCATGCAGTAACCCCCCAATTGGTGGAGCCCACAATCGCCTTGTACTTGGGCTATATTTGATTTAACATTGGCCTCTAAATATAGATTTAAACAAGTATGCTTTATTAGACGGCCCAATCACAGACCTTCGAAGACCCAACAAAAAAGTATCCAAATTTTGGACAATCATAGGCAAAACATTTGCCCTAGCAGAAAAGATTTCTTCCGTAAGATAACAAATTAGGGCAGTTATAATGGGTTAAATGTATGGATGGAAATTAAATCTCACTAAAATCTGTTCATATCGAATTCTTAAATGATATCCAATTGAGATTTTGATATGATATTCAAGTAAATCTTAATTAAATAATATAGATAAAGTATCTATTTATTAATTTTGATATCATTCTTATTATATGTATGTACCTTTTTGCTATATTACTTTATTATTTTAAAGTATGCAATAACTAGTAATAATGAATTATTTATGCTACTATTTATTTGTTATTTTCACTTTTTCAGTAAGGATCTGAATCCAATTCGGATTCTCTGCCGTTATTATGGTTGTGAAACTATTCTGAATTATATTATTTAGTTAAGCTACATAATATTGTTAGTATTTTATACTATATTCTCAATACAATCCACTATAAAGTTAGAAAGAGAAGCTTGAACTACTTATTTAAATACACAAAGTAAGAAAACACTAATTTATTATAATTATCTTTATTATTGTTAAGAAGAAGATGATTATTATCTAAATAAAAATTGAAAAGCTCGACTTATTAGACAATTTGGGTCGACAACCTCTCGAGCTGACTCGACTCGTCTTGGGCCATACAAAATAAATTATGTATAAACGAACCAAGCTCAATATAACGAACCCGCAATATCTCCCAAAAATAAACTCACCAAAATCTCGTTAATTTTAGTTATAACTTGTACCCCCAATTAATTCCAAAAACCGATTCCTCCATGCGGATATCAAGAAAAGTCTGCAAAATTCATTGGAAAAATCCCTTTTATTAAATCAGGAAACCAGAATCTCATCTTTATTATTAAACCACCTTTAATTCCCCAAAACTTCCCTTTTCACTAAGATTTTAACATGCTCAAAAACTCTTTATTCCCTTTCTTATCCTCATTAATTATGGAAATATAGATTTCTTTACAATTTTTTCCCACTTCGTATTATGTAAATTTCTATCCATGCATGTTTATTCCCTTTCTTATCCTCATTAATTATGGAAATATGGATTTCTTTTCCATTTTTTCCCACTTCATATTATGTAAATTTCTATCCATGCATGCAGCACCTTCACCATAAATACACCAATTGGAGCAATAAAAAAAATATATACAGTTATTCGTTATATATAGTTCATCTGCATAAAGAGATACACACACGCATATATCTAGAGAGAGAGAGAGGAGAGAGAGAGATGGATGCTACAAGAAACCAGAAGAAAACTATTCGTGTATTGATGTTTCCATGGTTAGGTTATGGCCATATAACACCCTACCTAGAGTTAGCCAAAAAACTTACTAGCAGAGATTTCATCATATACTTGTGTTCTACTCCAGCCACACTCAATTGCATTGAGAAAAAAATCACTGAAAAACTCTCAAAATCCATAAAACTAGTACCCCTTATCTTGCCAAAATTACCAAATGGGCTAAATCTACGCCCGGAGCTTCACACCACAAATGGCCTCCCACCCCACCTCATGCCTAAGCTCAAAGAAGCTTTCGACTTATCCGTCAACGACTTTTCTGTTATACTCACAGATGTGAAACCCGATTTGCTTATCTATGATTTTCTCCAGCCATGGGCTCCTTTAGTTGCTAAAAAGCAAAATATACCGGCAGTTGAGTTTATCACTAGTAGTTCCACAATGACTTGCTTCATGTTTCACTATTTCAAAAACCCTAGTGTCGATTTTCCCTTTTCGAAGATTTATTTCCGTGAGTACGAGTCTAGTAACATGAAAAGGTTGTTAGAGTGCGCGACGAATCAAAAGGAGAAGGAGAGGGCTTCTGAGGGTGTTGAGAGGTCTTGTAAGATTGTTTTGATCAAAGGGTTTAGGGATATTGAGGGTAAGTATATTGATTATGTTACTAGCTTAGTTGGGAAGAAATTTATCCCTGTTGGTCCTTTAGTCCAAGAGCCTTGTTTGGATGATGATAAAGATGAAAATTCAGATTTTTGGTCATGGCTTGATAGTAAAGAGAAGAAATCCACAGTTTTTGTGTCATTTGGGAGTGAGTATTTTCTTACTAAGGAAGATATAGATGAGATTGCATATGGGCTACAGATGATTACCAATTTTGATATTAACTTTATATGGGTTGTGAGGTTTCCAAAGGGTGAAAATGGTCAAAATGGGCTTTTAGAGAAAACTTTGCCATTAGGATTTCTTGAGAAGGTTGGAAATAAGGGTAAAATATTGGAGGGTTGGGCCCCACAGACGAAGATCCTAGGGCATGCAAACATTGGAGGGTTCGTGAGTCACTGTGGTTGGAATTCTGTTATAGAGAGTATGAATTTTGGGGTTCCTATTATAGCTGTGCCAATGCATCTTGATCAGCCAATCAATGCTAGGCTTGTGGAAGAGGTTGGAGTTGGTGTTGAGGTGGTAAGAGATGGAAATAAGAGGCTTCATAGAGAGACTTTGGCTAAAGTTATTAGGCAAGTTGTGGTTGAAGATTGTGGTGAATGTGTTAGAAAAAGAGCCGATGATATGAGGGCGAGAATCAAGTCTAACGGAGATCAAGAAATTGACGAAGTTGTGAAAGAACTCGCGGAACTTTGCAAGAATTAGTATGATATTATTATGTTTTAGATTGACTTTGGTTTTAGTAGTCTTTTTGTTTTTTTGGTTATAGTTTAGTGTCTTGGCTTTTGCTTGTGTTGCCAATGCTTATTTAATGCATGGTGGTGACACTATATAACTTTATGTTATTTTCAAAAGCCAACTAAAAGGTAATATTTTATAAATTGCCTTTTTTATAGTTAGAAATTTCTATAATTTAGTTTCATGGCTTTTGCTTGTGTTGCCATTGCTAATTTAATGCATGGTGACACTATATAACTTTATGTTATTTGTAAAAGCTAATTAAAAGGTATTATTTTAGAATTGCCTTTTGTTATAGTTTGAAATTTCTTTTGTAATTGCAATTTGTGCTCTTTGCATTAATAATAGTTCTTATTTTTTGTTGGAGAATTATCTTGTTTAATTAGAATCAAATATACTTTCATTTGTTCTCTTAACATCAAGATTTATGATGCATATACAACATTAGACTAGCAAAGAAAGCCAAGTCCATGAACAAAAGACATCAACATATATATAACAGTGATGAAAACCAAAAAAGAATTTCAAGAAACAAATACCCTTTTCTATCATCTCACTCTGCAAATGAACCATCCAAATGGGATTTGAATCAAAATGATGTATTTAGACTTCAAATGAGCCATCTTGAAGACTAGTTTCAGAGTAGAGTGACTGGAGTTCTCTAACAACTTCACACATTGATGGCCTCTTCTCTGGTACTACGGAAGTACAACGAAGCCCGATTTCTAGAGCTTCAACCATTTGTTTCTGGGAAAAACTTGAAATCTTTGGATCAAGAACTTTCAACGCGCCGTTAGTGATGTTAATATTTCTTCTTACCCATTTCACAACGTCAACTGAAGGCTCCCCTGATTCGTTTTCCTCTGCTTGTCGACCCGTTATGAGCTCTAACAAGACGACCCCAAAGCTGTAAGTGTCGTTTTGTTCCGTGGCCTTCTTCGTGTGACCGTATTCTGAGACAAATAAAATGTATGGATCCAATTATGACCAAATAACTAAAGGAAAGGAAAGATTACAGTTAGCCAGATAGAATAGATCCCCTGCAAGTTTAGTCTCAATGTTACAAAATTGCATAATTAGTCAATAGGATGACTATTTTAACAGTTTTAGAGGTTTGGCAAGGCACTTGATCAGTGATGAACTTAACCACGTGTGCATGCCGCTCGCGAAATTCCATAGGGACGAGACCAAAATTGCAAACAAATGCATCATGTGCAACTCATTTTGCAAGTTTGTTAATATTGGCACAAAAATTGCAAAGAGTCTTATCTTATGGAATCTTTTGTAATTACATACAACGAACCCCTTGAGGTTCAAATTACCAAGACACCCCCTACCATATCCTGACAACTCAAAATCTAAGGGTGAAACTGTAATCAATTTGTTCCTGACATGGAGTGAACTTGTAATATGGTTTTACTGATAGCGAAAGTTATGGTAGTTTTTCAAACTTCAGAGTGTTTTTTGTAATAAAAATTGCACATAATACTCGCACATAGGGGTTCTATGTAATTTACCCAAAAAACTAAACAAATTAGGCTAATTTATGGTATACCTGGTGCCATATAGCAAGAAGCTGCAGATTCTGATGCTACTATTGATTGAAATGCATTTTCTCCAACAATTCGATCCAAACCAAAATCTGTAAGCTTCGGTTGAAAATCATCGTCCAGAAGAACATTATTTGACTTCAAGTTTCTATGAAGTAAATGTGGAATATAATCTTTGTGCAGATAAGCCAGCCCTTGAGCAATGCCAATAGCAATTTTCAACCTCACATTCCACGGAAAATCAAAGCCCGTTTTCGCCAAAAAATCTCCGAGACTTCCCTTTGGTAGATATTCATATATCAAAAATATAGACTCATCACTATGGCAAAATCCCAGAATTTTCACAATGTTCTTGTGTCTAATCTTTGCCAAAGTTTTCACCTCATTTTTCAGAGTTTTCGAGGATTGGCCAACAAAATTCACTATCTTTTTCACGGAAACGAGCTCTCCACTCGGTAAATTCACTACATAAACTCTCCCAAAATTTCCACCAAATCCTCTGGAAGCCTTTTCATCCATTGCTATGATCAAATCATGCTCAGTAACTCTAAGAGGATAAAAGAAAACTGATTTCCATACACTTGACTCACATTTTCGCTTATGAGAGCGTATAAGGTAAAATCCAAAGGCGAAAACGAATAACACGAAAGCTAGAGCAATAAAAACCAAGGCACATGTAAATTTAGCAAATGAAGATGATTTGCTAATTGGGTTTTCGTCAAAACACGAATTTGGCAATCCGGGCCCGCATAGTTTTGGATTTCCTTGCAGAAATGAAGCTGGAAGGCCAGAAATGAGTGATGATGGAACTCTACCAGATAGCTGATTATACGAAACATTGAAAAGCGCAAGCTTTAACTTCTCGAGTTCTTGCGGGATCGATCCGGTGAGATTGTTTTGAGAAAGATCAAGATATGTCAAAACTGGCAAATCAGCTAAAGATTCGGGGATTTTACCAATGAAACTATTATTGGCAAGAGATAAAGACACTAATTTTCGACATTTTCTCACCTCTGGAATTTTACCTGACAGAAAATTGTGTGACAAATTGATAATACTCATCAAGGGTGAATCACAAAAGTTATGTGGAAGCTCTCCATATAAACCATTCAAAGATGCAGAAAATCTATATAAAGTTCTTATTTTTCCAAGGCCAACAGGAAAAACACTACTAAAACTATTATTATCAATTTGAACATGTTCCAATTGAGCAGCTTCTGATATAGTATCAGGAATTTCACCACTAAACATATTGTTTTCAGCCCTAATGAGTTTAATCTTAGGCAATGACCAAACCAAAGAAGGAAAATTACCATTAAACCCATTATTCTGAACTTCAAATTTTTCAATATTTCTGCATTTATTGATTAAATCATTGGATATTGAACCATTAAACAAATTTGTGTGTAAACTCAAACTTGCAACACTTTGAGCTTCACAAATCCCACTAGGAAAAAACCCAGAAATCTGATTCTCTGAAACATCAAAAGAAATCAAATTTGGGAGGAGTAAATTAATTTCAGGTAAATTACCAGTTAAATTATTCTGAGAGAGGTCTAAAAATTTCAAACTTTTCAAACCCTTGAAGAAATTAGGCACTAATTCTCCATAAAAATTAGAACTTTGCAAAAAAAGCATCTCAAGTTTACTCATTTCACCAATCTCAGCAGGAATTTCACTAACCAAAAAAGGGTTATGTGACAAATCAAGAACCAAGAGCTCAGTGAAATTACCAAAATACCCCTGAACACCACCTGAAATTAAATTGCTACCAAAGTTGAAAACTTTAAGCTGATTCAACAACCCTATAGTTTCAGGGATTTTACCCTCAATATGATTCCTGCTAAAATCAACAACTTCCAATGATTTAAACAGAGAGATTTGTTCAGGGATTGTACCCCAAATGAGATTATTACTGAGATTTAGTGTCACTAAAGACTCACATTGAGAGAGATGAAGTGGAATAGGCTGATTAAAGATATTATCAGCAAGATTAAGATGAGAGAGATTAACAAGATTGCAAATGGAGGGTGAGATTTCACCAGAAAGATTGAAGCTTTGAAGGGTAATAGAGGAAACAAATAAAGGGCCCTCATTTTTTTTACTGCAGGTAATCCCAGTCCAGTTACAGTGGTGAATAGATGTGGTGTTTGACCAGCTTGAGAGGACATTCATGGGGTCTTCAATGGAGGTTTTGAATTGCAGTAAGATTTGTGTTTCAGAAATTGCAGAGTTTAGAAGGAATAGAGAGAGTAGTAGGGATAGGAATAGTGTTTGTTTGGAGGTAGTGGTAGCCATTGGAGAACAAAGTGAAGCTTAGTTAATGGAATTGCAGATATAGATATAGATATATAGATATATATTTATAACTTCATTTATGAGTTTAGAGCTCTGACTGAGAATATGAAGTGAGAAGATGATGGAATATTGGGAGCAAAAGTGAGATTTGGATTATAGAGAATTGTTGTTTTCAAGCTTTCTTTATCAAAATAGAATCTATTGAAGACTTTTGATTTTTAGGAGGACTTGTGAGCAAATTAAATGCCAATAAGTCAATGATGACATGGAATAAACAGTTTTACAACATATTAATGGAAATTCTAAATGGAATTGGGATTATTTTAATTAAATTTAATCATTTTTTTAAAGTAGTTAATGTATATTTGAGAAGAATGGCCGATTATAAGACAAGTATTAAAGTATTTATTATAGTAATAAATCTCATGTGTCATATAGGGTTTGGATTACAAATTTTAGTGTAGCATTAGCTCAGATTGTCAGTTGCAAAATGATGTTTCATCTTAAATTATACTTCATGCATACATGTTAAGTTTGAAAAAAATTCTTTTAAAATATGAATTATATACACATGTTGTGTAGGTACGATATGAAACCATTTTAAAGTAGAAAATCTCAAATGAATTAGAATAGTCATTACAAAGATTTTGAAAATTAGTAGTGATATTTGGCTATGACATAGTAGATTTTAACAAAAGTTTAATTTGGATGACAATTGTTTCGATGGATTGTAATCATAGGATCTTAGAACTCCTGTCTATAATGATCTCCATCATTCATTATATGGGCCTTTGTGTTGACTCGGATACTTAGAAGAAAGAAGATCAAGGATTTTACAAAATATTCTACGACTTTTCAACAATTGTCCAATTTCTCCGATTTCAGGAGTGATTAAACACAACTTTTTGACCAAAAACAAAGAAAATATTCCAAAAATAAGCATACCTAAATATTACTTTCATAATTGTGGCATGGCATGAATTTCTCACAGGGGTTAATTAATTTGTCACGCTGATTATTGAGAGGAGGGGAAATTGGAGTTTCACTCGGGGGAAATGTTTCTTGAAGCATAGAATCCTATGAGACATCATATCATGCATAAAGGGTAAAGGATTTGACCTTTCACCCACAATTTAAATGGAAAAATAGAACCCATTTTTTCTTCAAAACACCTGTAGATTATTTGACTTGCATATAATTTGTGTTTTTATTTACTTTGTTTCTATTCAAATTATATATGTACCTTACAAATTCGCTACACATAGAGCAATATCTAGTGCAGTGCTAGAGATTGGAACTGACTAAAATGTGTGCATCTTAACTATTAAAACGATCACATTAGGTCAAAGTTCTACACTTTGATTCAGAGCTCTCGAAATTTTGAGACCTCTATCTTACATTGATGTTTGTGATTATAATACGTGCTGAAATGATAAATGTGATTATAAAAGGAGTTAGATTCTTGTTGACTCATTAAACTAACCTACACTACAAGGAAAGAAGAGAATAAATTGTTTATTAATTATAATTAAATTAAGGGGTGGAAATAATGGGCTTCTGGCTAACCAGACAAATCATATCAGAAATTGAAGATAATAACAAATTATTAAACACAATAAAAAAACAAATGTAGCAGATGCTGATTTAGAAATGTTGTCTACCCGTGACTCGGTTTCAAGTGATGACAACAAATTGATAGAACAATAGTCACACAACATGCCAACTTCATTACCATTTATTAATGATGACTAGTCTTCATTCGAAGTATATAAAAGCACAAATAATGCCAATACGATGATCTAGTGGTGGTTTCTTTAACTCTGTATTTTAATGTTACGATTGCGAATTCTATCGAGTCAAGTATGTAAAAGACTCTACCTTATATGGGAGTACTATGCATTGGTGATGGTTGGTTTATGGTGCTTGAACCAGTGGAGATTAATGACTTATTTTATAGTGTTTTGGTGGATTTATAGTGAGTCGGTGACCAAATTTTATGTTCAGCGAGCTTTCATGACATTTCATGACAGAAACATGTTGTGCCGATTAAGCTCTCTTTGCTAGGGTTGCAATAATGAGTTTCACTCGACATTGCCTTTGATTCAGCCAAAAAAGGGTTATATATATGCGCGTACACACATATATAAGCTATACACATGTATATATATAAACTATGTAGGCACAAAATGTTATGTATCAAACATTTTAGATTGGATTGAATGTGAGTGAATTAAAGTTAGTCACGGAGCAAGTAAATTACATTTATAATATAGTATGATTGGTATATACTTCAAAAACGATGATAAATCAAGACAAAATGTCATAGCAATTCTCATGTAATAATTTAAGTTTAGGTGAACACGTTCGAACCACAATTTTTCATACAAATATAACTATTATACGATGCCAAAACATGTGATCATTTGATACGCATATCTTCATTGCATACATAAGTGTGTATAAGTGCAACGAAGGAGCTAAGTGGGCATTAATTTGTTATTCTCACGTTTCTTCCGAAAATGTTTTTATTTGAAATATCAAATATTCTCTCTTTATGAACCAAATATTCAGTAATTTACAATTACTATTGAATAAACATCTCTTCAAATGTAAACAACTATATATGTGTGTGTATATATATTCCCATGCGAACAAAAGTTGTAATTATTTCATATTTTGTGTGGGGTAATCTATGAAATAAAATGTCTCATGCAGAGTTAACAAAAAGCAAGAAACTTAATAATTACTATTAAGTGTGATGTAATGAATTTTATGTTTACTTTTCCTCTCATTATGTACCTATATCAAAGTATATGATTGGTTCCACATTTTTTAATAATAAAAAAGATTTAGCTAATAATTCTTTGCAAATTACCATGGCAATGGGTCAAATAACTAATGAGTAGATCCCAAAAATATCAAAGTTTTTTGTTAGATAATATCTAAGAAAATTGACAAATAAAAATTGTAAGTTTGTAACATGCAAGTTCTCAGGGGCCTTCTTTACTAGTTTTTGATACACGAAATTTGGAGAAAATAATACTCGGCAAAGTAATGTATCTGCATATGCATAATATATACAAATCATTGTGATTATGTCAATATTAGATTTTAAGTTTTTAACCCTTTATATTGAAGTATTTTGCATCTAGATGTACAAGCGTAATTGGAAGATAACCTCATTATATTTATTGAAAAATACTATGTAACCATACTTGTAGAAGAAAGTTTTTATATATGGTACAAATGTTCTTATAGTATAGTTACAACCAAATAGAAACATACATAAATGATAAAACAAAGAATCAAACATCATTTTCTTTTGGTAAATAAACCACAAGGCATTCACCTTGAGTGTGTTGTTGAGTTTACTAACGGTCAAAAAGTAATGGTAAATAAAAATTGAACTATTTTAGGCTGTTTACAAGTTGACTTTCAATGAAATTTGTTTCTTTTTTTCACTTTTAATGAAATATTTCAGCTTTCCTTGATGAGAATCTAAAGGGAATAGTTTGTCCACTGTCCAAGAACTTTTTTGGATGCTCTCTGTGTTTGTACTTTTTTCATAAGCAAGCCGGGCAACTCATGTCAGCTCAGTTAATAGTAAATAGGTCGCTTCCTAGTTCGATTATCTATACCGATGTGAATTATGTAAATTAATTTTAAGTGTTGAGTGATCTGTAAGTAATTATATAAATTAACTTTAAGTCAAACGACATGTTCTGACTTGTGGTAGATGATCGAAGTCGACTCTACCCAAATTTTTCTGTATATGAAAAGAAAGAAAAAAAAAAACTATTTCACAAGCACCAAAATTTTAAAAATATAAAAGTAAAAGGATATCGGTGAGGAAGATTGAATCATGAGTCATATTGGTCATTTCTCTCTCTCTCTCTGGGTATTTTAGGTGTGGAAATTGTTTTGTAAGTTTGTAGTGATCTTTCAATTATTATTTTAGATCATAAGTATTCATAACCTCTAATGTGGTCTAATTGGTTAAGATTATGGCCTTATAATCAAGAGATTGTGGATTTGATTTCCATTAATGTATATGAGTCGCTTTCTCTATTTATATGATAATTTGTATAATAGAATTTGTTGATGTTGGTTACTTGTACTAAATAAATATTCTCTGGCAATTAATATAATACGATGATGTAATCGTTCAGTTAAAAAAAATAAAAAAAACGTGGTCAAAATTGTATCGATCAGGTCAAATGATTTCCCACAGCACAAGGACCAATCATATCTTGGGAAAATAAAAAAGAATGAAAAGAGAGAATTATAACTATTAATTAATATCTTCGTGCATAAATTACATAAAAAGTTCAATGAATTGGACTTCGTGTCCAATTCAACTCCAAAAAAAGTGCAGAACCTTTTGGCTAGTAAAAGGAACAAATCAAGCTTTATAATTGACAATAAATTTCCACCTTAAAATACTCAATTAATTTGTCTGAAGAATCTCATTCTTGCAATATTAAAAATGGTATAGGAGGCCAATCTGAGCTCCCGTAACTCCAAATCTCGCAGCAATAAAAGTTGTGCATATACTTGTACGCATATAGAACCCCTTGTATATAAATAATAGTTGCATATAGAACCCCTTGTATATAAATAATAGTTGCATATAGAACCCCTTGTATATAAATAATAGTTGCATATAGAACCCCTTGTATATAAATAATAGTTATTATCCGACGCATATAAAACCTCTCGTATATAAATAATAGTGATTATATTGAATGTGGAATTTCAAAGAGTCTACAAATCACTCAAACTAAGGCTGCATGTAACCCAGCAATTGAAAAACCAAAATTTGCATTTAGAGTGTGAACACTATTTTGACGAGCGTTCAATCCTCTTTTCTACAATCCCGTTTGAATCTTTTTAATTAAAATTCAAACTTTCATCATAATCAATTCTACGAGAATCAATTATCTTGTAATCAACAAAGCAACAACTGGACCAAACTCACACTAAGAGCCCCGGTATTGTTAGCTACGAGCAAGGAAGAAGAAGAAAAAGACCGATAAGCCCACTTCTTCGCATAGGAAGGACATTTATTCGACACTACGAGAAAATGCAGAATAACAAGATGATCAAGTTACAGATTCCATAACTAATATCATTCAAACCAGCAAATAACAACTTACACAACGGAGCAAACCAAAGTAAATCCTAGCCAATTGACAAGGATCTCCATAGTCCATAGAATCACAATAATGCCCGCCATTCTCTTCCTTTACGCCACCCGACCCGAGACCTATAAACATAATTGGCCGACTTACGCAACGAAAGCATATGTATAAACGAGAGAATCATATCTTATCAATCTTTTCAGCTTTAACAAGAGGATTTGCTTTTGCTATAGCATCCTGGGCAGCTGCCCGGTAATCAAACTGGCAGTCGTGTTTGTCTGAGTAACGATGGATAGAACAGAAGAGGTTCCCGCATCTACAACTGAATCCCGTTAGACCAATGCGCTTGCGACAAGTGGCGCACCTACTTGGGCCCTCCTTCACATTTGTCTCCAATTTTGGGGCTGTCACCAAATCAGAAGACGGTTGTGAAGAAGTGGGCTTCAACTCGAAGACGGGCCCTTTCTCGTTGTTACTTGAGCTGCTGCCATTAACAATGTTCTCAATGGATGATGTTGCAAGCTTGGCTTGGTGTTGTTTTACAATAATGTCCTTATGACACTTCGAGCACATATTCATGGTGGCTGCACTCCCAAAGAAGCCACAGTTGTTAATGCAAAGAATCGGGCCTTCTGGAGCTTGGCAGCCGGTCTCTTTGGAAGACTCCATTTGTGCAAGTTTTTCCTGCAATTCACTACAATGTGCACCAAATGTGAAAAGGTGACCAAGAAAGACGTTAGAGTAACGAGCACATGCAATCAGTAGAGAATATTATCATGCAATGAATGACTTTGCAAAACCTCAGGGCCTCATTGTAATTACCTAATAAGTGAGGGGTATGCATGTAATTCTTCATTTGTTACCAACTTGTTTTTGAAAAAAAGAGGAAGTGAAATAGTAATATGTTTTTACTGACAAGAGATACAATGGAAATATGATTTTGCTCAACGGAAAGTTACGATAATTTCTCAAACCTCGAGGTGTTTTTCGTAAAATAAGTGTGAGGGTTCTGCCAGTAGTTTATCCGGGCGAGCGCTTATCTAAGTAGCTACTTAATTTAGGGGTGTAAAGAGTCTAACGACTCTAGGCAAATACAATTGATAAAAAGAGAAATGTTTTGAGTTTAATTTAAATAATAAAACAAATTGAAAGAACTTAGAAACTTGAATAAATTGATATTTGACATTATTTTATCATTTCATATTATATTGAATTGAGCTCGAAATTTTAAAAATCATCCTTACCAAGGTGGTAGCCTATTTGTTGTGTTTCAAGCGGGCTGTCTGTGCAATTTACCTTAAGAAAACGGCAGGCTTTCTTATGACCATTGACATCATGTTACAAACTCAATAATTCTAATTAACTCTAAATCCTATGTTCCGTAAGGCGATATTATACAATTTTTCGAAGGGCAATGCATCAAGAATTTAACAAATTCATGAACAAAATTTGGGCATTCTCCAAATCCTTAAACATAATATGACGTTCCAAAACAGCATATATTGAGTAAATTCAATACTCACCTCCAAAGAAAAGAAAGTAGCTGACTGATTTATCCTATTTCGCTACTAGACAACATAAAGCTTTTCAATAACAACGAGCATCAATTGCATGCAAGTAAGATCACTGCCCAGAACAAGTAGAATACAAAAGTACGAACATCGATGTCCACTTTCAATAAACATTAATAAAAATAAAAACTAAAAAGCTACAGCCGCAAATCATAGTTAAAAACAGTTCCATCTTGATCCCGATCGCATCAACAAAAACGAAAGTTAATTCACAAACGGAACCTTTTATCTTGGTGTAAGAAATGTAAAGACAACACTATAACTATCGGAACCAAAAGAAAAAACCGAATTATCAACGAGTGCAGACACTAAAACTCTTGCCTGCCTAAGTAATTGTGATCGATATTTGCAAGAATCTACTTCTAATTCATCTACAGAACCATCCAATATATCTCATAATGAAACCGTATAATAGGAAACATACACTATCTGCTAAGAGCCATTTTCATCTATATTATGCGTTCTTAACTAACAAGATAATTCCGATTTTGAGTTATTCAGATGGATGGAAGCATTACCCTCTGATGCTACACAAATTCAATCGATGAGTACCGAACAAACTGATCAACGAACAAAAATGACAAGAAATAACTTCACCAAGTTGCTATAACTCATCTTTTACTACACACACACACACACACACACACTCACACACACACACACATATATTCTTCAAAATCTGTATTCATTTGATACCAACTCTTTTAACACTTTCCAAGTACTATAAATTCTTCAAAATCTTTTTCCATATGTTTATTATTTTTTCCCTAATATGATGTACAAAGATTATCACCAAAAACAATTCACCTTAAACAGCAATTAGCCAATAATTCCATAACAAATTGATCACTTCTGAAACTCCCAAAATAATTTAATGAAATTAGTACAATCCCATCAAAGATAACACCAAAATTAACCCATATTCAATACAAATTATACCCAACTACCATAAAAAAATAAAAAATAAAAAAGGCAAAACTTTCTATTTTTCTTAAAATCATTTATCAGTACTAAAAGCCCATAACTGATAACAACATATAAAGCAAAAATTCAACTTTGAATTAATAATAATAATAAAATTAACCTTTTAGCCGATCTTGACTGAGCAAAACCGACCCAATTTTAGACTAATTCTCCTGAGCAAAAATAAAATTTAAAGAAAAAAAAAGGGACAAAAAGATTCGATTTTTACACTAAATAAACAAAACCCATAAGCAGATCATTGAATCGGAGACGAATTTAATGAGAAAATTAGGAATTAAAGAGGAAATAAGAGTGAAAAGTACCTTAATTTAAGAGATAAATTGGAGCAATTTGAGAGATGAAGGGAAAGAAATAAAGAGGAGAGAGACTCAAGGTTTGATTTTTTTAATTAAAGATTTTTATTTATTTCTTCATACATTTTCAGTATTTATATGAGAGTTATTACTTTACTGAAAAAGGAAAATGTGTGAGAGAGAGAGAGCGAAAGAGAAAGTAGGTCAGGCATTACTCATCGTGCCCTCACTAACCTCTTTATTTATTTTTTGGTACCGAAAAGTTTATTTAGGGTCGGTTCGTTTATTAATTAAGGTCACATCATATGTCTCCGGAATCAACGGTCATTTATAGAGTTACTTACGAATTGCCCAACCAAAGGTCACATACAAAATTACTTACAGATCACCCACTAACACATATCTCACATCGGCAAAGAAAATCAAACTTACGGCCTTCTAAAGGAAATTGACTCACACCTTAGCAACTGAACCAACTTGTGGCGGCGCTCGCTAACCTCTATTAATTATCAGTTTGCCATTTTGTGTTGGAGAATAGTTTACTAGGTATAAGGCGTAATTATTTGAGTTTATTTTATGGATCTCTTCCAATTTAGTGTATAGAAACTAAAATATGTTGACACCGTCTAAGTTAGGCTGTTGTATTGTTTTTGACGTTGTAAATTTTTTAATAAATGAAATAAAATGACTGTTTTTTTATTTTTTTTAAAACTAAAATATATTAATGGAAAATTTCAATTCAAAGTTTATTTGTTAATTGAGGATACTTTTATGTATGTCATGATTAATCACATGTTATGTGTAATTCACACATCTTATAAATTATAACTTATAGTTGGGTTCGATTAAATCAGATTTTGAACTGTATTTTCCCCCAACTTATAGGGAACCAACAATCAACATAAATGTTCGGAGAATATTATCTAACACCTAAAACAATTTATGTGTTTATCTCGCCCATATAAATGTGCACGATCACGAGTAATTGATAGTTGAGATTATATCTGAATATTAATTCACAAAAACTTTTTGAAAATCACTAGACCAAGTGAGAGAGAGAACCAAAATCTCTCATTTATAATTGTATTTAAGGGAGCCCACATAAATATCATGAGAAAATTCATTCAGCATATCTAATTTGAAATAAAATAAGGGCAATTTCATGTCAATTGGGTCCCTCAATTTAAAAATTAATTTTAATGTGATCCTTCCTCCCAATTTTCGATCAACTTTTGCAAGAAAGTTGGTCATATGCTACATACGTGACCAGCTTTAAGGGCAAAATTGTCAATGCAACGTTTGAGTTCTGGTCAATTTATTGTGTTTTTTTTTTTAATTACGTCAATTTTGCTCTAATTTCCAATCACAGCTGCTTGAAAAATTGAGAGGAAGGACCACATTGGAACTTTTTTTTTAAGTTGAGAGACTCAACAACGTGATTGAAAAGAAAAGTTGAGGGACCAAAAATTACATCACCCCTACGAACAAACATGGTTTGGGCCTTGGGGTCAAAATTGTTGGTTAATATAAAAACTTCCTTGGACCTCAATCCAAACTCTATCCATAATTACTCCATACATTTTTTCAAAAAATATAACAATGTATAAAATAAACTAGTAACAATAAGAAGAACAACTAACAAAAAGCTACTACATTGCGTGACAAACATCACAAATTATAGCAATAAGACACACAATAGGTTAAAAATAGGGTGACTATAGGTTTGGGTAGTCAATGTTGATGGTTTACATACAAACCACTATACAAAATAGATGGTTTTATTACAAACAATATAATATATTACTTTTAGAAACTATTAATATATTGTACAATATTTTATGAGTGGAGGAATAAGAAATTGGGAGATTAAAAGAGAGATTGGTACCACTCGTATCCCGGAAAAATCTATGATAAACCAAGTTTAATGGTCCTAGCATCTAATTTTTTCACAAAATGAAGTGTATTGTGTGCAGTTCCCATACAACTTATATGAAAGAAATAGACACAAAATACAAACTCGCATCAATGGACCCAGTCTAGCATGGAATTACCCCTAGTGCTACCATATTCACTATATAATTTGACGTGTTTTTGAATTAATTCAAAGAAATTTGTGATTCTTATTTGCTACACTTTATTATTTAATAACAATATAACTTTGTAGGGCACGTTTAGTAAGTTAAAATCTACAATTGAACAGTAAACGCAATTTGAATAAATCAACACTCTCTTTTGTATAGTTCCAATTAGGTTTTCTATATTCAAGAATCACATTTTGACAAGAATAAAAATACAACATCAAAATCAGCTATACTAATCAATAGTATTCTTTTTTGAAAGAATCGGTTATATGTATAAATTATATCATAAACATCAACTTTCATTACATAATAATGAATATCAATTTATAATAATTAACAACTACCAAGAAAAAATAAAAAGAGACTTACAAGTTATTAGTGGAAGCATAACCCAATAACTTTAATATCTTAAGACCCCAACTTCTCGGATACAATTAAGCCTCATCGCAACCATATTCAATTATACAACAATATAATCAAACTCACCCCAAAATCCAGTTGAATTTGAATCCCATTCTATGTCCCATAAACTAAAAGAAAAGCCAATACTATATAGTTTATGGGCCAATCTTATTTGTATACGTGTAACAAAAATGGGCTGGTGGTCTAAACTGAGATGGGCTAATAGGCCCAACTATTCTTGGGCCTTATTGACCAACAATTGGAGAAATCAAAACCGCCCATCTTGTGGGGCCCGATTAAGATCACCACCTTCAAAAAAGCCCATCGCAGGGCTATAAATGAGTCGGGTCGAACGATCTATTATTCACACTTATTTAAATAATTGTCGAGATTTAGAATTTGTATTTGAACTTAATTTAATTATTAATCGAGCCAAACTCAAATAAATTTTAATTGAACCGAATACAAGTCGAGATTGAGTTACTTGGCTTTTTTGCACATATTACGTCATATTTCACTAATCGAGTCGAGCTAAAGTCAAATTTCAAATTTATCAAGCAAACAAAAAATTATTGAGGCTTGATTTAATACGTATTAAAACAAGCTCAAAAGAGCTTTTATCGAATAACGTCATGTCGAATAGTTTGGTTCATATTTCAGTCGGGACCTGGAACTCCCCAAAAGAAATCAAACGTCGTCGCGGGAACACGCAAAAGATTAGGCGCGATGTGGCGGGAAAGAATCATCCCCAATCTGCGTACCCTATAAATATCATTTCTCATCAAAAAGTGTGATAATTGCAGCAGAATTAGGTCTTACGAAATGGGGAAGAGAAGTAAATCTAAGGTTTCGGAGGAGTATTTAGAGGAAGAAGACGAAGAAATGAAGCAAGATCAGGAGAATCTCACCGGATCTTCTTCATCGAACGGTAGAAGCTTGTATGAGGTATGATATATATATATATATATATATATGTGTGTGTGTGTGTGTGTGTGTTTGTAAGTGTAATTTAGGTTTGGAGTAAAGAATTGGTGTTGTGATATTCTATTTTTACATTGTTTAGGTTTGTGCTAAATTGGTTATGTGAAAGTTATGGACTTATTGTTTGAGGTTTTGGAATCGGAACACTCGATTGATACATGAAGAATGTAGTGAAATTAAGTTAGATTAATGTAAAGTAGATACCGATGAGGATACGATGCAAACTAGAGTACAGTGGAGATTCACTAAGGGTGTGTTTGGATGGAGTGAAGTGATTTGGATGAAGGATTTCAAATGACGCTAAAAATAGTTGTCATTTGAAATCCACCATAGTGATTGAGAAAATAGCTCAAAATGAGCACCAAGGGAGAGGTAACTCCATCCAAACACACCCTAATGGAATGAATATCTGTTTTGCTCCATGTTGAGAAAGTAATAGAAAAGTTGAGGCAACTCCGAACAATTACTAAAGGGTCTATGAGGATGAAAAATTATAGCGTTGTAAGAGATTACACTGACAATTGAAGAAGAAAAGGCTAGTTGTTAACAGCTTAGACACTTTTTTAAGATTGATATTAGTATTTAACTTGCAATTGATAAGCCACAAGCTTATTGTGAACATATTGCACCCATTTTTGTGTTGTATTACACATTAATCCTATTTGACGGGGAAAAAGAGAGCAAACAGTTATAAGACATTACCCTCCACCCATGGGGCATGGGGACGGTAAAGGATCAGACCTTTAACACACTGGTATAGACAATTTCAATAAGGCTTTTTTAAGATGACCAAAATTAGAAGTGACACTTGCATAGTTTAGGGCCTGATGGTTTTTTTTTTTCCTCCAAAAGGGCTATTGCTTTGCATTTAGTTATCGAAACCACAGTTTTGTTGATGAAAGTATCCCTTCTTCTAAGATTCCTCCCCCCCGCCACCTCCCACCCCCCTCAAACACACACACACGCACAATGACATTTGGTTAATTGACTTAGAATGTATAAATGTGTGCATTTCTGGAGTTCAGCTATATTCATAACTTGGACTGTGTGTTTGAGGCTGGAAGTGTCTTGCAAAATAGAGATTTTGTTCTATATATATAGTTGTTTCTTCATGTAAAGCTGCTAATTGTGATTGATTGAACTGTCTTTTTAGATACTTGGCGTAGAGAAAACTGCATCTCAGCAGGAAATAAAGAAAGCTTACTATAAGTTGGCTCTGAGACTGCATCCTGATAAAAATCCTGATGACGAGGTAATTTTATAGTTTGCGCATGTTACATTTGGTTCTCTTGCTACACAGACATCTCTGCTCTTGTACAAGATTTGGACCATTAAATTTCTTCATGTAGGAAGCCAAGGAAAAATTTCAGCAGCTGCAAAAGGTTATATCTATTCTTGGCGATGAGGAGAAACGCGCAGTATATGACCAAACTGGCTGTGTAGATGATGCTGTAAGTCATGACCTGACCTGTTGTTCTTGCAGTTATATTTTAAACTATAGATGTTTTCCTAAAGATCTTAATGACGTCTGGTATTTGAATTTTATAGACCATGTTATTCTTATTTTTATGAGATCAATATCGAGCATTACATCTTCTAATTGGATGATGCTGGTGAAAAAAAGAGAACTCTAAGCTCTTGGGCATTGTTTGTGCTTGCTCCAATTTTTATTATACTTGTAAATATTTGTTTGCACATTTAATTTATTATATTGTATATACTGATATTGGAAAAATGACACATTAATTGATAAAGTAATCTGTTCAACGTTTGTAGACTGTAAAACATACCGCACCTTGTTTCTCCAACATTTTGGACCATAAAACCTCCCTCATCTTTGTTTGCGGATTAGATTGGTTAAATTTATTTTAGCACAGATTTGCATTCAGCACTTGTGTTTCTTTGCTGATTTACAGGATCTAGCTGGTGATGTTATCCAGAACTTGCAGACATTTTTCCGAGCCATGTACAAAAAGGTTATTGTCTGGTGATATTTAGCAGATTTCTTTATTAGTAATGATTTTACTTTATTCATCATACGAAGTGCATGGACATCATTTGCAGGTCACTGAGGCTGACATTGAAGAGTTTGAAGCAAACTACAGAGGTTCTGATTCAGAGAGCAAGGATTTGCTTGAGCTATACAAAAAATTGAAGGGCAACATGGACAAGTAAATCTCTGTAGGGTCTTATATGACTACTAATTTTGTTCTCATCGATTCATTATCGATTTTTATTAAATTTCAGGCTTTTCTGCTGCATGCTTTGCTCTGATCCTATGCTAGATTCCCATCGGTTCAAAGATATCATTGATGAGGCTATATCTGCAGGTGAGGTTTCTTTTTTGTGAACTAAGTTTTGACATTGCGAAAAATTATAGCTCCAATGCCCAACTCAGCTGGACGCCCCGAGACCTTGATAATACATTCAATACATGGGTAATTGATTCAATAGAATATATTTTATCTTCTGAATATATTTTTCAGTTGAATTTAAAGTTGAGGTAGCGTCCGAGCTGACTGCTTTTTTCTTCATTATTCTATTATTGTGTATATCAATTACTTCTGTAACTCACACTTTCATCTGCACGCATATTTGTAGGAGACGTGAAGCCAACCAAATCATATGAGAAATGGGCCAAGAAAGTGTCTAAAACAAAACCTCCTACAAGTCCATTAAGGCGCAGGAAAAAGTCAGTCTCGTTTCTTTCTCTTCCCACTTAATCCAGTTTTTCGAATTGAGGATAGATAATTAAATGCCTGTGAAAATCGTTGCAGATCAAAGAAAAATTCAGAGGATTTATATGCTGTAATAGCGCAGCGACAAAATGAGAGGAGAGGCAAGGTTGATTCAATGTTCTCATCTCTTGTCCAAAGATACGGTGGAGGTGAAGCAGTTCCAGAGCCAAGTGAAGAAGAATTTGAAGCTGCTCGAAGAAAACTTGAGAGTCGAAAAACTTCCAAAAGAAAGTAAATACATGTCTCTAACTTCTTACATTCTCTGTAAAAATTTGAATCATCTGTTTATTCACTAGGCTGAACTTTTAAAACTGTTTCAATGTTTGATGCCTGATCTATAATTCATTATTGAAATGTGTGATTCTGAAGGGTTCTCGTGTTGAGACAATTGCACTATTCATTTTGATGAGATTGATATCCGTTTTGCTATATACAGATGTTTGTGATTATATTTTGATTACGTAGTTTTGAGAATTCGAGAACTCATCACTCTTTGAAATAGTAAACTCTCAACAATTTAAGGGGTCGAAATGTACTTTGGATATAGGGATGCTAATCATATACAATCTACATTCAAGTGGTATATGCACGAAAACATTGTATACATTTGTTTTGTGTATATGATTTGAAATACGAGATAAAATATCGAATTAGAATAGAAGATGTAGTGCAAGTGCTTGTCTTATTTCCTTCTAAGCCAAAAAGTTTTCCCTGGCGTGGGCAAGTTTGTCCAGTTCATCTCATAATCATATTGGATTATATTTTGTTACATATATGTATGGTTACTACAAAAAGTTCTTTGCAATTATTTGAAGTGCTGTTGTGTGGACCATTTGGTCGGCACCAATTTCTACTTTTGTCTTTGATGAGTATATAGTAATATTAAACTATAAAATAATCATGTAATTTTTGATGGGATGTTGAGTTTTCATCATTTTGAAATCTTCTTGAATAATTGAAATTAGAGCTGATAGAAATGGCCCATCTCATTATTTATACCGTAATTATGAGGTGGTTGTCCAAATGATGTCATATGATTAGATAAGGTTATTATATCATTTTGAAAAAATAACACATAAACTCCTTCACTTATTGTATAATCATCAAAAGTCCCCTTATTAGAAATCATCAAAAAATTGGAAGAATTGTTGGACACATATGGAGTATAATTGTAAGAAATATTTAATATGAGAGGATGTGTTGATAATTTCTAATAAATGTGGGAGAATTTTAGTAATTACACAATAAGTGAGGGACTATTGTAATTTTCTCTGTTACTAACAACCAAGAGATTTTAAATTTTAAATTACTTTAGCCATATACTCTTTTTGGGTCATGTAAATAGATTAGAGGAAAATGGAATCCCAATAAAGGTTCACTCAACGGGTTATTAGCTCAAGTGGTAGAGCGCGCTCTTGATAATTGTGTCGTTGTGTTTGGGAAATTGTGTTCTTTATTTTAGTTTGATGTGTAGTGTTGTATTTTATAATTTATATTCTATATATATATATATATATATAGAATAGATGATCAATATGTGATGGATCAAATATAACATACGCCATTTTTTTAGCATAGAATCACAAGAGATGAGTTCAATTCCATGATCCAACGATAATAGATGAACTGAATCGATGCACTTAATTCAAATAGAATTTTCCGTCGGCAGACAACCTATTCTACCGACAAAGCTTGGATTTTATTTTATTTTCTTTTCTCTGTGTGTGGACAAAACTATATACCCAATCTCTCAGCAACAAACATTTGAGCGCTTTTTCTTTTAATCCCACTAACTCAAATAAAGCCAATTTGCCACAGTGAAAAAACTATTATTTTACTCCCAAACTTGAGATACTTCACTTCAAATGATATGATACAACAGAGAGCCACTGAAAGATTTTACTATACATAAATGAAAATAATTAGATGAAATTTATGTGTCAGTGAAATAAAATAAACTATGATAAGTAAACACCAAGATTTTATTCCGACAGGCTACATTTCATAAATGTGATTTAGCACATGAAATGCAATAAATTAGGTATAAAAAGTTACATTTTCATTTAATGAGATGCAGAATTTTGGTAGTTAACATATATAAACACTCAACAATTAAGAGCATCTAATTTAAAAAACATTAACATTGTATTTTTTCTAATTAAGTATGTGGTCCTTGAAAAATTGTCTTTAATGATGTATTGGCCTAGTAGTAAGATCTAAGTCACATAGAGCAGGAGCGTAGAGCGACAAAATTTGAAAAAATTTGGGAACGGGACCGCCTTAGAGCATACATAATATAAATATAATTTAAAGTTTATCTTGTCATATATATCATATGTTTTATAAATTGTTCAGCCAAATTATCTTTAGATAATATTTTGATAAGAATATCTCATATTAAAATAAGTATTTGTTAACTTGAATTTTAAAAATAACATGATGTGATTGTCTTTTTTAGCATGCTTAAAAAATATAATATATGATGAAAAATTATTAAAATAATATTAGTTTTAGGTCCCAACTCTTAATCAGAAAGGACACCAAAGACTCAAATTCAGCATTACAAGTTATAGACTTATAGGTATTGATTTTTTACAAAATCTATATTTGTTTCAGTCTTTTTTGTTTTGAAGGCATCTTTTACTTATTTTGACTACTAAAACAATTTTCATTGAATGCATATGAAATATTATTAGTGAAAAATCATTTTTATTTCGTCAAGTGTGGTTCCTAAATTTTAATTCGAGAATTAAAAATTTTAAGAGCGTCATAGAGCGAAGCTCTCAAGCTCGGAGCACAAAAGCGAGCTCGGAGCGCTAGAACGTTAACCTTTTATGGAGGATCATGTGATCTAGGATAAGATTGATACCCCATGACTTAAAGGTCACGAGTTTAATACTTCGATCCTCCTAAATGTGTGAATTGCTTCTTTATTTATATAGTAGTTCATTCTTTGTAAAAAATGTTGATTGATGATAATTGATATAATGATGCAACTATTTCATTCAAAATGAACATAAAAATGCATAGATTGAGAATGTATGCACAAGCAATAATTCAAAGCTATGCTATACGCCACTTCTTAATTCATTATTTTTTTTTTTTTGAAGTTTTGATAAGAAAAGAATACAATAAAATCAAAATCAGCTCACTAAATTTGCGTAGTTAATGTTTTATCTTAAAAAAGTAGCATGTTACCATATCAAGAATCAATAATAAAACAGTAAATGATTAGCCGGTGATATATAACATTCTTTTACTTTATTGCATTTAGGGTCTCTTTGAAAAAACTATAGTAGTTTTATTAACTTTCCCTTTACTTTGTCTAAGGAGTCTGGATATACAATTTTATTTAGAATATTGTTTAAATGGTGGAAGCCTAAAAATGATAATTCTGTCTGATGAAAAATCCAAACATGTTTAATATCCAATCCATTACAACAATTACGATGCAACAACCAAGATTGTATGTTATAGGGCTGTTCTATGCTGGGCCGAAACCATTGGTCTCGCCCAGCTCAGCCGTTGGATCCCCCCAACAGAGGGGGTCAAATTCCCATTTAACCCCCTCACATGAGGGGATCCAACGGCCCAGCATAGAATTTTCCGTATGTTATATATGTTTAATCTGAGGTGTGAAAAGATTGTGGGTCTATTTCACATCGACTGAGAAAGTATCATCATATTAAACTATCTTACACGAATATAAACTGCAGTACATTAAATAATCAACACAACCCTTCTAATCTATGAACTATTCTATCAAATCTTAATCCAGCTGAACACGATGATTATATCAATTGAGTAACTTGAAAAGGCTCTTTATTATTCTAATAATATTGATTATATCAATTGAGTAAGTTGAAACAAACCTAATTGGATAAAACTTTTCACAATCATAAATCAAAAGACATGATAACACAAATGGAGATTCAATTAGATTGAGATAAAGAGCATAAATTTGCGAATGTCTCAAATCTAGAGAGCTTTTAGGTGAGGAGATGGTGACATTTTAACTATAGTTTATATTGGCTTGGAAAGAATTTTCACTTGGTGTGAAAATGATCATTTTTTTTTTGTGATCCTTTAAAACACAAGCAAAGTTTATTGGTCCTCCTCTTTGTTCTACCATACCTTTCACTCAACTTTCCCTTTTGCATTTGCCCTTTTCTCTCAAACACTAGCATAATATTAAATTTGATTTAAGCACTATCGAAAATTTGATGTTCAGATATAATTATAATTATTTGTTTGTGGATGTCACCACGTGAATCATAATACACAAATTGATGAAAGTACATATAGATTTTCATCCATCATAAGTTTTTACAAATGACATATGATTCGCTGAACTCAGTTGTTTCGTGGAATCTGAATTAATTACTTAGAAAATGTACTAAGATACATCAACAAGAGTAATCAATTATAATTACGTGTTATAATATCTATCATGTGATTAGTTAGAAATGATGGAATGAGTACGAAATTGTATAATCTTTTCCAATACAATAAAACAAATGGTAAATCAATAACATTTCCTCTTCTACTTTTCATAATTTTTACTAGTGTCATGTTACTTTCTTGTCTCCCACTTTTACCCCTCTCATTTATCTTTCTCTTTTGTTCTTTAATTAGGCATTAATCTTTGTCCACCATCACATTTTATAGATTTTATTATGACTTTGTAATATAAAATACTCGGGTTATATTTGTTTGTGTTTTCGTTATCATATTTTCATTTTCATTCTTAGTTAAAAGTATAAACACACAGTTTACATTATTTTAAATTGAAAATACATTTATTTTCATTTTTACTTACACATTCTCCAATAACTACTTTTTACTTTACCAATTTACACTCATCTTTTTCTTTTTCTCGCACTTATTTCTAAAAGTTAAATTTTTTGAAATAATTGTGGTATTATAATAATAAAATACATAGTATTAATCTTCACATGCTTGTGCACATTTTAATATTCATTTTGGGTATTTGTAGTGCTTTTTTGAGGCCAATTATTATTATTTTTACTTACAAGTATGTTTAATCAATATAATATTATCTATTATTTTATTTATACTATATGCATAATCATTATTTTAGCCTAACTCAATCAATTCACACATTATCAAATCGTCAATTTCAGTCATTTCTGAAAACACAACCAAATATACTGTCATTTTCACACAAAATTCAAAAAACTCATTTTTCCATACATTTTAGTTCAAACATAGCCTTAGCAATCAAATCTTTAATTAAGCACACATATATAATATTGTATATATATATATTATATGTATATATAATTGTGCCTCTTTGCTACTTGAGTGTGTCTTCCCCACTTCAACCACCCCCACCCCTACCCCACGCGCACACATATATTATATGGAAAAATATATGCTAGACCGAGTTGGTCAAGTGTCCATAACTCTCACGCATTAAGTTATATTATATATGGTCTCAGCACACATTTGTGGTTGAGGGAAAATTCTAAGATGGATTGGGTCCAATGGAGCCGGTCTATCTATTATCATTGAATGCATGTACTTTAAGTGTTGTTTACTATCTTACCGCTACATCTAATACTGTATAATGCAGCGACTCTGTTGGATCCGATCTGGTATAGAATCACCCCATGGTTGAGATAGATAAGCACAAAATTTACTCTCCAACTATTGAAATCAAGCTGACATAAAATTGAATTATTAGGGCTCTGTATGGTTGTGTTTTCGAAAATGAATTTTGAGTTTTTATTGAAAAATGTGTATTATAGAAATTCGTGTGAATAGGCTGTGTTTGGTTTTGTTTTCAAACCAATTTTGGCCAAAACTTGTTTGTTTTGTGTTTTTTTTGACAAAAAAGGATTTTTTTGATCAAAAAAATTGTCAGCTATTGTCTCCCTATTTGTCTCTACTTTAGGGTGTCTACTAATTATATCAAGTACAATATAATCATTTAAAACTTATATTATATTATATTTTTCAATCATTAACTAATTATAAACACAACTTTTCAGGTAAAAACTTACATGATTTGACTGCTACAGTAACTTTAAATGTGATGTAAAGTTGATTGAATTGGTTATATATGTAATGATGATAGAAGAAAAAATTAGAATAATATTTTATTTATTTTAAAATAAGAAAGAGTATGTGTTGGCTAATTAAATTATGCAATTAATGAAGAAAAAGAATGAAATGATTGAAATGATGAGTAGTTATATAAAGAAATGTGTAGTAAAATTTAAAATTTGAGCATTTTCTGTAAAATTTACCTTAAATTGTGTATTTTTTATTTTCTGGTAATCCAAAAAATAAAAATACACTCAAAATATCCAACCATACCAAAGCCTAGACTTCTGACATAAAATTAAAAAATATATATATATATATATATACACACATACATACATGATTGTGGCATATAACTTTACAACTTCATTCTCAAGGCGACATCAAAGCGCCATAATTACTTCCAATAACTTCAAGTCCCAAACTTTGAAAAGAACCTTCTGCTTGACGCTACTGTATATACCCCCACATTTACTTTTCTTAGTCGTTTGCGAATTCTACACTCTACAAAATCTTGATTTTCTCTCTGAATTAGAGCTCCGTGAGTTCAATAACCGCTTAATTTTCGAATTTTTCTGATGAAAATTGACTGAGCGATTTCAGATTTTGGCTTTGTAGGGCTCGATGGAGGCTGAAAACGGCGATTCGAAGTCCAAAATGGAAGATTACGCAGTAATCGAGCAGATTGGAAGAGGTGCTTTTGGAGCTGCATTTCTTGTGCTCCATAAAAATGAGAATAAGAAGTAAGAATTTCTGTTTCAAGCTCGTTTAATGGCTGTTCATGCATTAAAATGTAGATTACATGTTTCTATTTGCGGTTGAATTTGCCTCTAATTTGTGTGCTTTTGAGTGTTTATTGTGTGTTATAGTAAATCTAGAACAGAAATTGAGAAAATTTAGTGTTCAACTGTGTAATGCAGAAAACTGAGCTAGAAAACAAGTCGAGTCGAGTCGAACAACTAGTTGTTAAAGCTAGTTTCGATTATTATCGAGCTTTTGAATTTGTGTTTGAGTTTGGTTTGATTATTAATCGAGCCGAGTCAAATGAGCTTTCGAACACGAGTGGAGCTCGAGTGGCTTGATTTTTTTACACAGATTTTATCATTTTTTTACGAATCGAGTCGAGCTTCAAACTTACCGAACACACAAAAGGTTGTTCAAGCTTGGTTTGATATTAGCGAACCGAGCACAAACCAGCTTTTACCGAACGATCTTGAGTCAGGTACTGATTTGTTTGGTTCATCTTTGAGCTGTAACTAGCTTTTAACTAATGGAACTGTTCACAAGTATTAACTAATTGCATTTTAGTGTGTTATTGATCCTTCTATAGTATTTAATTGGTATATGAATCTCCGAATGGAAGTTCGTCTAATGGCTTCTATTATCTCTGGCAGGTATGTTCTAAAGAAAATTCGTATCTCTAAGCAAGCCGAGAAGTTCAAGCGAATAGCTTACCAGGAGGTTATTTTTAATTACATGTTTGTTGAGTTTATGGGAAATTTTTCGTGTTATCATAGGAAATATATTTTGTTTCCATTAGATGTTATAACACATTATTCTCTTCTTGTTCGGATTTTATGTGTAGTTTCTCGGACCGTGGACTCTAAATCACCATTATCATTGTTGGTAGAAAAAAAGTTGTACATGATTACAATTTTTTATATTATTGAGAGAATAGATATAATTTAAGCATGAGGTGCAATATTTTTTGATATTATTCAATTTCTTGCTCCGTATTGAGTATTTTTTTTACTAGATTGGGCAAATGGTGTAGGATAAATAGATAATCAAACTCAGTTCTTATACGTTGTGTAATATATATCTATCTCTGTTGCAGATGGATTTAATTGCAAAACTACACCATCCATATATTGTCGAATATAAAGATGCTTGGGTCGACAAGGTATTAATTGATTTTGGATTTTGATTTTATAGGTTGTACAAAAATCTTTCCTAGCTAGCATGAAACTGATTCTTCAAAGAGAACCGTTTATTTTCACTATTCTGCAGGGAAGCTGTATATGCATTGTCACCAACTATTGCGAAGGTGGAGATGTGTAAGTAGTTAAGCTGAACTCAAACTTATTCCTCTTCAATAATATTTATCAAAGGAGCATCAAAAATTATTTTGTGATGCTTCGCTTCGTGTATAGAATAAAGATTAGAAATTAAGCTAGAAATTCTAGACAATTTTTTTTATCCGGCTTATATATAAATTAATAAATATATGGACAACGTGGAAATGGAAAAGAGTAGAGTTGGATGATAAATTTGTTAGGACGAGAACAACATAAAAAGGAAAAATCACAGAAGATTTACGTGGAAAATTCCTTCCAAAATTACAAAAGTAAAAAAACCCACATCGGCATGGTGAATGTTATTTTGTTGTAAAATGTATTGTATAGTACAACAGAAGAAATGTGTTATGTATTTATAGCTAAGATGTAAGGCTACAATGACTGATGTAGAATGACCAAATTACCCTTCTAGAAATTTGGATATGCAAGTTTGAGTTGGGAAATAGTTGAATCCTGATTTTCTTTTTTCTGTCTTGTCTTTTTATTTATTTTGAAACATGCAGATCGGAGATGATAAGGAAGGCAAGAGGCGCATATTTTCCAGAAGAGGTAATTTAGTCGATATCCTTATAAAAAGGAGTCCCGCTTATCGGCATTAGCTAACATACAACAAGTGTTCGATGTTTCTTGTGTTTGCTCCAGAAACTATGCAAATGGCTGACTCAGTTGTTATTAGCTATAGACTATCTTCATTCCAATCGCGTCCTTCATAGGGATCTCAAGGTTCGATCTACAGTCATAATTAAATGAAGAACCCATTTATTGATTTTCTTTTCTTTCTTAAATGATTTTCTTTTCTTTTTTTCAATTCCAGTTATCTAACATATTCATAACAAAAGAAAATGACATCCGGCTCGGTAAGAAGGCTAAAATCGAGTTCTTACAACTTCTTTGCTATATTCATATCTAATATTTTTGTTAAATTGTGTTTACAGGTGATTTTGGATTAGCAAAACTTCTTAATGAGGAAGGCCTTGCCTCTTCTGTATGAATTATATAACGTCATAAACTTTTACCAGCGTACATCTACGAGTGCACGATGTACAGTTGTCTAAAGCTGGAAGTACTCTAGTTCGTTAAAGAGCTAACTTGTGTGTCTGAAACTAGGTTGTTGGGACCCCAAACTATATGTGCCCGGAGCTTCTTGCAGATATACCATACGGTTATAAATCAGACATATGGTCACTTGGTAATACGTTATATTACGAGAATTTATGGTAAGTTGTTTTCGTAAAATTTTGTTATATATTACTAGAAATTCAATTTTTCTTTTTCTAGGTTGCTGTATGTTTGAGATTGCTGCGCACCAACAAGCATTTAGAGCGCCCGTAGGTTCACTTTCTTCATTCCTTATAGAGTTATACGCATATTTAAAATATTTAAATTAGCAAAATTGTTGTCTCTTTCCGTTTTAATGCTAAAATTAGCACGATTGGATAAAATAGGATATGGCAGGACTAATCAACAAGATAAACAGATCATTGATCTCTCCACTGCCTATTGTATACTCTTCAACTCTGTAAGTCTTCTCCATCTTCACGACAATTTAGCCGTAAAAAGTTTCTATGTATTTATGTAAGAATACGAACTATGAAATGACGAATAACGGTTTTAATAATCTCAGAAAACAGATCATTAAAAGCATGCTGAGGAAGAGTCCAGAACACAGGCCAACGGTAAGTTCATGAATTTTCACCTTCTTTTGTTCAAATGATTCTTAGGGAGTTTCGAGTTCTCGGACAATCATAACCGTTCATGTAGTTGTACCGCATGTCGGTTTCCACCGCACAGAAGACTGTGATTGTCCCGGTGTCTAGAGACTTAGGACCTCATAAAAATAAGGGATAATTACATGTACAGAAGACTGTGATTGTCCCGGTGTCTAGAGACTTAGGACCTCATAAAAATAAGGGATAATTACATGTATCCTTCTCACTTATTGGGTAACGACCTACCACGAGCACTATGAAGTTTTGCAAATTATCATCACACCCTTTGTCAACTCGGAAAACAAAACAGGGGTGAAACAGTAAACTGTTTTTACTGACTGGGTGATGAAATTGTAATCTACTTTTACTGACATGGGAAGTTATGATAATTTCTCAAATTTGGGGGTTGTTTTTTGTAATTAGGGGGGTCTCAAGCGAGTGTTTATGCAATTTACCCGAAAAGTAACCTTCTTCGTAATCCCACAAATTTGCACATTGTAGGCCGCGGAGCTGTTAAGACACCCTCATTTGCAACCATTTCTCCTCCGTTGCCACAACCCGTCTCCCATTTTTCTCCCCGTGAAATCTCCTTCTCCCAACAACAACTCAAAGGACAAGACAAGAAAACCATCCCCAAGAAGTTCTCGTGGTGGGAAAGCCTACATAGAAAGAGAGGTGATAATAAAACAAAGGGAGCTATTACCGTTATTTGATGAAAGTAATGATACATTGTATCCAAATTTACTCGACGATGATCCCTTGGTAGAAGATGAACTTGAGACCAAAAGGGTCGATCCCACGAGCTATTCTGGAAAGATTTCTCACGATAGCGAAGATTCAAAAAGAGGAGACAAAAATTGTGAAACAACTCATTGCAATGGAGATGATCAAGAAAATGTCGACTCTTCATCAATTAAAGAGAATATTTACACGGTGGAGACTTCGATTTTGCCATCAAATTCACTATCCGAAGAACAAGAGGAATATTCTCCCGAGCCCGCTAAAAATTCGGAAGATATTGATGGAAAAAGGGATACAATTATGGATTCAGAGCCTATATGCAATACTATAGTCACTGAAGAAACAGAAACGAAGGTGGTGGGGCCCAATACGGTTTGTAACGACAAAGTTATGTCTCTCAATGAAAGTACACCTTTAACTAAAGACACAGAAAAACCCGAATTTGAATTAGAACCAAGAAGCTATTCTAGTGTGGAGGAAAGTAGTGGTGAACTTCCAGAAGTGCCCCTTGATGACATTCCGACTGAAAAGGCTGAAAGTTATGCTTATAATGATATGGTGAAAATCAAAGAAGGCAATACTATAGTCACCGAAGAAACAGAAACGAAGGTGGTGGGGCTCAATAAGGTTTGTAATGACAAAGTTATGTCTCTCGATGAAAGTACACCTTTAACTAAAGACACAGAAAAACCCGAATTTGAATTAGAACCAAGAAACCATTCTAGTGTGGAGGAAAGTAGTGGTGAACTTCCAGAAGTGCCCCTTGATGACATTCCGACTGAAAATGCTGAAGGTTGCGCTTATAAAGATATGGTGAAAATCAAAGAAGGCAGTACTATAGTCACCGAAGAAACAGAAACGCAGGTGGTGGGGCTCAATACGGTTTGTAACGACAAAGTTATGTCTCTCGATGAAATTGCACCTTTAACTAAAGACACAGAAAAACCTGAATTTGAATTAGAACCAAGAAGCTATTCTAGTGTGGAGGAAAGTAGTGGTGAACTTCCAGAAGTGCCCCTTGATGACATTCCGACTGAAAATGCTGAAGGTTGCGCTTATAAAGATATGGTGAAAATCAAAGAAGGCAGTACTATAGTCACCGAAGAAACAGAAACGAAGGTGGTGGGGCTCAATACGGTTTGTAACGACAAAGTTATGTCTCTCGATGAAAGTACACCTTTAACTAAAGACACAGAAAAACCCGAATTTGAATTAGAACCAAGAAGCTATTCTAGTGTGGAGGAAAATAGTGGTGAACTTCCAGAAGTGCCCCTTGATGACATTCCGACTGAAAATGCTGAAAGTTGTGCTTATAATGATATGGTGAAAATCAAAGAAGATCCCTTAACCTTCATTGCAGAAACGAAGAAAGAAGAAATTCAAATAACGGGTGAAGCTTCAATTGATGATCCATTGTTAAATACATCAGCTGCAATTGACAATGGTGAGTGGGAAAAGCCCGGGCTACAAAGAGCCGATGCTTTAGAGTCTTTGCTTGAATTATGTGCAAGATTGCTCAAACAGGACAAATTCGATGAGCTCTCACGTGTGCTAAAACCGTTTGGGGAAGATGGTGTCTCTTCCAGAGAAACAGCAATTTGGCTGACAAATAGCCTGATGAATTCACACAAGTTTGCCAAAGAATCCTAGTTTTTTTTTTCTTGATTTAAAAAAAAAAAAAGATTTGACATGATTGAGAATTTAAAAATTGTAGTGATTTACTGTATAGAGAGTTTGTGCTTCTTGTCGACGTATATATTGTTTGTCGTTGGATTGAATTATGAGGATTGGAATCATAGGAAATATGTTTGAGATTTTAGCACATTTTATTTTGAGGATTTGTATGATTGTCTAAGATGTGAGGAAATGTGACAATGTATGGAGAAGAAAACTTTATAATATGTAATTGTATGGTAAAAGTTTCTTTTACGCACATGAATATTCTTAGATGGTTTCGAGATTATAGAGTTCAAGTATTTTAAATTTGTAGCATCACCATGGACCAGGGTGGCTTAATTTGTAACTTCATGTGATTCGTAAACAGTCTAATGTATTAAATTACTAAAGGGGAATGATATTTGAGCCCCAAAAATTATTAGTAGAGCTTTACTTATATTTTTCTCTGTAAGAAAATGACAAGAATATCCATTTTAAAATAAAAGTCAGCCTTTGTGTGGGATAATTGCATCAACTTTCCCTAAATTATGGATAATTGACATTCATACCCCTCACTTTTAGAATATTGATATGAACCTCCCTTTTTTCAGTATTTCCATTAAATTTACTAATTAAAGACTAAAATGCCCTTTATTGTTGAGCTAAATAATTTCCAGATACATATCTCTAAAACTCTTAAACCTTGAATTAATAAATAAAAAAAACCTCGGGTACTTTTGTTCTCTAGTTGAAATTTTAAAACATGTACAATGAAAAATTAATTTATGACTATTGTATAATATAAACTACAAATTAATGAAAAACTCTAAGTCAAAAAGTCACAAAGCAATATATATATATATATACCATGGATTTTATTTAATTGAATGAAAAGAAAAACACAAAGTATCACCATAAATACAATATAATTAATACTAAATACAATATAAAAAAGTATTTAACGAATTGATTCAGTATTGTCATAAATTTTTTTAAAAAATTGATGTAACAGATAAAATATTACGACTAAAATGAAAAATATTTATCCATGATTATAAACTATTCATGAAAGTATGAAAGATTCTTTTTAAATAAACAATTTAAGATATTTTAGAGATATTTCTAAATAAAAATTCATTTTGAATGTATTATTAATTATTTGGTTTTATAAAAAAGTAATTTAATAATATTTTGAGAATTTTTCATGTAATTAAACCTTTTTAGGCTAAATGCAAAGTGTATTATAGGCTTTAACTTGTAAAATTTAGGAAAAAGTTGAAGGAGGGGATATCCTTGCCATTATATCAAGCGTGAAGCGGTGTAAATACCAAATACCAATAGTTCCGAGGAGGTCAATACAATTTTCCCGCCTTTGTGCTTAATTTTTTCCCTATCATATTTAAACAGTCATACTAATAAATTCCTCTTATGTTTAGTCTAAATCAAAAATAAAAAATTTCTTTACTTCATCTATATAATCATTTCAAAATAATTTATTTATGAATAAAGCAATATTGCAAAATGATCATTTTTTAATCTTTAAAAGCATAAAATATATACTTATATGCATGCATAAAATTATTCATCAAGACCAATTAAAAAAAATCAATTTTTTTAATCTTTTGTGTATTCAAATTATGTTGTATAAAAAATCACTAATTTATTTTAATTATTTTTATGCATTATTGTATGAAGAAACTAAACTTATTGCTAGATTCTAATATAAAAGGCAAAGTAGAGTGAATTAATTGAAGTTGATATGCAATTTTTTTTGGTTTCTGGTTCATATAATAATTGTGATTCTCGGATTATTTATATTATTACTTTGTTTTGTCGATGATGCTTTACACTTTAATTCCTTTTTTCATTTTTGTTGAATATAATTTTTATTAATTGACTTTGATTTAAAGTAGTGGGGGAAAAAAAAACTATAACATAAGAATAGTTTTGTTTTGAATGCATTTCAAGGATAATCTTATCATATTCAAGTGTAAAAATGAAAGTTGGAGCTCCTCTAGTAAATGTGAAGTGCTAATATCATTACCCATTACTAAATCATCTTAATTTTGGAGGCTCAATACCGTAATTGTCAAATTTGTAATCCCTCAACACTTGGAATTCGCAAATAATTGTAATTATTATTGTGATACATGAAATGAAATCCATGCATACTTTTGTTGAACATTTGTGTTTAGTTCTTATATATTATTATTATTTAATTGAAAATAGAGGGACATAAAATGAAAAGTACATTTACATAATATATTATCATATAATTTAAATGTTTTACAAGAAAATGTGAATTGTGACATCAAATTCCAATAATTACCTGTCAATTTCTAAAACAAATGATGTCTAGGGAGATTGTGAAGTATGAACATTAATGTGGTGTCTATATATTTTCTTGGATGAACTATAAACATCACCGCAAAAAATAAAAATAAAAAGAAAAAAATTAGGTCTCACATTTTTGTCAATATAAAAATAGGAAAAAGAAGAAAAGTCCCATCTTGACACGTTCGAGGTATCTAAACGTTCAATCCCTTTCACCATTTTTTCAAATGCATTAATATGTTTTTCATCCATTTTTGCATTACTACAAATCAAGACTTCCATTTGCATTAAAAAAAAAAAAAAAAATCAAGACTTCCATTCATATGCTCTCAAAAGAATATTATATAGTATTTTTTTGTATATAAACTAATTAATATATTGTCAAAAATATCAAATAACCAAAAAAGCCTAAAATCACGCCGATAGTGCCCCCAAATTATAAAATAACAAATTGGGTTATCTTGTAATTTTACATTATAAGTTTGCAATCAATTTTTTTTCTCCTTTTTATTTAAGTTAATTCATGCTTTTGATTGAGGCTGGCTTTTGGTAGGATATTTCAATTTGATTGAGATACATGACCTAAACTTTCTTTTACATTTGTGGATCCCATGAACCTTAACAAAAAAGGCAATAAATTTGGTAGAAAATTAAAATAAAGTAAAATTAATAACTTTAATAACACATTTAAATCTCACTATAAATTGAGACATACCACACTGTATCTACACCACAAATCCCTCAAAAAGCTCAATATTTGTAGCATCTCTAGCAAATTTTGAGTAATACTTTTACTAATATGGCACATTTTGGTAAGTCTACCACCTACATTTACATGTTTTTCGCGATGGTGATCATATTTTTGTCAACAACAATGGCACAAAATGTTGCAGTGCCACCTTCACCGGTGATGGATACTGGGAACGCATGTCGCCGTTCGGTTTTTGATGCTCCTATTTTTACTTTGATTTTGTTTTGTGTCGCTATTTTATTTTACTAAATTGAAATTTTCGAATACTCTACACGCAATATTTACAACATGGTTGATCAATTGTACTAGCCCCGAAGAGAGTGATTATGAGGCCTATAATACTCCATGTGTATATTTGATATTGTTGGAATAAATTTTGTGTTGGATTTTTTTTTTTTTTTGTAATTATTGTATTGACACAATTTGATGTTTGATGAATAAAATGATATATTCTCTGTAGAAGGTCATCTAGTTTAAATGCCTTGCAATATGTTATATGTAAGTTGAGAAGTCATAAGTGATATAGAATTATAGATATCCATTTTATATATCTCCATGGAAAAATATCAACCTATATATCAAATAATAGAAAAATATTGGTCAATTAAATGAATATATAAAATGAAACTAAATCAAGAATATCAATTGATATATACTAAGAATTGCAATTACAATAGAGCTTAATACAGTGTTGGCGCCCAAACTAATTGGCGCATTGGACACTATTCTATCAACTGACGAGTTGGTACTTTTAATTCGACTTTCTCGTTTATTCAAACACGACACGTAAAAGACAACTCTTCATCTCGTAATATATATTCGCTATATTTGATGAACTCCCCTAAATCTTAGTAACACCACATATTCACAGAGCTATTTACAAGCTGCTATTTTGACAAGAATAAGTACTTTTACCATCTTTTCAAGGCTAAATAAGCTGAAAGAAAAGCTGATTTTACTGCATATAATCACTTATCAAGAAGCTGAGCCTTTGGATTCTTGAATATCTAGCTGATGCTCAGCCACCAGTATACAAGAATCACTTTCTAGTGAAGAAGTTGAGCTTCCATTCTTCGAAGAGTCTTTTGTGGAATTGAGAAAGTCCGTTGTGCATTGCACGTCTGGGGTTATACCGACTTGGTCTATGTCATGAAGTGCTGGAGACAAATACTTGGCCACCGTAATGAAAAGGGCCGACCCATCGTGTAGTTCAGTCACACTCTGCGATAAAAGTTAACAAAACGAAGCTTGAAAAACTTTTGTGGGTAGTTTTGATAGTAGTAGAAGTAGATGACTTTTAGTTTAAGAAAGGGTAAATTATATAGAAACCTCCGGCGAGAGGGCCTGTTACGAAAAACACCCCCTGTTTGAAAAATTACCGTAACTTATCCTATCAGTGAAAACATATTATAATTTCACCTTCTGTTTGTAAAAAGCAGATTACAATTTCACCTTCATTTTTCCTTGGTTTTTGAGTTGTCAAGATTTGACAGGGGGTGTTGATAATTTACAAAACCTTGGGGGCTCATGGTAACTAACCAATAAGTGAGGGTGTGAGCATGTAATTATCCCTCAACAAACCTGTATTTTTCCTTTCCCGAAAGTTTTACGTCCCACGAGAACAGCTCGGCCGTTGTCATGGAGCGCCCCGGCAAGAATCTCACTGGCACTAGCACTTCCTTCATTCACCTATTTCAAAGGGAAACAGTTCAATAATCTTTGCTTGCTTCCGAAATGGAAATTTTGGAGCTCCACTAGATATCTTCAAAAATATTTACCCGTACGAGTAAAGAATACAAGAATAAAATTCCCCCCAAAAAATAATAAATTAGAGTCTAAGCGTTGAAACTTACGAGGACAACAAGCGGATCATGTGTTATAGCATGGCCATCAGTCATGTTGATAGGTAACATATTTCCATCCCTATCGACAGTGTTTACTAGAGTCTCGGTCCCGTCTAGCCAAATCTGAGCAACATCGAGTCCTGCTGTCACCAAACCGCCCTGGAGATGGTGATTACGATTAACGAATTACTGAAATGTGAATAGCTGAATAGAAAGGAAATTAAGAAGAAGAAAAAAACACTTACTGGATTGTTTCTCAGATCCAATATATACGATTGCACGCCTTGATTCTCCATGTCATGAACTGTGTTTTCCATCTCCATTGCAGCCGTCTGTCGTATTCAAGACAATGTTGATTCTTATAGGATAACTAAATAGACACTCCCTGGAAAATGCTACATACTGTCTGCATAATTACACTGTCACCTCCTGATTGTTTCTTTAGAGATTTGCCCCTTTCAACAGAGTTCTCCATTGGTAAATCAAATGTATAAATTTGACATTAAGGAAAAATTTTGGTACCATAATGATTTTTACTCCTATTTGAAATGACGTCAGCTTTTTTCTTGGCCGGAATTTGTTGGTAGGGGAAATTTGTAGTAAAAACATCATTTACAGCGGGTGTCAGAGTAATTGTGCAAACAATAGGGGTTCCTTTTCGTACTGTTGCCTCATAATTCTTTTCGAATTCGTTTTACCTTCATGATGGATTGCTCACCACATTACCACTTTTATCATCTTTAGCCAAAAAAATATTGATGATAAAAGTAAAACCAGAAAATCCAACAGTAGGTACATTCGAAGGTTCAGAATGTGAAACCCAAAATCAGCAAATTAGACGAAAGGCAAATAGGAAAATTGCAATTTCAAGTGGTAAAAATTGCTTAGAAAATTCATAGTAAAAGAAATACCTGTGAAAAGGTCGACAACTTTACATATCCGGTCTTTGAAAGATGCCCATCGGGCGCTTGGTGAGGAATGATGGCACTATACACGGGCGAAAGCTTAATTACTTCGCGGGGTATTTTAACCTTCAAAAGATTAGCTATAGTTGAGTGCACAAAGTCATATAAAGATTTCTTATCTTTTTGTTGCATCTCGGAATACCTAAACGAAACACATGTGGTGGATCTATACCTCTCTTACACTAGACCTCCCCAAGTCATCAACCTGGAGAAAACGACAAAGATAAAAGTTAATGAAGCCATAATATCATTTACAAAATTAACTTCTTAAAGTAGAATATATAAGAAAGGCTTACACTGTGAACTTTTACTGTAACAGTTGTTCCGACACGTCCCCTGAGCTTCTGGGCTGCTGCTTCACTCGCCACTCCATCGAGTCTTTCACCTTATGTCCCTCGAAAGAATTCATCCATAGTGCTTTCAGTATGCTACTACTTCATATATATATATATATATATATATATATATATCCAAAATGGAGATTTCACTTGTAATGTAGTAGTCACGTTCAGAGATGGAGGCCGGGGAGCAACCGCCCCCCTCAACTTTAGTTAAATTTTATTTTTGGCCTATAAGTTTTTATATTAAAAATTTTGGCCTCCCAAAAGACTAAAAGTATCAAGCTTTGGGAATCAGAAATTTGAGTGAAATTTAAAGATTTTAAGTTCAAGGTTCATGTATTTCCAGTTCGTTTGTTTGGTCCGAAGTTTGCTAATTGAGTATAATAGAGTACCGTTTATTTCAATTAGCTCATCTCCTTCATGTAAACCAGCACGTGCAGCTGGGCTATTCTCTATGCACGACAAAACGACCTGATATAAAATAACCAGAGAGCTTAGAGAAGCAAATATTTATACACTGAGAAACATGCAGGGAATAAATTTTCAGACTTATAAATCTACTCGACCCGTGTTAAATGCCAACCCACCAGGTGCCCAGTCTTTGGTTCGACGTTAATGAATAAGCCAACACCTTGCAAATTACCGTCGCTTCCTATTCTAAAACTTTGATATTCCTGCATGTAACAATGAGTTGCCATTAAACCTCACGCCTTCATTTAATCATGAAAAAAATTAATGTCAAAATAGAGCTACACAACTGATGTTTCTGAAAGGCCGAACTCGTAAAGATCATAAGAATTAAAATGCTTAATATTTTTTTCAGATTGAACAAACAACTTTATCAGATTGCTTATGTATAACAAGTAGTAAGAACCACGGGAAAAACTGGAAAAAGGTGGAAACTATGCACTAATACCTTAGGACTGATGATGCGTGTAAAAGGATCCCCAAGAGTGGAGAGCATACCCTTGACTTTGCTATACGCAGCGTCTTCTGATCTCAGTGGAAACATTTCCACCATTGTCTGTTGCAGTTTTAAGTCCCAATCTGTAAACATATCCCTTGTCAATTTAGCCCGCAGATTCTATATCATTTTCTTTTGGCAGTAAAACACTAAAGATTCGTAATATTTTCATGCTTTCACTCTGGCCTTAAACTAGGTACACATTCTAATTTTTACCCTCTTTCCCAAATGGTGGTGTCGTCTCTTGATTCAAGAATGCAATATTTAAACCTTAATTTCTCCGAATCACCAAAACTTCGAAGCAAAGTAATTCAAACAAAAGAAACGGGCAATGGGATTTTGTATTACCTTGGTGATTGAAAGTTGGATCGACGAAGGTCTCCCTAATCAAGCCCCATGCCTCCACTAGTGTTCTTTGGACTGTGTTCACCTAACCAAACAAACAACATCCAAGTAAGAATAATACAGCAATCAAACTTTAGCGTCATGGTCTCATAAGCAAAACAACATTTCTAGTCCTGTAAGTTAGAATGTGCCATTTGTATAGCATCTACTCATCAACGTGGCAATTTTACGCATGATGTTTCTAAAGACGAGGGGACCTTTTGGGTGAAGTTTTAAACCTTTTGGCGATTATTGTTCTTAGATCACCCGATATCGAAAAGATGGCGCAAAAGTGTAATCTCAAAGTTGGGTGTCCTATAAATGCCAGCCATCTACATATAAGACGGGTTACTATTAGGAGCTCTAGGGACTCAGAGTACCGAAGCAATCAAAACTATTACCTTGAACTAATAGTATAGTCTACCATCCCAATTAATTTGGTCGAAGGACCTCGTTTATACTATCACCTTGAACTAATAGTGAAGCATAAACTATTATTAAGATAGAAACTCCTAATTTTATTGAACCACGATTAGGCTTAGTCATAATTGACTAGGTATGTAATGAGTTTGACTTAGCTCAAGTGCAGTCTACAATCCCAATTAATTTGAGCCCGGGTTCGACCTCATTGGTCGCTAACTTAGTCCGAAATACCCAACAAAAGTCGAGCCAAATCAAATACGAACTAAAATTCTTAAAAATTTGAAAAAACTGATCACCTCTCGTGTGTGAGAAACAGGAAACGCCACAGTAAGAGACTCTGCAAAAGCCGGCGATAAATCACAACAAATGGAGATTGCAGCTGCAAAACCGAGCACTCCTCTCCCAACGCTTTTAACTATATCGTCATTTGCAGCTACGAAATCGGTTTTTGAACTGCGCTTCTTAGGTTCCAAATAACGAACAATGTTCAACCTAGAATTCGTTTTCCCCCAATTGTTTACTCGCGAAATTCGGCAAGATAAGAACAGTTTTGAGGTGGGTTTTGTCGGAAATTTCGAGAATTGAAAGAGAGTACAATCAAGATTTGATCTTAGAGCTTCCATATTCATTGAAGGAAAACAAAAATGAATTGAGTTGAGCTTTAAGGCAATTCTAATCAATCAAGATGGTTATTTTGGTTTGATTCTTGGTGTGGTAGCCCACATGAATCTTTAGCTCTGTGGTAGTTAAGTCTGTTGCGTGTTTCAGAGAATCTTAGTGGCAAACTCTAATACGAATCCTACATTTCCTTTTTGTTTTCTAGTGAAAATTAGCCCGATGCCGGAGAGACGACCATTATAGCAATTTTTTTATTGAACCTAATGGCTAGGGTTTTCTATATTGAGAAATGGTTAAATTGAGTAAAAGTTATCATGTATGTCACCTTGATTTGTATAAGATACATTATGATTGATATTGCTATAAGTGAATCGAAGTGTGAAGACTATTTTTTACTTGTCTTTTTAGTTTTCGTGGAGAGTGGATACCTTAACGATCTAGACCGACAAACCAGTGATCATAGTCGTGATTCGTGGGCTTGTGGTTTCCATCCTATCAAGTTCCATGTACGTAGCTACGTTCTCATCTATGTAGAACAATCTCCTCATTGCATGGTGCATGCCCGTTTTTGTCATTGCATCCGCAACTTGATTCACTTCTCTCCAATTGTGCTTGATGCTAACTTGTTGAGCCAATCCCTAATACGGGCAATAATTCAAAGTGATGGTCCACGTAAATAGCTTCTGAAATGTCTGTGACAGCTTTCCAACAATTGGTTTCCGCCACTACCTTAGTTTGTTGAAGGTCTTAAACGAGGGCCATACCATGTTCTAAAACTAGTAGTTCCGCTTCACAGCTACTGGTGGCTTTAGTAGAGCCCTTGAACCCCCCAGTCCAACCTCCAAAGTGGTCGTGAAATAGGCTTCCAATCCCTGTGGTAGTAAGCCCATCTCTATTGTTGTTAGTCACGGTTGCGTCCGTGTTCACTTTAACCCAACCTTCGTCAAGCTTCGTCTAGCCAACATAAAGAAGTTGCATTCGATCTTCAGGGTATGAACCTTGTCCACCCCAGGGGCAGAATCACATTATGGGAAGAAGGGGTAGTGCTCCCACTCAGATTTTTTTTAATATATATATATATATATATTTTTAAATTTTAATTTGTAAATTACATTAATGTCTCCACTCAAAATTTTAAAGGCCCCCCTCAATTCCAATTTCTATCTCACTCTCGGCTTCTCTCTCTCTCTCTCTCTTCTATTCTTGGTCACCACCGTCCACCACACGCTCACCGTGGCACCGCCACCGGCCCACACCTCTCGATTCTTGTCTATCTTTTAAAAGATAATTGTTAATTTGTTATTGAAGTTAGTGTAGCCAAAGTGTTTGATTAAATACTTGAGTGAAATCTAAAATTTGATTTTAACTTACTTTTAGTCTAAATTGGTTGATTAATACAATTTTGATTAATAATGTATTTGTTTGTAGTAAAATTAGTCTAAATGCTTGTAGACTTGTAGTATAATTGTTTGTAGTATAAATTGGTTGATTAATAATGTATTTGTTTTTACTTTGTAGTATAATACAACTTTGAGTGTTTTTGATTTTCTTGTCTCTATCTTATATTATTAGATGAATTTTATGTTATTTTCATTATTTGAGTTTACCCGTCGCAACTGCAACGGTTGAGAGGTGTTTTTCTTCTATGAAATTCTTGAAAAATATTTTGCGCAATCGTATTAGTGATTCTTTTTTTAGTGATTGTGTAATTTGTTACGTAGAAAAAAATGTACTTGAGTATATGACTAATGATGTTGTAATTAACTGCTTTCAGAAGATGAAAACTTGTAGACTACAGTTGTAAAATGTAATTTACTAATTATTGTTGATCATTTTGTGTTAAAAATATTGTTTATATTTATTTTGTTCGGTAAATTGTGCCCCCACGGATCCAAATTTCTAGATCCGTCACTGGTCCACCCGATGCCAGATTGTTTCCATGCGTAGCTGTGGAGGGGTGATTTGGTCACCATGAATCACATCATTTCACACCTGCCAAAATAAGAGAGATAATTTTAGAAAACGCGCTAGCCCAATTATCGCACCACACATACCCGTTAGCTGCGGTTGTGAGGTTCCAATACACCAATCTTGTACGTCAAGTGAGAAGAAAGTGGCTTGGTTCCTCTGGTCAACTAAGGATTGCCACACCTTCTTTGCCCATTGACAATCTCGAAGAGCGTGAGTGATTGTTTCGTCGTGGACGTTACACAACTTGCCCGTAGCATCTTGAGTGATTTTATGATTTTTCAAGTGAGTGTTCGTTAAGAGTCTCTCGTGTCGGATCAACCAAAGTAAGAATTTACGACGAAAAGTGCCTTTAATTCTCCATGTGCGATGCTACCGATTATCTTCTTCCCGATTGTGATCACTGCCCATAATAAAGTCATAAGCGCTTTTGCAAGAATAAGCCCCATTTTTCTTGGGCTGCCAAATGAGGGTATAGGTCATGTGTCCTGAACCGTCGAGGTCAAAATGCTTTGGGTCATGACTCTGACTTAGCTTGGTACTTATTCTTGACACATGACCGATACCCTCCCCGACATATTCGGGACATGTCCCAAATGCAAGAATAAGTCCCGAACCAAGCTAAGTAATCTGTCGAGGTCAAAATCTTCCATCCCAAATTGCAGAAGTGTGAAGAGTATTATTTACGGGAGATTCTGACTCCTACTCAGCTTGGTAGATACCAAATGTAATTTACTTGTTTTTTACCCGATTACAAGATAAGTATAATTCGCTCAAATTACACGTGGGGTTCGGTTGGATCAAGTCTGAGTTAGAATTTTTCTTTATTTATACATGGTTATGATATGGGCCTAAGTATAATGTATTTGGCCCAATGAGTAGTAGTCTATGTTCTTGTTTATATATGTCTATAAATTGAAGGAGATTTTACGTTGGGCCTAGACAGACCTGATCCACAATAATAGATCCAGTCCAAATTAGGCCTTGCTAAGAAGTCAATCAATTTCATTTGATCAATTTACTAATATCATTTGATCCAAATGTGTCATCACTAAAGTTGAGCTTAAATAAACCTTTCCCAAGTTGAGAGGGAGTGTGAAGCTAAGAGGAGATAGGTTCAACAAAACGTTATTGACTTCTGCAAGATTTTTGATTTCCTCGAGATTATTCTTAAGAAGTCACGAGATTTTGTTTCAGACAACAACAATCAAAATTATTTACAGATATAAATATTTGTAATTATCCTATAATTTAAAGTCTCGAAAATAACTAAAAACCACTTTTTTGTAGAATCTATAGATCAAGCCTCCAATGATATTCTCTTATTTTTCAGTTACTTATTGCTGACAATTCTTGAAACTATGATAAGCTAATTAGTTTCCCCGACTAGTTATGATATAAAAACTATATATTCTTCCGAAAGTAGAGTACACGAATCACCAATGTAATTCATTAATCTTTAAAAATGACTTGAATTTTGTCAATTCGAATACTTTAGGTTGTTTCCTTTTGTCTTTTATGGTATTTAACAAATGTCCTCGACATACGTACATTACATATAGTACCATAATTCATGACAAATCTTTTATGGGAACTAAAGCTATCTACAGTGTACTAAACCATCATTTTAAACTTTAGCATGGAAAGAAAAGGCACTGACATAGTTTTATTTTAGGGATAATTACACTCCCCCCCCACCCCACCCCACCCCACCCCACCCCATGATAATTATACAAACTTTATCTCATTAATTAATAATTATAAACACACACTCAGGGGTCTATTTGTAAGATTTACATGAGGCGCAATTGTTAAAAATTGTTGCACACACAGGGGGGTGCAATTGTAAAAAATCTTTAAAATGAGAGAGTAAGTTTGTAATTATCAATTAGTGAGGAAAAATTTGTGTAATTACCTCATCACTGAGGGGTTTGAGTGTAATTATCCCTTTATTTTATTTTGAGAATCAACACTGACATAATTGCATTTTGTCAAAGTAAAGTTTTGAAAGGCTCTTGAAGAGAGAGAGAGGCTACTAATTTACCTAAATTAATTAAAGATAGCATACAAGCTGTATACTGCTCCAATTTAGAAAGAAACTACACTCATTGCATTCATTCAAAAATTATTTATCTATTTATTTAAGCATATAATTCTTTTTTTTGGGGGTGGGGTGGGGGTCAATATGTTTACTATGAATGTTATGAGAAATACTAAGGTGCATTAACCATCACCGTACATTCATGGGGTGGGGATGGTTTTCATCACCCACCATCCATAAAGAAATCACCCCTAACTCTTAAACGTGTTTATGGTGCATCGAAAACAACACTCTTAGTGCGCCATAGTATTTACCTCAATGTTCGCATTGAGAATTGCTATATGAAACTAGGTACATGTCAGCACAACTACTGACAAAAGGGAATGAATATCAAGTGCAGAAAAATGGAAGCAAATCCTCAAAAGTATGGGTACATATATATATATATATATATATATATACACAATATGCACGGGAATATGAAGAAAAGACATCCTTCCCAATAATGTAAAGGAGATGAAATTCATCCACAAATTAATTATGTAACTGAAATTGCATGGGAATAAGAAAGAAGACGACAAGAAAATTGTCAGCCTTTCCAAGAATTAAAAGGAGGTGAAATTTTAGACAGCAATATTTACATGCAACTTTATGTATACAACCTTACAATGTGCGTGTATATATATGTAGATTTATATACACAAGAATGACTTATCAAAAAATTTATATATATATATATATATATATATTAAGAAGAAATCATATTAACCAATTAACATAAAAATAAGAAAAGGTGATCCTACTAAAGAAGCTGGTGAAAGTGCTCTTTCTAAAAGGAAAAGTCTTCTCTTTAATTTTTCATGAACTTTAACAAATGTACTGTTGGATCTTTTCTTTTTTTTGAATTCATCCTATTTAAATTAAAAACATTGTTTGTATATATATATGTATGTATGTAAGTTTAAATGTATATATCTATTATCTTTGCCACCAAAGCGCGCTTAGGACATTTTCTAATCTAGTAATTACATTAGAAAAAAATACAAAACAAAGCACCGATTTAAAACAAAGGAGTAGATCAGACTATCCCTACTTAGTAGCGTCAACGTCTTCGATTAGGTATGATTAAGTGTTCTCGATTGAGATCAAAACAAATAAATTAAATCAAAATCCATACATAATCATAGTTTCTAGATATAATTAGTTGATGCTTTCCTGTGAGTGCGTGTGCATGAACAAATATTTTAATTAGGTAATGAGTAAAACAAATTATTAGTTTATACAAAAAGAAAAGCCCATGCATAAATCATAATTACATCTTTTTTTTTTAATTTAATTCAATAGGAATAGGAATGGGATACCCTATATATCCAGCCCGATAAACTTGGGTTGATAATCATGATCCTGAGCTACAAAAACTCTATATATCTAGTTCCGTAAAAGAGGGAAGAGCCACAACTTATGACAACTTGGATTCGAACTCAATACTTCTCACATAAAGTGGGAAATAGATACTATTAAATCAACAGGTCTTTGGTTTACCATTGACGAGCCAGTTTATTAATGTTTAAAAGAAAAACGAAATTTAATAAATTAGATTAGATTTGAAGCAAATTAATAGCTATCATACTAATATCTCTTTGACTAAACGTTGACATATGAATTCATGTTCAAATTGCATTATTTTTTCCCCGTAACTAAGAGGGGATAGCTTGGAGGGCAGATCAAGTGTCAAGTGACAAAATTTACAAAAAGAAACGAAGTGGTTTAGACAATATTTTGCTGTTGATAAACTCATGTCAATTAACCGAATATTAATTAATATATAATTAATCGAATACTATTTGAAAACGGCTCTTCTGCTTAGAAATGAAATAACAAAATGGTCCAAATGTTCCTAGAAATTCTTGCTTACTAACTTTTTCATTTGGCATGACTTAAGGACAATCCCCACCAAAAAATCTAAATTTCACTCCGATCCCCTCCAAGGCCACCCCTTAATTTTGAAAAAATCCTAATGCATATTTCCAAGAATGCGAGTATTCTATAGTATGTATAGTTCTAAGAAATTTAAAAATAATGCATATATCTACAAAATTGTATTGCTCTGTACTAAAACACTAACACAATTGATTGACGATTGAGAAATACTAATTGTTTTGCCACACCGTGATATTTTTTTTCAAATAAATAAATAAATTGTTTCATGAGCATGAAAATTGTAATAGAATGGACCTTTCCTTCTCCTACTTAGATAATATGCAAAAAGCAAAATTAATCATTTTTAAGATTTCTTGGTTTAAAATGGTACGACAATCACAATTATTTATGTGAATTAATCCATTTATAAGAGTTCATATATCTCATATAAATGATTATGGCTATACGAGAACCTAAAATTGCGAGAGCTTATAAGAAGTCTCGTATAAAAAATGCATTTGCATCAATATCGAGAGTTCCTAAAAACCATTTTTAGGAAATTCTCTTTTTGTGTATATACACACACTATGTGTTTCTTCACTAAGAAGGTTTTATCTATATTAATATTCCTAAAACAAAGATACCCTAATGTATGTGTACAAATCGGAGAATTTTGAAACATCAAAGAGATATCGATAGCTTTAGCAATCAAAGTAAGCATATTTCCATGGATAATGATAAGTGCAAAAGGAGATCTTGGAGGATATATAGGCGAAAAAGAGAATGATTTTTGTTTCTTTATCGTAGTTTGCTAATAAATTAAATTGCTTGTTTTTTTTTGTTTTTTTTTCCTTTTCAAAGGTACGTGAATCATGAGTCAAAAAATGGATTTTGCCCTTTTCCTCTTTATCTTTTTTCCCAAGGGGCCTATTAAGAAAAGTTGTCTCATGAATTATGCAATGAGACAATAAACTATATCGGAGCAAACTTTATTTTCAATGTCAAGAAAATTGATTGTTCTTGAACCTATTAGTTGAATACAATTTGAAAAATTATTAAAAATGATTGTAATGTTCAATATATATATATATATATATATATAGAGAGAGAGAGATGCGAATGTAAATAAATACATTATATTATAATAAATTATCTACTAAACAATATTCATTTGTGGTTCGTCCCCGGTTCTTATGAATAATTTAAACATGTATGTATAAATTTATTAATTAAGATTCACAAACTAAAAAGGAAGGTATAAATTGTTGGTAAATATTTGGTTGTGATAAAAGTGGATATGCAACTTTTGAATCGAAGTGAGAATGAACTCTGTCCTTAACACAATATTGCCCCGCTATAGGTGGTACGGGTTGGTGCAATTGTATCCCAAGATACAACGATTCTTCTTGGGATAGAACCACTACAAATTCCGAGACCATCGAACTAATTGCCTGCTTGAACTCTCAAAGAATGAGTATTATGAAATGCAGAAAATGGTTTTCTGTTTTTGTGTGTATTTTGCATTCTGCAGGAGCTGCCATTATACAGACAATGAAAACAGACCAGAAATAAATATGTAATAAATCCTGACATTAAGATAAAATCGTAACCGCTGAAACGTTTTAGTTGTTACATAAACGTTTTGGCTGTTACAATTTCAAAAATTCAAAAGTCAGATTTAAAATATTGTAAACACGTGGCCAACGTTTTTACAAGTACGATTTATCTCCGAGTCAGTTAGTTTTACACGGAATTTTTCCAACATAAACTATTAAGTAATCATTTAAATATATATATATATATTGTAAATTATAATAATTCATTTAATATTAAAGTACTAGCATAACCCTCGTGCTACGCACAAAAAAGTATTAAAGGATTTGATTTTACAAAAAATGATAGTACTTGTTTATATATACATGACTTGCTTGGATTATCTTCTAATTTATTTTTCTATCAAATCATTGAACGATTTGCATAATATAAACTTTGAGGTATAACCGCTGCTAACTAACTATTATTTAGATAATTACTAAAAAAAACTATTGTTTAGATAAACTGGAAAGATCATTTCCATTGTAATTGGGGTATTGTTAATCATCCAGGGGATATTGACATTGGACTTTTAATGTAATAACTTTCACCTTTTCTCAATGTAGGGACAAATTTGATCGTGAAGTATGAGTCTTGTTGGAAAAGGTCATGTAGTAGGGATGCGATTTTTAAAATGCATATAAATGAATTTTGGACTATGCCAATAACCATCTAGTTAATCAGCATCGATTTCTTACTCTTACGTAGGACGTCAAGTGTTCGAATTTCCACCTCTACGGTCCCACATTTGTAATTCCAGAACTACATTTTTCACCAAATACTTTACATTTCTAGAAGCACTTGTGTTGAAATGCTCATTTTGAAATGTCAATCTCGCAAATGAACTGATTACTTGAGAAGTGGATCCAAACACTGAAAATAATCTCTAATAAAATTTGATATAATATAATTATTCTTAAAATGTTGAATAAGCAAAAGAATAAATTTGAAATAGGACTAAAAAAAAAATCAAACTTTCACAATCAAATTTTGTTATTGTAGTAAAAAAAAAAATGCAAGATTAACTTTCAAAGCCATGAAATACTTAAATTTGACATATAGAAATTTATCATCTTTAAACATGTCTCGATATTATTACATGTACCAATGTTACGCAATAAGAAACAGTAATTATAAAATGCTAATGTTATGGAGTGAGATATACTTGTAGTCAATTGAAAATCGCCCCCGGAAAAAAAATTATAAGAACTTTTCAAGTTATTTGAAAAAAATTAATTAATGAGGTGATTATCAATGTGATCAAACTTACAATGTCACAAAGTAGAAATCCTACATAAAATATATAACTTAAAAGAATTTACCTTTAGCAAAAAAGATCATACTTTTGGTTCAGTGAAGATAGAAAGGAAGAGATTTTAATCCATAATAACGTTATGGAGTGTATATAAAAAAATACAAACAAAGAAGCCCAACATTCCTATAAAAAGAAAATACTGATGATATATAACTACTATGCTACAGAAACTAAAAAAAAAACTCGACTAAAATTTGACTTGTAGAATCAAACAAAGGGACTATTAAAAAGCAATGAACATTTTTCAACAATAAACTGATTAAAAATATAAACAGAAATTTATACAAAGAATTAAAGTAAAAGTGGGGAAATCTACCAATAAATCTGAATATTATTTATAAAAGAGGGAAAATACTTAGAAGAGAGATGAAAGAGGAACAAATTTTTTCAAGATATATGAATTAATAGATACGTGAATGTTTTGGTGATTGGGCATAACATGAGATATATATGAGATACATATAAACATGTAAAACAAAATGTGAAATTCAAACAAAATTATGGAAATATAAACATAATTTATAGAAAAGAATGAAAGGAAAATTAGGTAAATCCACCAATAACTTAAAAAATTGTGTTAGATATGCCAAATTGTGAAAATTAATACTATAACAAATTGTGATAATATGAAATAATGGAAATAATATGAGTACATCTCATTGTATTTAAAATAGTGTTAGATATGCCATTCAATATTTTTCCAAATATAATTTATATTTCTCATATCATCTTACAGGTAATACATTACAATGTTGAAATATATGAAAAAAGATAGATTAAAACACAAGGATTCATGTCCGCAAAAAAAAAAAAAAGAAGACAAAATTTAAATAGTTAGGTTTATGGAACTTTGCTTAGAGTTAAGCCAGCTATTGGTATTTTTGTACAGTACTCACATCAACAAAATCAAAAAAGAGCAATTGGGTAACAATTGTATCAATGTAAACCTCATAAACATAATGTTGGTAAATATTTGGTTGTGATAAAAGTGGATATGCAACTTTTGAATCGAAGTGAGAATGAACTCTGTCCTTAACACAATATTGCCCCGCTATAGGTGGTACGGGTTGGTGCAATTGTGTCCCAAGATACAACGATTCTTCTTGGGATAGAACCACTACAAATTCCGAGACCATCGAACTAATTGCCTGCTTGAACTCTCAAAGAATGAGTATTATGAAATGCAGAAAATGGTTTTCTGTTTTTGTGTGTATTTTGCATTCTGCAGGAGCTGTCATTATACCGACAATGAAAACAGACCAGAAATAAATATGTAATAAATCCTGACATTAAGATAAAATCGTAACCGCTGAAACGTTTTAGTTGTTACATAAACGTTTTGGCTGTTACAGTTTCAAAAATTCAAAAGTCAGATTTAAAATATTGTAAACACGTGGCCAACGTTTTTACAAGTACGATTTATCTCCGAGTCAGTTAGTTTTACACGGAATTTTTCCAACATAAACTATTAAGTAATCATTTAAATATATATATATATATATTGTAAATTATAATAATTCATTTAATATTAAAGTATATGCAAGCCAAACCGCAAACCTACCCCTACCCCCCTAACACACACAGACGTATTTGTATACAAACATACATATATACACACATTATTATATGTAAGCTTTATATCTTGGGATTGGGGAAATGCATGGCTTGGAGTAAATTGCATTAGAATTAGAGAAAGTTGGAGCAATGGGGGGACAAAGCTGTCTCCTTTGTAGAAGAATATGAATACAAAGAAAAGATAAAAACATATACGCATAATTCCTTCTTATTGTTCGGATTCTTGGTCTCCTTCATAAGCTCCAAGCAATACAATATACATACATATCTATATAATATATATAATATAATATGCTTATACATGGGAAAGATAAGCTGAGGAAAAGGGGGTAATGGACCTTGGGATTTTAATAGAACAAGAAAGTAGGACGTTTGGGTATATGTTGAACTACACATATTGGATGCTACCACATAGATGTTTTTATTTTTATTCTCTCAAGACTTTGAAGGCCAAAAACTTCAAAAAACGATCCCAAATTGTCAATGTTAACTGTGATTAATTGGGTCGAATTTGAATTTGCAGAGTTAATTGACTTTTGTCAACGTGAGCTCTAGAGTTGGCCGTAAACTGAGTGTTTACACTCGAAAATAATTGGGGCTGTCGAATCACAAAGCCCAACTAGCCCAAATTATAGAAATTCGAAAAGAAAAAAGTTTCGTCCATAAATAGATAAGACAAAACCTATTAAATTCAAAAAAATGCCAAAACATGGGTTGGATTGGCAAAAGCCCAATGATCGAATCGAAAGAAATAAAATGAAGTCCAAATAGCCAATCATCTGCAAAGGGCGCACCAATTTGAAAAGATTTGAAAGAGCAGTTGAAGACGGTTCCGGAAGATAAGGAACGTGAGTTGAAGACGGTTCCTCAAAGACCCATATATATACAAGCCACGGACAGAGACAAAGGACATCGCAAGATCATCAGACTTCTTTTTCTTAGCGTAAATTAGGAGTAGTTCATAGCATAATGTAGGAGTAGCAGTAGAATAGATGTAATAGTTTTTTATCGAAAACCACTTGGATGCGGCTGCAAAACATGTATCCATAATTATCTGTAATCATCACGATTGAAAACTTTCATGGAGGTTTAAATTATCGTTTATTCAGATTTAAGTATCGAATAGATAGTTTATGCACTGGACTTGAGTTTTCAATTTACCCTTTTGAATTCGAACATATTCAAGTATGGAAATAATACATTTGATCGAAAGATTCTCACGTAGGTACAAAGTTATCTTGCGTCAGATTTAAATATCAGAGAGATAGTTTTTACCTGTACTTGAATTTTTCTTTTATTGTATTATTGTGTCATTCGAAGACGATAAACATTTCAGTCAATTGCGGTCCTAACAACTAAGTTAAACAACACACCGAAGTGTTAAATTCTGAACCACCGTCTAGTGCATCGAATTCGAACGCAGAGGTTGAAAGATAATTCTAAAATAAGAATTATCGCGGGACTCGAAACACGTAGTTGGATGCACCCTAATTTAAATTTGTTTTTATTTTCAAAACAAATACTGAGCGTATGAATGGAAACTATATGAAATCCATAATAACCATGTTTAGACTATGATGGTTAAGCCAGCAGAGACAATCAAGGTCGATTGGAGTTGAAATGGAGAGCTGAATCATAAATAACATGCCTTATAAATACTTTGATTGAGAATATTTATAGGGTTTATATTTTTGTACGAATCTCTATACTACGTGTATCATGATTGGGATCCATCAAATCATCATGATCGACGTTCTATGTTCAATCTAAACAATCCAATTGACTCATCAAGAAATGCCACGCGTCATGAATTGTTTGGTGGTATTCATGGACAGTACTAGCTAGGGTGATTTTGGTCTTTTGATTATTATGGTCAACTCTTGCCATATAAGACATAGAAGTATGGATGTGAAGTAAAGACTAAAGAGTGACGTACTTTTAACTTAGGTGAAAAACATAACAATAAATTTATAATGTCCGACAGACTTCAATTTGACAATTATGAATTAACTCATACTAAAAGATCGATGTGATTTTGAAAAGAATTATGTCAGATCAACTTTAATGATCTTAGTGTCCTCACAAAATAAAGTGTATTATGTGCGATTTTTACACACAATTATTAAAAAAATATAGACACAAAATATATACTCGAACAATTGAACTCGATTTGATATAAAATTACCAATATCGTGGGTATTTACACGAGAAGTCCTTTGATCTTGTCCGGACAGAACCCTAGTGCTTCGTAGTATTCCCCACCCAACATTAATTTTTGTCAACACATAAATGTTGTCTATGAGAAAGAGAGGGAGAGAGCAGTCAAAAGAGTCATTGAAATGTCGTTTCAATCAACAGTCATTCGTATCAGAATTCAGAGGGGTAGTAATTTTTGTATGGTTTTGGCAACAGTATTTTTGTTTGGAACCTAATTTCAACTTTAAACCAATACAAAGTTTGGCTCCACAGTTTTTGCAGGTTGTCTCTATTTGCCTTCATAACCTCATCTCTCTCTCTCTCTCTCTCTCTCAACATTCATTTAATCTAACATTCATTTAATATAGGAAAAATTATATACAGACCCCTCACTTATTATGTAATTACCAAAACCTCCCATCATTTATTGGGAATTACAAACGCACCCCCTCATTTGTGGATTTTTTATAATTACGCCCCCTGCATATTTAAAATATTTAAGTTTTACCCCATGTAAATTTTACAAATAAACCTTTTGAAGGGGTGTGTTGGTAATTTTCAATAAGTGAGGGGGGATTTTGATAATTACATAATAAGTTAGGGGGTTTGTGTGTAATTTTCCCTTTAATATATGCCAATGTCCCTCCAAAATATTGTCCCTCGTACATAATTGGATTTGAAATTGTCCCTCATACATAATTGGATTTAGGATGTATCTATAATCTATGCTAAACTACAATGATCTCAAGTTTTGGTATGGTCAATTTGTTAATGAAATTGTCTAGAGACGCATTTGAATCCTGGTGGTTAAAACATTAATTAATTCGTTACAAATACTTGCCGCTTCAAACTTTCTCGTAGAGATCACCTGACTAAAGATTGGAACGCAATAATTAAACTAACACAAATCCCTTAAACATACTAACTCAGAATCCTAGTTAGACATAATTCGAGATTTTAATTATTTGGACACTAGTGTTACATTTTGATACAATACTTATATAATTAATTAGACGAACGCACAAACATATCTAAAGGCACAACCAGTTACACAAGCTATAACCAAAAAACAGTTACACACCCAAACAATCGAAAAACACTTTTATATATAAAAACTGTTGTGTTCAATAATAAGCAGTACTATACAATCATGTCTCATGAGTACAAATATAAATTTCATTGTTCACATCACATAATTCTCACTATTTTTAGTATGAAAACAAATGTTATTTATGAGAAAAAATTCTTACACAAAATTATGCATATGAAGAGTCTAATTGTCCTTTGTATTAATAACCTAATACTTTTGTTTTCTTTTCCCCCCTTTCTATAACCTAAAAAATACTTGGATATAATAATATAGCAACAATTGTAATTTTTCCCCTATATATTATGGGTGCCAACTTTGGGATAATATCTTTTTCAACTTGCAATTAAGTCCATCTTTAACTTTTGTGGCAATTTCAGTCATGAGAGTGGCAATTTTGGTTCTGTGAGCTGATTTTTTTTTAAAATTAGGAATTTTTTGAATTATGGAGGAAAAATGGAGCTTTAAATAGTTTTTGGGGGGAAATTTGGGACTTTTGCTAATATTATTCTTATATATATAATTCTATAAATACACAACACACACGAACATCAACAATATTCAAATAATAATATACAATCATTGATGATTAAACTTAGCAATTTTTTTTATTTTTCATACTTATTCATCTTTTTTGTTTATTAATTAATTAAGACTCATAATTTCAAAGTATCTTAAAATAATATAAATCAATATAATTTAATATCAATGGTTGAATATAATATATGTCTATATATATAGGATCAAGATCGAATACATACCCTATCTTAGATAAGATATAAGACCCAATCTACATCATTGGATCCATTAAATCCAACAGTCCAAAAAGAAAGCAAAAAGCAGGTGGAAAAATTGGTTCCAATTGGATCAAGGGTATAATAGCCAAAAAGGAAGCAAAAAAGGGCACAGAATCTCCCCTAAAAGCTCTCAAATTGATACGCACAAAATCTCCCTTACAATCTCTCAACTTGTTGCCAAAATTAACACATTATCTTCTAATAATAATGATAATAATTACTCTTCCCTCTCATCTTCAAAATCCTATATTCTTTACGAAATCTGTAATTCACGATAGTTATTCTTTCAAATATGCAGAGTTCGTATGTTGTATTCAACACAAAACCGCTTGTAGCTCCAATTCACCCCAATAATTGTTGTTATCATAGTAAAGATAATAATTGTAATTCTGTATTAGCAGCTACAACTCCTTTGCTCAATAAGGTTCAGTCAAATAAACCCATTACTTTGTGGGTTATATGATACTGTAAACTGGGTTATAAGATAGTGTATAATGATTTATAAGATTGTAACTGTATGATGTATACACACACTATATAATTGGTTATAAGGTACTGTATAATGTGTTATAATATACTGTATAGTGGTTTATAAGATACTGTATACTGGTTTGAAATCACTAATTGTATGTCACTAATCACACACTGTATATCATCATTGTATTTACTGTATATTTGTTTATTAGCTATTGTATAATGGATTAATTAGCTATTGTATAATGTTTATTAGATATTGTATTCACTGTATAATGGGTTATATGATACTATATATTGGTTTATATGATACTGTATACTAGGTTATAAGATATTGTATAATGGTTTATAAGATTGTAACTGTATGATGTATAAATACACATTGTATAATGGGTTATAAGATACTGTATAATGTGTTATAACATACTGTATAGTTATTTATAAGATACTGTAGAATGGTTTGAAATCACTAATTGTATGTCACTAATCACACACTGTATCTCACCGTTGTATTTACTGTATAATGGTTTATAAGCTACTGTATAATGTGTTATAAGCTACTGTATGATGGTTTAAAATCACTAATTGTGCTGTATGTATATATACACAAGAGAATCAACAGAGAACGACGAACCATATATAGATTGAGTGAATATATATACGCAAAATCACGAAAAAAATTCAAGAATCCATCAGAATATATCAAACATAATAAAGATTTGAGGTAATCAAACTTCATTTTTTGTCTGTGTGCTACATTACTATATTTTCCTCATCTCAAAGCTACTGTACATAGCAGCTCTAAACTGGACTTTCCTTGAACTATCTTTTTGTGTTGCTACTAGCACGCTGATTTATAAATTAAAATCAAGATTGACAGCAGAAAACTACATTTTCTCAAAATCAAGCCCCGAAATTGATTCTTAACTGTTATCATCTTCAAAAATCCCTCCACCAAATAAACGAAAATAAAATGATATCTTATAAAGAAATTTTGAATTAGAATCAAATTGATATCTTATAAAGAAATAAATGAAATTTCACTCATTAGATTGGAAAGAATAATTAAAAAGGGAAGAGGAATCTGTTATTGCGTATAATAAGGGATTTTATTTTGATCCTGCATGTTATTTGCATGGGTTTGTTAGACCTATTGACTAAAATGCCCCTATTATCATTAAATTAAATATTAAAACCGAAATAATGGCTTTAATTATGGACCTTGGGATCAAATGTTTTAAATGGTCTAGATTGAGTCTTATATCTTACCTAAAGTATAGGGATGTATTTGATCCATACCCTATATATATATATAAAACATTTCAAACTTTAGAAAAATTATGAAGTACTCCCCGTCTCCATATATAACATATCGAGTACTCCTCTTAAATAAATTGATACAGCATTTTAGAGTACGAAAAATAAAAATAAATTAGTTTTAGACATTATTTAGTGATTGTTTATAATTATATTTTTTATTTTCTATGTATGTATGTAAATATATTTTAGTATACTTGTATTTTTAGCAAGTTTATTTTTATATTGTGCTTCTCAAATGGATGCACAATAATTATTTTCTCACCAAAATTAGCAAAAGCTCAAATTTTTACTCAAAATTAGAAAAATCCCCAAATTGGATGCAAAATCCCCAATTTTTAGAATTTTTCGACCCGGAGGACCAAAATTGTCACTCCTAGGACTGAATTGCCACAAAATTTAAAAATAAAAGACTTAATTGCAAGTTGAAAAAGATATTGTCCCAAAATTACCACCTTCCTAATATATAGGACCAAAATTGCAATTTTTCCAATAATATATATGCATATTTAGTGATACAAATTTACATATGCTTTGCTTTTATATGTTTCTCGCACAAGTCTCTCTCTAAACATATGTGTAGGGAAAATTGCAATATTGGTACCCTAAGTTGGCCTACACGTTTTTTTGGTACCATAAGTTGGCTGGGTAGCAATTTTGCTACCTTATCTTGCAAAAATTCGCAATTTTGGTACAAATTGGCCGGAAAATTTCCAATTTTGACTAATTTTGGGGATTTTGACTGATTTTGGAGCTATTTTTCCACCAAGTTACCCTCAATCCCCAATTTGACTGAGGAAATTACCATATTGCCCCTTTAAATATCTAAATTTACTTCTAATACCAATTTTAAAATAAAAATTAAACTTAAAAGAAAAATACTTATATATATATATAGGGATAATTACACTGGACATACCTGAGGTATTGAGAAATTACAAAAAATATCCCCTAGTTCAATAAATTACATCTAACATCCATTCCGTTTCCGCCGTCTAACATTGAGCACCTTCCGTTAGGGTTCCGTTAAATTTTTAAGTGAATTTCCAAAAATACCCCTGACTTTTTCTGAACCAAAAGACCAAATTTTTATCGGACTATTATACCCTTTTGGTGTTATTTGTAATATTTTATAAAAGTATAGGTGTTATATGTAATGTTGTGGATGTAAAGTATATAAATAATTATTTATAATTAAAAATTATTATCAACAAAATTAAAAAATTATAAATTATTAAAATGATAAAATAAAAATATTAATATATAATAGTTTAGGTTATATAATAGTTTATATAAATAAATTTAAAATTTGTATTTTAATTAACTAAATTTCTTATTAATATATTAATTTATAAATAAATAAGAAAGTAAAGGGAAAAAAAAAAAAGGGGGGGTGGGTGGGTGTCGTCTTCTCCACCCCACCCCCCACGCAGCACACACACACACACAACGCAGCACACACACACACAAAATTACACACAGTCACACACACATTACACGCACACTGCGCACACACACAGAAACACACACAATCACACACACACAGTCACGCACACACACAAACACACAATTACACACGCGCACACTCGCACACACACACAAACATACATATATACATATACATATACATATATATATATGTATTTTTCTTTTGGGTTTATTTTTTTATTTTAAAATTGGTATAAGAAGTAAATATAGAGAGGTAAAGGGGCAATTTTGGTAATTGAGCTTGTTTTAATTTTTTTAGTTTTTTTCTTTTTTAAAAAAAAATATTCAGTAAGGGTATTTCAGTCTTTTGTCACTTTCCATCAATTTTTACATCATTACATGAAAACTTTGGATGTTAGATGTAATTTATTGAATTAGGGGATGTTTTTTGTAATTTCGCAATACCTCAGGTATGTCCAGTGTAATTATCCTTATATATATATGTATATATATGTATCTCTCATCTTGTATACATACATATACACATATATGTACATATACACACATATATATGTATATATGTGTGCGTGTATATATATATATACATATATATGTGTGTGTGTATATATATATATGTATATATGTGTGAGTGTGGCCTGTGTGTATATATGTGTGTGTGTTTATGTGTGTGTGTGTTTGTGTGTGTATATACATACGTATGTGTTTATGTGTGTGTGGACTGTGTGTGTGTGTAATTGTGTGTATTTGTGTGTGAGTGTGCGTGGGGTGGCGGGGGTGGAGAAGATGACACTGTTCCCACCCCCTTTTTTTTTTCTTTTTAAGTCAAAATCAAGCAAATTTAGTCAAAATCCCCAAATCCGGTCAAAATTCCCAAATTTCAGTCAAAATCCCAAAAATTAGTCAAAATTGGAAATTTTCCGGCCAATTTGTACCAAAATTGCGAATTTTTGCAAGATAAGGTACCAAAATTGCTACCCAGCCAACTTATAGTACCAAAAAAACGTGTAGGCCAACTTAGAGTACCAATATTGCAATTTTTCCCATATTATGTGTATATACATACACTTGGCTAATCATTTGATTTGCATTATTTAAAGGTAGCAAGTGAATCTGATATAGGTATATGTTCCATCCATGACCAGACCTATAAATCTCCCCACTAACTAGCCAAAGCAAAAGGGCATCATATGCACCCCAAAAGCTGGTGTATTTGCAGGATAATAGAAAGGCTATGATAAAATCTAGGATATGATAGATTTATCCTATATATATAGAAGGACCCAAATATATACTCTGTGTATTATCCCCACTGACCATTGCCTACTACACATCTTTCACTTCACTCACCTCTTTTCTTGATTCTTTTGGATTAGTAGTGAAGACTCTAAAACAGAACATCTGAAAGACATAACACCTGGAAAACCTCATCATCCACTTGGACCACATATACACACACACACACATATATGTATATATATATATATAATGGCATTAGTTCTATTTAATTCTCTCTCCTTTCTTTATCAAGGGCGCTATGGCTCTTTTTTATTTGATTTTCTAAATAAGAGACGGGTCGAGTAGGGCTGCAGTAATCATTTAATTTCAAGTTTTATATGTAAATTGAATGAAATTCGAATGTTTCCTATTCAAATTTTTGAATTTCCTAAGTTAAAACATTTATCTCATCCTAAAACTAAGAATTCAAGTTTACGTATGTTCCCATTCTGAGCTATTTCAGCACGTCTAACATATGATTTACAAGTAATTTTTTAGTAGTTCTGAAACTTGAAGCCTCGTTATAATCAATTCGACATGAATGTGATCATATAAATAATTGAAATTATAATATAACTTAAACTCTCGAAATTAAGTTGCATTCTTAACAAAGTTTTACTTGAACATACAAACAACTTATATGTTTATATGAAAGAGAGTTAGTAAAAACAGCAAAAACAAACATTGTTTTCAATTTGGAAATGTATATATATAAGAGCAAAAACGAAAGTTGATAAAATGCAAATTGATAAATTAAATGAAAAGCTTAAAACTATATTATTGCGCATAGTTGGATAGCATAAGGTATAGATTAAGATTGTGAAATGGAAGTTAATTATCGGGTAAATATTTTGTTCCCAAACTTAAATATAACTTATCCAACAAATTTAATAATTCAATCTGACATTAATATTACAATAAGAGATATTTTAACAATTTAATTAACTCCCTAAAAATGTTTATGGATATATAAAGGCCAGACCACTTTGCAAAAACTTTCCCGCACTTTATGGGGCTATGTTTCCTATGTCCAGTGTCTCTAAACATTTGTTTACTCTAATACCTACAATAACATAAACCATCAAATGTTATCATAACTGTTTCTTTTTATTATATGATGATTATTCGAATTCTAGGACCAATCAAACATTTACTCAAACAATAAAAGAGGTAAAACAAAGAGGGAATTATAAGCCATTGTCATAGTTGAAATAAAAAAAGATTTACAAAACATGTTAGCTAGAAACCAAGAAATACTCAAGTAAAGCAAAAACTAGCCTTTCTAACTAAAACCCTACTTATAAGACAAAGAAGTATAACCTTAACTTCATAACTCATTTGTCGATTTTTTGAACTTAATCTGGCCGAACCCAAATCAATCATAATTAGACAAGTGTAATTACGTTTGTCACTTTATATTCCAAAATGATACAAGAACTGGGCCGGTCACAAGATAAATGGAATCGCATTTATCATATGATTAGTTGAGTTCGGCCAAACAGAGTCTAAACTAAAATTTCTCATAAATATAAATCATTGCATAGAATCATCGTCTTGTTCGATTTCTGACGCGGGCTCATCTTCTTCTTCAAAACCATCAACCCCATAAGCTCCATGGCCACTCCCAAATGCTTTTATATGATCTTTCAAAGACCTTTTATGCTTAAAATCAGAACCACAAATGCAATACCAAAGCTTACCACAATTCTTCTCATGAGTTCTCCAATCTCCCCTAACTGCAAAAGCTTTACCACATTTTCTACACATAAAGGGCTTGATTCCATGCTTCCTTTTGTAATGTGTTTGAAGGGTTCTAAAATCTTTCAAGGGTTTTGCTCTTGGATGATCAATATTGTTTCTGCAATTAGGAGCACAGCAATAACAAGGGAGCCTAAGCATTCCTGTTGGTTGAGTTCCCCTTAGTGATTCAGGCCCTCTTCTGTATTGTGAACCATGACCCCACATATGCATCTGAAAATTAATTTAAATATAAATTATAAGAAATTTAAATTGTCACAAATAATTAAAGGGTTTTTTTCATATTGAAAATAATTATCAAGTGGAAAAAGAAAAATCTGAAATAATTATGTGCCCACAGCAAATAATTGGAAAAGAGAAAGAATAAAGAAGAAAAAAAGGGAATTATTGTCATCCATTAAGAAAGAATTTGGAGTAGTGTATTCTTCAAGTTCAGTATCTTAGTTGGGGAAAATCAAGATAAAAAGTACAAGGACTTTTCCTTAATTTTAGTTTATTAATAATAGATATATGTATGTTCTTCACTTATTGATTGTAAGAACCAAAAAAAAAGCGAGAGAGAAGTATTCATCTGTTTCTTTGATAAAAACTTAAAAAAATTGGATGAAAAAGAGGTGAAAATAATCTCTAAGGAGGAACAATTTCCAAAGTGAAATTATTAATTAGTTTGTATAATAAGAGTCTTGTTTTGAGATGATAGTTATACATGAAAAAAAATTAGGTATGGGCTTTTCAAGTCTTTTATTTTTTTTCAGGATGAAAATCATCTGTATCCCTGGAAAACTGTTGAAGTTTCAGTTCAACAAAGTTACCTATTTGTAAGAGCACAGACTTCGAAGACTAGTAATTATATACACACACACATATATATATATATATAGGGCATAAGGAACATTGTCTGAGTTGTTCAATCACATAAATGAAGTGAACTATCATATCTCAGTTAAAGTCTGATCAGATCAGTGAAAAATCCCAGAACCTCAGCCCATGCAGTACAAATTCCAATATACAGAAAAGACAAACTACACAAAGAAAATAAAATCTTTCAGACACAAAAAAAAAAAAAAAAAACCCATGTATTGTCAAGAATTTATTTATTTTTTTTTTGAAAAAAGAAATTTTTGAAAGAAGCTGATAAACATGTAAGTGATTGGAAAATGGGAAATCCCAGTAACTCAGCCCCTATAAAAAGTAATCTAAATAAATTTAAAAAAAAACTTTAATTTTAGACACAAAATATCCCATATATTATCAAAAAAAATAAAATCAAAAACCTTAATGAAACTAGTGAAAGAAGCTGATAAATATGTGTTTGATTCAAAATTAGGAAACCCCAGAACCTTAATTAGCCCATATAAAAAGGAGAACTAAATTTAAAAAAAAAAAAAGTAGGAAAAACAACTTTTAAACACACTAAAAAAACCCATATATTTTCAAAAAATAACCTTAATTAGCCCGTATAAAAAGGAGAACTAAATTTAAAAAAAAATAAAAAAAGCAGGAAAAACATCTTTTAAACACACAAAAAAAACCATATATTTTCAAAAAATAATAAAATAAAAAATTCAAGAGAATTAAATTCTTGAAAAAAGCTGATAAAACTAAATATGCATGTAGTCGCAGGTTAATTAATCAATTATATATACACATATATATATATACCTGCATGTTATTGTATCTATTGAAGGTCTTGCAGCAAACAGGACATGAAAACTGTGTTGGACCAATAAGAATTTGAGAAGGGGTAGGTATCCAGTACTGCCCTTTATTAAGTCTGTTAATAGGGTACCCTGAAAGTGAAAGATCTTCATCTTTACTATGATCATCAACCACTGATGAAGAAGAAGAAGAAGAAGATAGTAAAGATGCAAGATCAGCAGCACTAGGGTTTGGTAACCCTATATGCAGTGCAACAGTAACACCATTACTATCATGGTCCTCATCTGCAGGTGATAGAATCTGTCCATTTTGTGTGGTTTTGTTAAAGTTGTGCTCTTGATATGGTGTTGTGGGAGTTAGTTTTAGAAGGGGTAGGGCTTCTTTCAATGGAGGTGAAGAAGGTGGAGTAATTTGATGATTATTGTGGTTGTTGTTGTGGATGTTGTTGATATTGTTTGAGTAAAAGTTGTGGATGTATGGAGGATTTGAGAAATTGTGGAGAGAATTGGATTTGAACCATTGAGAATAGAGATTTGATGAGTGGGGATTCATAGTGAAAACACAAAAGGTGGGAGAGGAAAATGGGAGGTTGCACTTTATAAAATGAGGAAAGAGGGAGGGAGGAGGGGAGAGAGAATTTGATGATTAATAAAGGCAAACTAGAAACATAAAGGCACATAGGAGGTATAGACAAGTATATATAAATTTTAAATACATACAATTTAAAGTGAGAATTTGGGATCGTTTTCGACTCAATCACATTCAGTTGTATTTAACAAAGATGGTGTATTATACTTGTCATATAATTAATTACTCATTTTGTAAAATACATATAAGTGTAGTCGTCACGAGAGCATCCCCAATTTAAAATTGGTTTTAGGTAGATGGTATATATATAGATACCATTTAAAGTTGGTATATATATATACATATACAATTTAAAGTTGCTTTTAGGGGGGATGATTAAATGTAAGAATCAAATTTATGAGAGATTATTGGAGGGTGGCCCCTTTTATCACTTTGGATATTAGGTTTCATTGTCTTTGTCATTTTCTATTTTAATTTATAGATGGATATGATATGTATGCTACGAGCAAGTGTATGTATATATATGATAATATTGTATACACTTTGTTTATGTATACATAATTCGATCGAACTACAGACTATGAGATGAAATACCGATTTGAAATAAAAGAACCTACTAATTGTTCTACCCCTAAAAATGCATGAAAATTTAAGATTTATTCTCTTCTTTTTTTTGTTTTGTATTGGAAAATTTTTGTTCAAACTAAATTCGATTACATCTAAACAATCATGAGGCAAATATTATACCATGTGTCTTAAGATTCTTCACTCTTCTTGACAGGGACGGAGCCTAGAGGGGGTGGGTGGGGCTGGATGGTGCCACCGTCCCCCTTCATTTTTTTATTTTCTAATTTTCAAGTATAAAATTTTTGAAATTTTGTACTTTCACCCCTCTCAAAAATAACAAAAAGCAAAATAGATTTACATTTCTAACCCACATACTAGCCCAAACCCACATAATAGAAATATTGACTCAATTGAACATTCCAGTACGCTATATAATCAAAATTTTAAATTAGAATTCTTGTTATAATTTTACATTTTTTCATCACCCATGATTTGTTCAAATCACATCAACCGTTTCTCGTCTCTTTTATATGATAAGTATTTTTTTTATTTTTACTTTTTATTGTCGATTTCCACGAAATTGGATATTATTAATGAAATGTAACGATTATTGCTATTTTTAATTTGAAATGTTAAAATTGATATTAATCAAATCATACTTTTTAGGCTTTTTATATTTTGTTTTATTTAAAATCAGGACCATTTTCCATTTTAGTTTTAAAACTATATATATTTGATTAGTTATGAAAAATGTATCAAATATTATTTATATGCGGTTCGGCAATTGCCTACTAATAAGAGAATTAACTATTAATAAAAGAGGTAGATAGTATAAAGTATGTCAAAAAGTTCTTACTAAATCTAATCTCCAATTTTTTTCGCATACATATATATAGCGTATCGTATTGCCCCCATCGCCTACCAAGCAAATGAAATGTGTGTATGTCACAATAATCTCGCCCTCCTTAATATAATTCCTGGGTCCATCCCTACTTCTTCAAATTTATACTATCATACAATAACTATGGCCTTGTTTGTTTATGTTTTCAAATCCTATTTTCAGTATTTTAGATCATAAAATCCTAAAAATTCACACTACAAAATATTTTTAACCAAATTCACCATTTATCAAATTCAATTTCACATTCTCCAATATATCTACCTATCAATCACTACATCCATCATTTCATACAGTTGTCAATTATTATTCATTACTTTATAATATTTTTCCCTTTCTCTTTCATACTTTACAATAATTTAACTTATCATCATACATCAACTAATCGCTAAAAATATAAACAAACACACCAACACATCAACTCAACTTCACACGAATACCTGTAGTGCGTATTCCCCATGAAATTTTCAGAATTTAAACTAAAAAACATAACCAAAACAAAACCTAGGTAATTCGGTCAATGAAAAACTTAATTCGATTGAGTTCGATTATAAGTAATTTTAATTAGGATTATATCGAGCTAGTTTTAAAGAAAAAACAAGTGTGACATTTAGTTTTTTGCATGTAAATGTCAATTCAATGTATTTTTCTTTTTCTTTTTCTTTTTAATTTAAAGAGTATGGAATTTGAGAAGTTAGCTTAAATGTGATGTGATATGTATTATATATTGAGGCATATTGTTGATTTGTACTCACTAGCACCATCATTAAGTACTAGAACTTAGAGGCCGTTTGGCACAACTTTTGAAATGCTAAAACTGCGTGTGGACTCATAATCGCAATTTTTGATGTGTTTGACTCCCTTTCATATAATCACGTTATGACATTTTTGCTTTATAAAATTACGTTTTGAAAAAATAGGAAATCCCAACTTTTGCCATAATACATTTTGCAATAATCAATTAACACATAATCAATTATATAAAAGTTGGGCCAACCTAACAAGTATATATTTATTTACCACGTAATATTAGGTTTAGTTTGGCCCAGTTTTTATACAATTGATTATGGGATAATTGATTCTTCCAGAATTGATTATAGTAAAAGTAGGATTTTTAGCTTTTCAAAAACATGATTTTGTAACGCAAAAGTGCCCAAACGATATTATAGTATAGGAGGCCAAACACATCGAAAATTATGACTAAGAGTCCAAACACAATTTTTAGCGTTTGAAAAAACTGGGCCAAACGGCGTCTAAAACATGCATTTAAGCTTTGTTTTAATATTTATCATTTTGTTGCGAAAATGTAAATTTAAAGTGCATATAAATTAACATTTGTTTTAAAGAGAGTATATAACAATTTCCTATGCTTTGCATATACATCGTAAAAGGTAAGGCCTTGTTTGTTTATGTTTTCAAATTCCATTTTCAATATTCTGAATCACAAAATTCTAAAAATCCATAACACAAACCATTTTCATTTAAATTCTACTTAACTTTTTCAATTTCCCATATAACTACCTATCACTCACTATATCAATCATTTCACACATTTATCAATCAACATCATTTCCTCCAATCATTACTTTTCTATTCAATCTTCCACTTTTACTATATATTAATAATAAATTTCAAATTTCAAATTTCAAATTTCAAAATATATTAATATTAAATTAACTTTATATATCTATCTATCTTATTTTATTATTTATTTATTCACATAATCATTACACAAATAATTAACTCAATTATTTAACTCATATTTTACAAATCTCAACTACTATTTAAAAACATAAACAAACACAACACACATCACATCAATTCTCACACGAATCCATGTAGTACGCATTTCCCGAGAAATTTTCAGAATTTCATCTAAAAAACATAAACAAACAGAGCCCAACATTTTTTTGTATTACATACGATTAATTAATAATATGTATATATATATATATGTAGGTATTTAAATTTGATATAGTTTTTTCAATTTCATTATATTTCTCAAGCACCTAATTCGTTATCTTCATCTCCCTAAAATCTAAATGCTGTATTTCCGTTTATTGTTCTCTCATAGTTATAATTTTGTAATTTATGTAAAGAACAATGTGTCATTAATTAAGGGTCCTTTAAAATCCAATACAATGTTGTTTTTGACTCACATGACTTTAAAGGTAAAAATGATTAAATTAAATTAACAGATGTTGCGGCCGCATTGCGATTTTGATTTTCAAAAAAGGAATGTATAGACTTCAGAAATTAATCATATTTTTAATTTAATATTGCAAAAATTTCAAGAATATACATAATTAATGGTAATAAAAGTGATTGGGAACATACAAAGGTGTCTTTGAGTCTTGACTTTGTGAAGTGAGCGTTGAATATTAAGCTTTGTTTGGTTGCAACATTTGTTTATGACATTCAAAACTTAAACAGTACAGAAATAAAATAACAATTTTTTGCACCAATTTGTAGATATAAACTCTAAAAGTCGATACACATTATATAAAATAACACTTTTTTCCAATACACCATCTACCTTTCTTTTACGATTATTCTCTTTTCAATTTTCATAATTACCATCTACCGACCATACATTCCCTCTCTCCCTTTCGTTTTCACGAAATATAATAAATTATTACAACGGAAATTAACAAATATTTTATTTATCATTCATCTAATTATCAAATTTTATATTATTCCTAACATATAAATAATTAAATCATTAACATCACATCAACCTAACTTCAATTGAAACGGGGAAGCTCGAAAGAATAAAAACACACTTTTTCACATAGATCGTTTCTAATAAATAACCCGTGCAAAAACATATAATCTCAAAAGAAAAATTCAAATGCATTTAAAAACATTTCCCATCATGAGAAAAATTCAACTATAAGTCGTCGTTCTTTTCCTCTCTTTTATTGAAAATTGAATTTATACCTCATTTTTTGTGGTAGAAATTGGCAGGCTCGTCAAAATTCTCAACTTCATCATAACTTATATAGAAAGAGACTCCCTCATGCCCTTACCATTTCGAAATTACATAAAGTCTCATTCATGTTATGACATTCTTACAATTACAGCCCATGTATATTTAAAAATTCTTACAATCACCTCTTGTAAACCTCAATAAACCCCTTGAGAGGGAGTCTGTAATTTACAGAAAGTCAGGGGGGTTTGGTAATTAGCACTAAGGTAGGAGATGTGCATGTAATGTGCCCTAACTTATATCATAATGTGTATATATCTTGCAGCGGTACCAGTGAAGAAAATATAGCTGCCTGATTAACTCAGTTGCTCCCCTTGTGTGTGTCCCTCCCTACCTCTCACAACACACGGGGAGCACAAGCAACGTTCCAAAGACCGCGACAGATATACAAAATAATAGAGTATAAGATCAGAACTGTGGATACCGTAGTCGAAATGTACAAAGAACAGCTTTCAACTAAGTAATAAGCACACTATCCAGAATTATGCCATTACTGAACAAGATATACAAAATAATAGAGTATAAGATCAGAACTGTGAATACCGTAGTCAAAATGTACAAAGAACAGCTTTCAACTAAGTAATAAGCACACTATCCAGAATTATGCTATTACTGAACAAAACATACCAGGTGATGCTATAGGTAAGAAGAAATGATTTTTTTTATTAGTTTCACAAGTGTGATATGCTTGTAACTATATGGAAACATTAACCTAACAGACAACTTATGTAGATTGGCAGTACCACAAACAGACATCCCAGGTTTGTTCCTGCAATAATTATCTCTATTATTCGCCACAAGAAGCAGCCAACGTGCGGCTCTGGAATTATCTCTTATTGTTTTACATTATTTCGGTGTTAATCAGAAAGGGCCACCCCTAAAGGTTTTTCTAGATAGGATAAAAGGGCTCATACTGTAGTTATAAAGTTTAACTCGTAATTAACACACTCATTGAAAGTTAAGAACTTACGATTTTATGAAAAAAGACCTCATTCCAATCCTGTAGTTCAGAGCAGACAATTTTGTTCTAACCTGCAAACATCATAACAAAGTCGACCACAAACAAAAGTGAATGTGAAATGCGAAAAATTCAACTGAAACACTTTCCGATCCTGAAAAAACACGCATGAATTCTTTTCAGTTTAATATGCAGACAAAAATAAAAAAAAGCATGAATGCATATCGTGCAATATATCAACTGTTTGCGAAACAAATTTTCCATTTTACCTGAAATCCAATTTCAAGTACAAGTAATTCTTGTTACGACACTAATGTATATATCAAAGTAGGTTAAGGTGATACATAGCAGCGATGAGATAGAAATCTAAGGCTAAGACAAAGTAGATTCTAATATAGTCGAACAAGAAAAACTTTTACAAAGTTGTGCAATCACTCTCACACAACCACTAGCAGCCAGTCTCTTCATGAATAGCCACGACAGTTTTGGCCAGCAAAATAACTGCAAAGAAACCAAGTAACAACATAAATAAAGACCATGAGGGAGACAACCTAGTAAAAGGATATAAAGCTCGTACACAACTTCCGGATACATTAAAAAGCTCTTACACTAGAAATATTATTCAATCAATTGGTTCTCTGATTAAAACATTTCAAGAAAGTATGAAAATGAGTAACAACCTAAATGAAGGTGATATTTCGAATTTTGAATATTTTTCATTTTTCCATGAAGGTGATTAATATAATTACAGCTAAATGATTTAAAAGACTACACGGGTTAAATCGATAACAAATTACCAAAAGCTAACCACATAGGTTCATCATTCAGATTCAGATAACATTCTTCGATGCCTCAATATCTACGCGAGCCTAATCGATTTCCCCTTCATATCCCCAAAACATTTCACATTTGCAATCAGTTAAACAGAGTAAATACGCGATAAATCAAAACCCCATAAACACCCACAAGTGTTCTACATTAAGGCAATAATCATGCATAATTGCACACAAATCAAACCCAGAAAAACCAGACAAACACAAGCAACTGCAAAAACGAAAAATACACAAATCAAAGAACAAAACAGAATGCATTATAAACAAAACTTTATTTAATCTTCACTATCTGTTCTGCAGCATTACTTAAATACTCAACAATAATGGGGAAGAAAATGAATCCTTGTAATTGAAAATGAAGCTCGGCTCGAGCTTGAAATCAAGTTCGACTCGTGTTCAGCTCAACTAATCTCATTTGAGCTTGGTTCCATCAACAAACAAATCAAGCTCAACCACAAATTCTGAAGCTCGATAATAACTCACACAAGCCTAAACAACAATTTATTCGACTCAACTCGACTCGTCTAGGAAACATACACAAATCTACCAAAAAAACACACAATGCATCATAAACAAAACATCAATTAATCTTCACTATCTGTAACTCCATCATCACTTCGCAGTATTCATCATCAGAGTGATATTATCCCCTTTCAACAAAATCCTCCCCAATTGCTTCCTGCTATTCTTCTTGACATTGACCTCTTCAGCGTCATCCAAAACCAAATTCATGTACTCGTCAAACCCAATAATTCGGCCTTCAATCCTCACATCTTTCTGCTCAAAAAGCCATATCTGAATGCGAGCTTTGCTCTGAAGAAACCTAAAAATTAGGTTAATCGGTTGGGTCATAATCCGCTGGACTTTCGTGCTCGCCATGGCTGCTGATTGTGAGCTCTGCTGCTGAGAATTTTTTGATCTCTTCCGATTGTGAGCTGCAAAAACCCTAGCAAGGTGTGAGCTTCTATGTTCTATCCACGTTTTATTCTGTTTCGAGCTAAAACCGTGGGTTCGAAATTCATATCCAATACCATACCCGACCCAAGTTATAGCTTATAACCCAACCATCTCCTCATTGATCTTGGCCTTGACGAGGACGCAAAAACGAATCATACTACTCGATACTTGACTCGTGATCATTAGTTAAGCGTTCATCTAAGTTTGGTATGTTAACATATCAAACCAAATTTACAAAGCATTTTGTGCCTTCGATAGGTCTGGAACTCGGCTCAATTAGTAAAAGATGATAAAATATGTGTTGAAAAATCAAGTTATTCGAGTTCGATTTGTGTTCGTCTCAATTAATGCTCGTTTGAGCTCGAGTCGATTAACAATTAAAGCAAGTTCAAACACAAATTCTGAAGTTTGATAACAATTCAAACAAACTTGAATAATGAGTTGTTCGACTTGATTTGACTCGTTTATAGTCCTACTTGTGCAACCTCATACAGGACCTATAAATTCTTATTATTCACTCCAATTAACTAATCTTATCATATATATATATATATATATATATAGTATTTTGTCTTTTGAGATTAATACTAATTTAATCATTGGAGAGTCCTAGATCAAGTTTCAACACAACGAACCTAACGAGTTTCGTTCATATCCATCCCAACACTAGAGTGTAGAGATTGTCTTGACTTGAGCAATTCAATGCGGTCTAGGTCGGTCCAACCCAAAGGTCTAGGATGTATATGACCCAAGTTGTAAGAGTTTTCTAATGAGGCTTTTTAGTCCAACTTTGAGTTATTTTGGGGTAATAATATCTGAAATTCAACTACAAATTATGTGATTTCGAGTTTGATTCAAGTAGTGTTGAACTCCTTTTCTAGAAAATTCTTATACGTTTTACTAACTAGATAAAATTGAACAAAATTATTGGGAAAAAAAGCGCACTATTTGAGGAGATTTAGAATACAACTTGCAAGTGCTATAACTTTTATCTCAATAGGTTGATAAGATTCTATAACTTTTCAACCCAATTGGTTGATAAGATTGTGCAACTTTGGATTCTACTTGGGTGGAATCATGAAATATTAGATTCTGAGGACGTTATTATTTCAGTATATGAAATTATCAGGTTATCGTTCAACGATTCATTACCCATTTGAACAGTATTCAAGTAGATATTCAACGATTCACCACTCACACTTGAACAAGACTCAAGTAGATACGATGAAATTCTCCACTTGAAGAAGATATGGAAGAATTAACCATCTTCAATCTCTGAGTTTTGCCACTACAGATGAATCAAATGATTTGTGTTTAAAGCAAATCGTTTCTGCAAAATTAGAGAATGATTCAAAAGAATTTGACACGTCCATTTTGTTTGCCACAAATGGAGTTCATAAGCTACCCTGAAACAAACGTGCCCGAAAAATCTATGCTAGACCAAGTCCAAAGGTGACATGCCTGAAAAATCTATGTTAAACCAAGTCCAAAGGGGACAGAAGACAACAGAAATACACAATCCAACCTGATGGAAGTTAAACAGCGGGGAGATACACATAAAAACATGCCTTTTCAATTCATTAAACATCAAGCATTTCATATGAAAAAAGCACGGTAACATTACTACCGATTTCATAACTTAAGAAACATCCCAGATCATAAAGTACAAAACCTTCAAACAAATAACAAAAAGAAGGAAAAATTTCAAAGCTAAGAATATAACTAAACCAAGCCTATGATCAAACACTCGAGGCAGCCAACCCGCCACAGATAACTTATATCTCACATAGAGATTAATAATGAACTTCAAAGGCTATAATCTGATGCAGATAACATTCTACTCCTGTTCAGCATCTTTGTGCTTCTTTTTCCTCTTCTCCTTTTTCTTCTCACTTTTATCTGCTTCATCATCGCTTACAGCAGGTAAAACAGAGTCACCGTTTTCTTTATGCTTCTTGCTTTTCTTCTTCTTTTTCTCGGATTTCTCCTCATCTGATGCAACGGGCTCGTCCTTCACTTTATCCTTCTTCTTATCCTTCTTCGATGATTTCTCACCATCAGAAGCCACAACACCTTCATCTACACTCTCTTTCTTCTTCTTCTTTTTCTTCTCTTTCTTCCCCGATTCTGTCTCTACATTTTCAGCCTTCACCTCCTCAACTTTTTCTACCTTAACTTTCTTAACAGCAGCCTCCGGTGTAAAACTGCCATCAACCTCATCGACTTTCCGTTTACGCCCCTCCTCTCCATCATCTTCCTTATTTTTCTTCGTTTTCTTCTTCTCAACCTCAACAACACCACTCTCCACCTTTTCTGGAGCTGCTGCAAGACTAGCAACAACAGAATCACCTCCAGTAGGCAAAACGACATTCCTCAACCACTCAGCAGGTGTATTCTCAGTCGGTTTTCCATGTTTGTCCAACTTCCCCTCAGCAATAAGCTTCTTCTTCATCGAAGCCCTAGGCCCTAACCCCCACTTCCTAGGATACGTATCCCTATCCATCACCACCCTCTTAATCTTCGCAACCGTTCCATGATCACACGTCGCAATCACTGCAGTAGTCATCTCTGCAATTCCCAACGCAACCGCCTCCCCCTTTGTCGTCATCAACACTACCTCCTCACCAACCTCAATATCATTCTCAAACCTCAACAACCCCGGAATCATCAACTTCGCTCCATAACAAATCGCATTAACAGCTGAATCCTTCACCACCAACCTCTTATAGCTAGTCAAAATAACCTCCAACGGCATAATCACCCTCCTCAAATAGCTCTCATCCCTATAATTATCATAAACCCACTGCGCATCCATCACATCATGCATAGTCACCATATTATCCTTCTCGCCCAAAATCCCGGACCGCACCCTCCTCAACTCCTGCATATGCGCCCCCACACCCAACAACAACCCCAAATGCACACACATTGTCCTCACATACGTACCCGCCTCACACGAAATCCAGAACACAACCAAATGCCTATCGGCATCATACTCAAGCAACTTACTCTCGTAAATAGTCCTAATCCTAAGCTGCCTCTTAACAGCAGAAATCAAAGGAGGCCTCTGGAAAACCGCACCAGTAAGAGTCTCAAGCGCTCTCGCCACTTTCGACACCTCAGGCACCTTCGAATGCAATCGAGCAATGCAAACGTACTCCTTCCCCGCCCCCTGCTGCGATTTCACCAAACGCGTAGCGCGATCAATGCACACAATCAAATTACCAGTAACCTTCGGGTCCAACGTGCCCGAATGCCCGGTCTTTTCGGAACGTAAAATGCGCTTAATCCAGGCCACAACTTCGTGAGACGAAGGATTGGCGGGCTTATCGAGATTCATGACGCCGTATTTGATGTATTCAGCTAAAGGGCGTTTCAAGGGGGAGTAACCGGAGGGAAGGGGGGTGTAGTGTCCGGTCCGTACATTGAGCTTCTCGTAGTTTTTGAGCAGAATCGGCCATTGAGAAGTGTCGATGGCGGGGGTGAAGCTCTGAGGCTTTATGAGGAAATCGACGGCGTCGTTTTGGTCGTCTTCTTTGGGCTTGCTGCTGCTCTTCTTCTTCTTCGTCGTCTTCTCGGCGGAGTGAGGGAGATGAACGTCGGCCATGATGGTGGGAGTTAGGGTTAGGGTTTCAGGGATTGAGAAATGGTGGAATTAGGGTTTAATAAGAGGCGGAAGAGCTAGGGTTCAGGGTTTTAATGGAGGTGGAGAAATGTTAGTGTGAGGGTGAGGTGCTTGGTGTAAGAATGTGTGTGTTTGTGGGGGGTTTTTGGTGGACTTGAGGCCCAAATGTGTTGGGTTAAATTAGGTGAAAGTTCATTAGAATTTAAGCCCAATTTTGCTCTTTGTCTATTTTCTTTTTGCTAAGTAAGCCTATTTTAGATATTCAAGGTTTTGTTAGCGTAGTGGTATCAGTTTCTATTTTTATGTGGTAGGTCTTGGGTTCAATTCCAAATTGTCATAAGTTGATTAAAAACTATCAGTCCGACTTTGTCAGGTCAGGGTATCCCATTTCATCTAAAATTTAAGCCTATCTTGGCTATTACTTTAGTTTACCTTATTTGAGGCTATGAATTGTCCTAATTTAGGGTTAAAATCTATGGTACGGTCTTCATACACACTTGTGTGAGAGAAATAAACACAGAATTCATACCTGGACCATTGAATTTGATCTAAAATAGTATTACCCCAATTTAGGTATTGAATACATTGTCATTATGTGAATTAATACAACTCATTAAGTGCTATGTTAGCTCAATTTCGTATTATATCCAATATAATATATGTACGCTTGTATAATAGGAAATACTTGTGTTTTATGTATGTATTCTAAAAGTAATGAATAATACTACTAGTTTTGAGTTGAATTGTTTAATATACATACTTTATGTTTCTCGTATTATACTTGACGAATAATACTCTAATTTTGAACTGTTAGTGACTTAGTGTGCAATGAGGTGCATGGTAAGAATGTGCGTTGTGAGCCTGTTGGTGGACTTAAAGCCCGTATGTGTTGGGTTAAATTAGGGGAAAGCCCAAGTTCTAATGAAGCCCAATTTAGCTATTACTTTTGTTTTGCCTTAACTACAACATCAATACATAAAGATAATTGTTATACCATACCAAGTAATATTTGGTTTGAGACTAGTTCAAGAAATTGAACAGGCCGCACTTAGAGTTTCTGATCGTACAATTCAAGTCATATTTGAAGGCATTCGAGATTGGGCGGATTCCAAAAATCTCTGTCTTCTAGGTGATTATTGAAATCACTAACGAGTTCATATAGCTCACCACACCACATTGAAGAATCTATCTTAATCGAGTGTCAATTCATGTAGATTTTCAATTCGAAAGTAATCACCGTTTAACATAGTGCGGTAATCCTTGAAATTCATCGTGTCACTGACACTAATCCGCCACAACTATCAAAAAAGAATTTTGGGTATAAAATATGAATTAAAATATGTTGATTTATCGTGTAGTCCACCCACACAGTTATGTAAAAGAAATAGACACATAATACACACCTGAACCACTTGAAACATTAAACTCGTCTTCAGTGGCACTAATTTCCCATTGCCTATATTAGTAGTAGATGTACTAATCAAACCTTCATAGGGGAGCTTTTAGGGGTGTAAAATATGGACTGAAATTAATATTTTCCACATTGCTAGGGGCCAAATTAGAATTAAAGAAACTTTAGGGCATAAATTTCCAATTAACGTAAAGTCGATCTTCTTTCACAAAGCAACCTTCTTTTCGCAGCTGGAAAATTATGCTCGAATAATGCAAATTGCAAAGCCGCCCCATTTCTCTAACTCCCTTTAAAACCCTTCACAAAAACCCCCCATTAATAATGGCTTAAGCTTTTCCAGAGGGCTAACAAAAGATTCATCAGGTAAAACAGAAATGAAAATATTCAAATGCCCATTTTTTTTTTGTTTTTTTTCAAATCGCATGTTTTGTATATTCAATGTTTATGTTCATTAAAAGATCAATATTTTTTTAAACCGTATATAAATTTTCAACTGATCAGTAATGTATCTATTGTTTTTCGATAATTAATTTGTTAATATTTATCAGGGAAAAGAAGAGAATAAAAGGATGAGTCAACCATCAGTGGTTTTAGCGACTGCAAGCTATGATCACACGATTCGATTCTGGGAAGCGAAAAGCGGACGCTGCTATCGGACTATTCAGTACCCTGAATCTGTATGTAAAATATGTATCCACTTTTGTGTTCCTTTTTATGTATGTATAATGTGTATCCACTGGTTGGAAAATGTGAAATGTGCTGTGGGTCATTGTTAGGAGCTCTGGGACTCAGAGTTCCGGGACAATCACGACCATTACTTTGGTGCGGTCCGGGGACAGAGCCACGATTTGGGGTTGGGGCGAATACAGAAAAAAGGGGAAAAAGCTTGAAATTTTTTGATTCTGGGGGACGAAATCGCGAATATCAAACATTACATGGGAATTTATTTTCCTCAAAGTTGGGGAGGTTGGGGGGGGGGGGGTGCCCCACCAGCCCCCCTGGCTCCATCCGTGGTGGGGTCCACGTGGGCTCCACCATACATCGATGATTGTGGTTGTATGGGGGACTGGGAGCGATGGAACTCACTAAGAATCACTTATGTGCAATATTTCCTTCTTATAACACTATAAAATATGTATCCACTGATTTGAAAATGTGAACTGTGACATGGGTCATTGTTAGGAGCTCCCGCACTCTTGAGTGTTGGAACTTGGTACGTTCATAACCATTCCTCTGGTGGGTTCCATCGAACGCGAATGGTTGTGATTTTACTAGAACTTGAGGCTGCAGAACTCCCTAAGAATCAATCACTCATGTGCTATATTAATGCCTCTGGTGGTTTAGGTGAATTGATGTGCACCTGTGGATTTATATGAATCAAAGCATTTTGAGGATGCTATGAGTTGCTTTAGAATGTACTATAACCATTGTTAAACAAAATGCTTAAGGGAACTTTTTTGGTTTCTATTTAACTTAGACGTTTGTGAAGTGCTCGAAGACAATGTTGACTATAGTTGTTAGAGGATGTGAAGATGTGTGTGAGCGAGTTGCTTTGGTGAATTTACTTAACTAGCCTTTAGTATATTAATACAGTGTTATATCTCAAAAATTGCAAAATCTTCTCATTTTCGCTGAACCTTAGAAATTTCAACCTTTTCTGTCAAAGTGTTAGCTCTCCTATTGATAATGCGCATTTTGTTGTGGAATTTACTTAACTAGCGTTTAATATATTATGCCGATGTTGTATTTCGAAAAATTGCAAATTCTTCTCATTTTTGCTGAACCTTAGAAATTCCGCCATTTTGTGTCCAAGTGTTAGCTCTCCTATTGATATTATGAATTTTGTTGTGGAACTTTTATTAACTCATTCTCTTTTGACAGCAAGTAAACCGGCTTGAGATTACCCCAGATAAGCGCTACCTAGCTGCAGCAGGAAATCCTCATATTCGACTATTTGATGTCAATTCAAACAGTCCTCAGCCTGTAACATGTTAACTCTGCTCTTATTTTATATGTTTTTTTTTTTTTTTTTTGTAGGCTTTGTATTTGTTTAGTAAAACTGATTCTTTGTTTTTATGTTAGGTGATGAGCTACGATTCTCACACTAACAATGTAATGGCAGTTGGATTTCAGTGCGATGGAAATTGGATGTACTCTGGTTCTGAAGATGGTACTGTAAAGATTTGGGATTTGAGGTAGATGAAATTTTATTGAATCTCCTATTTATTAACAATTTCTCGCATTTAATGTTCATAATGGGCCACTCTCATTCTATATCTCATAGGGCACCAGGTTGTCAACGGGAATATGAAAGTCGGGCGGCAGTTAATACCGTTGTTTTGCACCCAAATCAGGTTTTCTTTAATTGGGATCTTTTACTGCAAATTTGAACTTTAGCTCTTTAATAGACTCCTTAAGGTCCTTTAAGTAGCTCTATCAAGAAAATAAAATAGGTTTAAGGTAGAGGTAGTGATAAGGAAAGTAGACTTTCATTTTAATGGCTCTTTTTTTGTGGGTTGTGTGCTATCAGATTTCTAAAATGTTCTTGCTTATGCTTCCGAATTTTTGGATTAAAAATGGCTCTTTCCATTCGCTCGCGTGTTTCAGATTGCTCATTACTTCAAATCTAAACACCGTTTAATAGACTTTGCCTTTTCTCCTTGGTGATTTGCAGACTGAACTGATATCCGGGGACCAAAATGGCAACATTCGTGTCTGGGACTTAACAGCAAATTCTTGCAGCTGTGAGTTGGTAAGTAGTTGCCTATACGCCGAGGTGTAAACCGTAGGGTGATATGTGATTTCACTCTATATGACATCATCATGTACACATCCAACGCCTCACACCTCAATTGAACTAAACCGATAAGTATCTATATATTTTTCATATGCACACAAAAGTGAAAACAATTAAGGTAACTTAGAATTGGTCATATGTACACACAAATAGTTGAAGTGTAATCTCGTAGGGATAATTACATGCACACCCCGATCATTTAGTGAGTTATTACCACAAGCCCACTGAGGTTTTGCTACACACAAGAACACCTCCTATTATATCCTAACAACTCGAAAAATAGGGGGTGAAATTATAATCTGCTTTTTACCATCAAGGTGTGAAATTGTAATATGCTTTCACTAACAAGGAGGTTATGGTAATTTCTCAGACCTCGGGGTATTTTTCATCATTAGGGCCTCACGCTGGGGGTGTCTATATAATTTATACTTTCTAATATAGGACTGGTATAACAATTCAGGTTCCTGAGGTGGATACAGCAGTGAGATCATTGACTGTGATGTGGGACGGGAGCTTGGTAGTTGCGGCAAACAATCGCGGGACATGTTACGTATGGCGTTTGTTGAGAGGGACCCACGTGAGACATCCATGAATTTTTATACTTGAGTTTGACTTCTTCCTTATGATCGATGATTTAATAGTCAAGAGTTGCTTATCCATGATTGCAGACTATGACCAACTTCGAGCCACTACATAAGCTACAAGCTCATGATGGATATATCCTTAAATGTTTACTTTCCCCGGAGTTATGTGAACCAAACCGGTAAAAAGCAATCACCAACCTTTAATCTCCACTTATTACACATGATAATATCAACATTTCATTTTATGGTATCATATTGACTGACAACCACACTTGGGTACATTTCCCCTCGAGAACATTTTTTAATTTTATTGAGATGCTGATTATCCCTTATTAATATTGTAAATGTTGAGTTTTAGGTACTTGGCAACTGCGTCTTCTGACAATACTGTCAAAATATGGAATGTTGATGGTTTTACCTTGGAAAAAACACTAGAAGGTATAAATCCGACCCTTTGAAACCAGTCTTGAATAGGTAATTGATTTTTCTGTACTATATAAAGTATGAATCTGGTTGGTGTATGTTTTCAGGACATCAGCGGTGGGTTTGGGACTGTGTTTTCTCTGTTGATGGTGCTTTTCTAATCACAGGTATAATCTCAAAACAAGCAAATCTTGGTATATAAGTAGTTCGCCAGAATTTGGCCTAGTGGCTTAGAACGAAAGTTACGGGATTCAAATACTGCATCCCGGGATGTGAGGAGATTTTCACAAAATATACAAGTTTTCAAGAATCTTTGACTACTCTAGACATCCGTACACAAGTTAATCACTAGAGATTTACTTTGATTTACTACTATTATCAGATTGGGAAAATTGCATTTCTAGTCTCATTGTAAAGTTAGCGGACCAGAAGTGCTCAACCTCCTATCTAGCAGGATAAATGTGCAACCTATTAGTTCAGAAACTTCTTACGTGGCTTAGTGAAGTCTCCCTCGATTTTCTTGAGTTGCTCTCGCATTTCTCTCTCGTTTATTGTGATTGACAATTTGATTCTCGAAATAACTTTGTGTATCATAGCATTAACAAGGTTATGCTTGTGTTTATAGTACCAGTGATCATGATTATTCATGGATTATTCTTTTAACGCTTAAAAAACGCAGCTTCTTCTGATTCAACTGCAAGATTATGGTCCATGTCCAATGGCGAAGAAATTAAGGTCTACAGAGGGCATCAAAAAGCAACTGTGTGCTGTGCTCTTCATGATGGGACCGAACCTTCGAGCTGAACGTGTCGCCTTCCCTCTTGCTTTGCTTCACATCGAAATACAACTCAATGTTACTTGCAGAATGTGATTCAACAACGGTCGCTGGTTGAAATTTGATCTGAAATTTGGCATGCGCCATTATCCTGTAAATATGGTTGTACATCAAGAAATTGGATGTGTTGTTCGAGTTTTTCGGTTTAATGTTATGATCGTAGTTGTAAGGTATGGAACTTGGATCCCACATTGAAAATTATGTGGTTATAATGTGGGTTTCTATAGCGTTGGACTTTTCCATTTTAATAGCTAGCTTTTGAAACTTTTTCATAAGATTATTTCTTTAGTTATCTCCATTTCTATTTATGGGGTTAACATTTGTTAGCTTTCTGCCTGGCCAACCTTTTCATTTTAAAGTTTTTAAGATCATTGCAATTCGGTAACTTAAATAGGATTATTAGTTGGTTAAATTACGCAGATGTCACTCTAATTATCAAAAATACCTTGAGGTTGAGAAATTAATATAAGTTCTCCTATTAATAAAATTATATTGCAATTTTATCCCCCATAGTCGATAAGTACTAGTCGTGTTGGCACACTCGACGTGTGTGCTTAATTATTTAAGAATTAAATTATATTATTTTGTAATAAAAATTTCTCAAAATCAAATATGTTAGCGTGAAATTTTGTGAGCATAAATTTTATATATAATTTTATATTAATTATTATAAGTAGTTAGAAATTAGTAAAGAGAAAAAATAAATAAAAAATAAAAAAAAGAATATATGGAGAGAATTAAGGAGGAAAACAGAAAGAGAGAGAAGAGAGACAGGGGGTAGAGAGGGGAAATAACGTGTCGGAGAAAAAATGAAAGGAGTGTAGAAAATTTACTTCACTTGTCAAAATTTTAGTGAGTTTAAGATGCCACACCAAAAAAATGAGCAGACCAAAGGTGGGTCACTATGATGTCTCCCTTTACTAATAGTATAGATAAACAACTCACAACTTCACTCAATGTTTCGTCGAGCAGGCAATTTATGGTAATTACACAATATATGAGAAAATGTACATGTCACTATCCCTTATTTTTATGCCTTAAAAGGCCAAGGGCAAATAGATAACCTAAAAAAGAAGGTAATTACACACTAACATTAGAGTTTTGATGATCATAAACTCAAACACACTTCCAATAAATCTTTTTCCTCTACTAAAATTCGATACAAAATTTTGGCAAGATCTGGGCTTACGAAATCAGCTCAAAACTTGCTCAACTCAATTGACACTCATAAATTAACCACTGCTTCTCAAGGCAATGTTCCTTTAATAAATTTCATATGGCAATAGTTTTTACATTACAACAGCAAAAACGTGCGATAATAAAAAACTATAAATCATCCAACTTCTGCATCAAGTCAAAACAACCGGTACCCATCTTCACAGGCAAACCGAGGCAAATTCTAGAAGACGGTGTCTCTAAATTATCAGTAAGCCCATGAGACGCCGCTTCAACTATAAACTTAGAAGCTGTCTCAAACGACATCTTAAGAAATGGTGAAAGTGACTCAGAAATACTTCCGTGTCTGCTCATTGGCCTATACCCACCGGTATGTGTCATATAGTCTGCAATTAAGCTTAAATGTCGAAAATCTATCTTTACTCCATAAATATCAAAAACTTGCTTCACTTCTCTTATAAGAGTTGCTCTGGCAGCTTCTACTCCGTATGTTTGTAACATGGCATGAATATTGTTGGAATATAGACGGCTCAGATCAAGATCATCTTGCATCTCCCAGAATGAAATGAAATCGACCCCAGACGCCTTAACTGCCCAATAAGCAGCGTCTTCGCCACCTGTCTGGGGTTTTTTAGCATCGCCCCTCGATGGTTTTTTCTTATCATCCCAAATTACAGTTTTTTCATCTGCATCATATTGTACCATTCTACACTGACTGATTTTCCCAGATTTCTTGATATACACTTTCTTTGCAGTTTTCTGGGCAATCTGCAAAATTAGTCAGAGAAAAACACTTCAGCTTAATAACAATAAAGAAAAAGAGGTTATGTTATAATAACAAACTGGAATAACTACATGCATACCCTTCAGTTATTGGGTAATTACAATGAGCCCCTAAAATTTTGCAAATTACCAATACACCCCCCCCCCCCGCCCCGCCACATCGAAAACAGAAATTGTAATCTGCTTTTTACTAACAGAGAAAGTTACGGTAATTTCTCAAACCTCGGGGTGTTTTTTTTCCTAATTAACATCTCATGCAGGGGGTGTCTGTCTAATTAACAATTTTTTTTGCATTTGTTTGGATATATTACAATCGGTATGGCTTTCAAATTCGCAATCATTTTTGAGATCCACTCAATATGGATCCTTCAGTCAAATTCAAATCCTTCAACCCAAACGCCACTTAAAGAAAACGAGCATCGACCTTATCTTTTCCTGTACCTAATTCTATTTCTAAAGTACCTCGTGATTAACCCGTAAACATTATCGAGAATAACAGTAACAGTAAATTACTACGAAGTCGGTATAGGTTTAGCAAGAAACTGAAGGGTGCAGAAGTACCTGGGCAAGCAACACATGAGGTTCTTCGGTAAATTTGAAGTGGACTTCAAATGACAATCCTTTAACTTTCATGTGGATAGCCCTACGTATTTTCTTATCAGAAAATTCTTCTCCTAAACTCTCAGTAATTTCTGAATTTTCTTTTCCCTTTTTGTGACTCGATTTAGCTTCTGACATAACTTCATCCTCATTTTGCTCATTAGAAGCTTCATCTTTGTCGCCGGAGTCCTCGGTTTCCTCATCCTCAAGATGGTCACCATCACTTTTTCTTTTATCCAGCTCATCTCGATCGGGGTCATCATCAACATCAGATGCATCATCATAATCCATCTCGTCTGTAGTTTGTTGCTTTCTTTTCTGTACGTCTGATCCAAGATCATCTCCCTTGTCATAATCATCACCATCACCATCATCATCAATGTCCTTTTCAGTTCTTGCACTAGAGTCATCCTCATCAGCTTCATTTGATGCTTCGGATTTTGAACTAGACACGTAATTTTTTATACCGCTAACTCTAGAGAGAAAGATGACGTGATTTTCTATTGCATCCTCCAATTCTCTTAAGAATGTAGATTTGAGAGTGTCATGTGTGTTTTTTAATGATACAAACTCAGTATCTTTAAGTTTCATTTTCAGCTTATAAACTCTAGCCACTTTGTGGTGATCAACGGCGAGTCGAACTTCCATACTTTCTATCAAATCTGCAATAGTGACCTTCTTCACATTTGAAACAAGAGATACAACATCCTGCCTGCAAATAACACACAAATATATTAGTCTATGCTTCGAATGATGCTCTTTAGTTTACATTTGAAAAATGTAAACCAGACACGTTTTTTCAAAATGAAATGTCAAATAAGGGATTCTCTAATAAACATTTTTCCGAAATATTTTCTATAAATGAATCTAAAAATCATGTATAAGTTCCACTCAATGAGTAATCTTATTAATGCAAAGATGAAACTGTAACAACTCACTTGGATCTAAATTGCAAGAATGGGCATGTCAAGATTGGAGTCTTAATAAAATCTGATGCAGTCATCAAAATCTCCTGCAGACGTGGAATACCTAGTGTAACATTCATTTCCCCGCGACCCGCCAGATGAAAAGTGTTCAGTCTGCAAATATCACAAAGATCAAATAGGACGATATTGCAGGATAAATCATTAACAATTCACATGTGTGTGTGTGTGTATATATATATATATGTACATATGTATGTATGTATGTATATTATACTGTATCAATAATGACAGCAGTAAATAGAGAAATGCATCTTACGTCATCTGAGTAGATGGTTCGCCAACGGACTGAGCAGCAATAACACCAACTGGTTCTCCTGATTGAGCTAGACTAGATAGATATTTTTGCTTCACCAATTCTATAAACTTGTCTTGCTCATTTCCAATTGCCTTTCGTTCCTTCTTTCTTGCCTTTCGTTTTTTATGTAGGTGCTCGAGTTCACGTTTTCCTGACGACTTGTTCTGCTCCTCTTGGATATAGCGCCTTGCTTCTTCTTCAAGCCCCTCAGGTAATTTTTCAATGCAAGTATTGAACTCTCGCTGAATTTGAAATTTTTGGCGGATAGTTTCTTGATTCTGAATCATATTAAGGATAAGATATTTCTTAGTTTTCCTTAAACATTTTCTCAAGCATATCAAAGAAGTAGACAGATCTCCTAATCAGATCAAAAGGAGAATATAAGAAATACTTACATCTTCCAATGCCTTGAAATTATTGAGAAAGCTCGTCTTGTGGACATCAACTCCATCTTCTCCGTAGTAGAATTGAATGATGGAACCATCAGAATCACGGACGGTATAATCATAACAAACTTTTAGACTCTCAAGATTTTTTATTAGACACCGTTGTAGGTACCCACTTCGAGATGTTTTTACTGCAGTGTCAACTAACCTGCAGAAAATAAATTATTAACCCCAAAAAAAAAAAAAAAAAAAGAAGTGCAGAAAATAAGCTGATTGTTGGATAAGGCCGCAATAGAAGGAAAGTAACGTAAAAAGAGTTCCTACAAATGGAGAAAAGAAATTAAGCCAAAGACTTCGATTTACCCTTCACGACCAGCCATGCAATGGAAGTAATATTCTTGAGGTCGAAGACCCGTAAGAAAGCGATCAGTAATAAATCCTCCAGCTCTAGATGTGTAATCCCAGGGTGGAAAGGAGGGCAATGTCTTCCCAGAAACCATTCGAGGCACTCTTTTACCTTCCAATTCTTGTTGCCCTAGATAGGCAGATATTTGTTGGAAATTCACCTATCAAAACGAATATTAACAATAAAAAACATATACAACGGCGCATTGCAACAGATAAAAACTTTATGAATGATGATAATGTTCTAACTTACCGTGCTACCCTTTGCCCCTGTTGTTGTCATAACTGATATGCAGTTCTTTGGGAAAGGTTTTAGTACTCCAGCAGTCAGCAAATGTTGGAGTATCTGAGAACCTTCTCGAGTCAGTTTATTTGTCAATTTGTTTTTCATTTTCATGTCCAAGGTTGCTGTGGCAGATTCTCTGTCATTGCTTACAGCTTTCTGAATTTCCAACTGCAATTCTTCAGGGCCTAGAGAGCCAAAAAAGAAGAAAACAATAAGCGTGCACTTTCGAAATAAACAAACAACAGGATGATCAAAAAGTAAAAGGAACTAGTAAAATGCACTTTCAAAATAAACAAAGGACGAAAAAAGAAATAAACAATTAAAATGCATTCATAATAACAGAACCTAACTGCCAAAATGGAATCCAACCATGAAACCTATAAATAAGAGTAGGCTCAAGTAACCCACAAATTAAAATGACAGAGGCAGAATCTTTAAGGTTGCCCATGCACAAGCCCAACAGCACCCAATCCCTCTAAAAGATAAATTCAAAACAACACTAGAAACCAAGAAAAAGAGCTTGGTATCGAAAATAGAAGCTATGTTTTGAATTTGCGGAGTTGGAACATATAATACCTATTTGGCCAGGTTTGAACTTAACAAACTCGCAGTGAACCTCTTCACCAACATCTTTGCCTTCAAGTTTCTCCTTCCTTTGGACATCGTAATCAGGTAATATGATAAGGTCGTCGAGCCCACACGTGAACCCATGAATCTGAGCATATATGAAAGAACATGAATCCAATCAACCAGCCCAGACACAGAACAAGAATATTTCGAAGGAAAAATTATAAGGGAGTAATTCAACGTAAGAAGTACCTGCAAAAAGATTGTAAATAAGCGACTTAATGCAGAAAGCAAAATGCCAGCACTGTTAGCTCCATAAAGCTCTTGCACGGTGTGTACTAAACCAAACTTTCCAAACTGAGCCTTGTCAATCACACCACGAACAAGTTCATTTTTCCAAACTAACAAGTTGTGCTCAGCATTGTGTTCTTCATCCCCCCCTTCATTCCTGTTACCAGTGAAATAATTCTTTGAAATTTTCGCCTGATTTTTAACGGTACAAGGTGCACAACCTCTGGTTATATGATTCAACAATGCCGTAATGACCTAGAGAGGAACCAAAAAAGCATCATTTCCAACAGATTAATCATCCATCTTTAACTATGTTATGGTTTTGTGTAAACCAGACATTAATAACATCCTGCATGTCAAGAAAGATTATCAGCATTTGAAAATTTTAACCTGTTTTCCGGTCCAAAGAGGCACTGGTTTCCACACTGTAGGCAAGACTGACTCAACAGCACCTTCGAAATCTACTAAAAAAACCTTCTGGGAAATTTTGCCCGGAAGTGAACCGGGACCACCAGCAAAAACGCCAGACCCATATAGCAGCTGACTGAATTCGCTACGAGTAAGAAATGTATCCTTCATGGTAAGGAGCACAGCACCCACAATATGATCCTGGATTATTTAAATCACAACTTCAGAATAGCTGATTATGCATGTGGGTTATGGTACATAGTACAAGAACACATAATATTTAAAGTCAATGAAATTTTTTTTTTTTTTTTTTGGGGGTGGGGAGGGGGCAACAAACTGATAGTCGATACTGATACTGAAACCTGAATCAAGCCTCTCACTGTATCACCCCTTGTTGGAACAATGTATTGTTCATTAGCGTTTACTATGTTGTAAGCTTCCGCACGAGAAATTTCATCTTGAGGAAAATGCACGTTGATCTCATCACCGTCAAAATCAGCATTATAGGAGCTGAAGCAATTTAAGAAAGATGTCAGTTCTGGATAGCCAATAATCACTCAAAGAAAACAAAAAATGAAAAGATATACAATTAATACCAACCTGCAGTTTGCATAATGCATGCGAAGGGTTTTCTCTCCTTTTAACACACGAACAACATGAGCCATTATACTTGGCTTGTGGAGTGTAGGCTGAAATTGAAAATAGAATAAAGCTAAAAGAACAGTTAAAATACGAAGCTGCTCTACTAATTAGTTAATTCGAACCACAGAAGCAATCAGTGAACAAGAACATTTCCCTCAAGTAAAGGATACTCACCATGCCGGAAAAAATCTCAATGCAAGTGAAGAGAACATACAACAAATTAGACCGTGTATTTAGTACCATATAGACTGTTTGTTAAGAAAATACATATGAAAGAATCATCTGAGGTTACTACACAAAAGAAAAAGATTTCAAGTACCTGCCGGTTTACAAGCACTATATCCCCATCCTGCAAGTGGCGATACACAATCTTTCCCTCAAAATCATTCCCTGATTGTGTAACTGCCCCTCTTGAAGAAGGCAATTTCCTAGATATTGCCACGCGCAATTTTTTGCTTGATGGCAGTTTCACAGTGGATACACTGTCAACATAAGTTGTGGCTCCAGGATGTATTTCAGGCCCATTAAGAACCGCAGCCCTCAATTTTCCAGCATTCCAAGGAGTAACCCTCTGCAGTATATTAGAGGAAACATAAGAAAAAGATCTGATAGCAATATATATCATTCTGAATTCTGAAAACGAGCAATTAGACCTCAATATTTGAACAATATGTTCAGTGCTTTTTCAGAATTTTATTCCTTGTTGTACACAAAACAGCAAAATTTTCAGTATATGTTCAATGTTATATCAATCCCAATATGGTGAAATTGAATGCATGCATTTAATAGTCAAACAAATTTCTCTTAATGCATAAATTTCATCCTTTTTGAATATATATATATATATACACACACATACAGTATTTACAGACTATAGTGGAAAATCTTAAATTCCCGAGACGGGGTGCGAGAGGTGGGGGGAAGTTAGGAGGAAAGAATGGCAAGTAGGCCCTGCAACATTTGATGTTTAGACTTAGAACAGTATGCTATATACGATGAAATTAGTGAAAAGGTATAAAAAATGGGGGGAAAATAGCCCTTAGTTAACAAGAGAATAAACAGAGAGAAAAAGAAGAAAAAGTGGAGATACCACTTTTGATTCCGAAGATGTATAAGTTCTGAATTTATCTGTTTCATTAAGGTATAATTTCATTCACACTAACATCTAACAGTGTAATAGAAGAAGAATACGATCCTATTTCATTCCATCTATTCGGCATACATTCATATACACATAGTTGATTAAGATATTATATAATTTATGAAGATTGATAGTTGAAGTTTCTCATCCATACCTCTGGATAGGTTAATCTCAAGGCAAAGTATGGAGGAACTCCAATTTCATTGACTGCCAGGTATGGATCCGGAGAGATAACAGACCGGCAAGCAAAATTTACCCTTTTGCCCATCATCTTCTGACGGAAAATACCCTCTTTCTTTTCAAGGAACTGACAAATTCCAGAAGCACCATCTTGTTGACCTCGGCCTGCCATAACATTATGCAGATGACAACTAGTCAGATCTGTGAAAACGATTTATTTTTGCTTTTGAAAATCATAGAACCAAAAGACATGGAAAAAGAAACATAAATGAAAACAGCAGCTGCATGCCAAGTGCAAAACACTCGAACTAACCAACGGTTATGACAATTTCCAGAGAAATAAGAGCACTCTGAATTCTTAGACATGCTCAAAATATGCTCAAGTTCACTATTCTGCAGTATTAAAATACTATGAAATACAACTATGCACCATTCTTTAACAATCGTAAGAAAGTTACATCAAGGGCTGATTACAGCACTGACGAATGTCAGCAATTTGAGAATGAAGTAAACTAATTAAAATGCAATCAAAACCCCAATCACTCTTTTGCTGCTTCGAAAGTAGAATCGGCAAAATTCAGCATGCTAACCATCAAATGAAGAATTATAATATACAAATTCCTACTGTTTCGCGAAAACAAGATTGTTTAAGAAGGAAATTAGTAACCGTGGAAGTAGATAAATGGGCTTACTAGTTGCAGTTTTGCTATCAAATAAGACATTGATAGATTGCTGAAGATCCATCCAACGATTAATGATCCTTGAACGTTCAGCTTTATTAACATGAGCATTTCCTAAAGCAATATTTGACTGCAGCACCTTCCCCAATAAAAGAGTATGAGGATGCTCCATCACCTGAAAGGGAAACAATAGTTGATCATACAATCACTACCCACCCTTGTCTGAAAATAAACAGAGAATCATTAACAATGATATAGACGAGAAACCCGAGAAACTCAAAGGATCTCATTTTCTATGTCCATCAAAATCTTAACTATACAACAATGGAACGCTAAAAGGAGAGTGGATGTTCAAGTGTCTTTAAATACAGAACTTCTTCTAAGTGCCAAAATCCCATCATGTTAAATTTGGCGAACAATGAGAAGTGTGGTATAGATGCTAGTTCAAAACACACAGATCGCTGATGCGTCACAGAGAACATATAGATCAACTCGTGTTCCCTTAGTACTTACAGAATCACCACCTTTGGCTGGCGGTCGGAATTTTATTGGGGGCACAAGAATAGTTTCTAGGAAAAACATAGAGTGACCTGTTTTTCCAGATAATTCACATTGTTGCTGCTGAATATCACATAAGTATGAGCAAAGAGGAGCTTCATTCTCCCACAAACGCCTCAAAATATCTCTAACCTGTCAAGAATGAGCAATAAAGACCAGTGAACAGATTAACTCATCAAGGACAAAAGAAATTAGGTTAACGAGAATAATAGGAACGTTGACAAGTAGTGACAAAGGAAGTCACCTCTGATGGTAAGAGAGGCCCTGGAGAATAATTAGTGGACTCTTCCAAACCCTGATTCGAATCTCTTCTTCGATTTGCATGTTTTTTCCTGGGCTTTTGAGTGCTATCAGAGGCGACTATAAATGAAGTGGCTTCAGCAGTCTCATAATCATCGTTCAATGAATAATCACTAGCATTTACCACCTCAGATGAAGGCTTATCATCACCTCCCCCACTGTGTGTGACATTCAACTTCCTGCTTCTAATAGCATTAGACCGGGACTGAGTAACGGATAGTCCACCCTAAATAAAGTAGGAAAAGGGTAATGAAGATCAAGAAATAAACATAAACATAAGATCAAGCAATGAAAATAGTTAACGAATGTAAACTTCATTATTTGTTCGATCAGATCAAATTACCAGATGAAACCATGCAAAAGTTGGTTTAGTAATCTTCGGATTGTTGCATTCGCAATTCCTGCACTTCTTCTCTTTTTTCTTCAAAAACTCATTCAAAATCGACATAGCTTCAGTGAGCTGAATAGAATCCCAACATGCCTGCTTCTTATGCTCATATTGATTTTCATTGTCAGTAAGTACTGAAGAATGTGACGTAAAACTCCTTGGACTATCCTCTCCATCAACCATATCATCTAGTAAGACCAAATCCATCTTTTTCTTGTCTCGAAAACTCAATTTTTTTGCCCCAACAATATCACCCTTTGAAATCAATTCTAGTTGAGAAACATAATGCTCCACCTGAATAAAACAATATATAAAGTAGTCAAATGAAGTCATCAAATAGGATACAATATCAGCACAAAACTCACAACCTCCACACCGACTTACCTCTCTCGTACTCGACCGAAATTGAAAGCAATAGAAACACGTCTTGTTTAAAAGATTGTTCAACATACTAAATAACAACGGATTATAGGCTGGCGAAACAAGGTCTATATGCCCACAATGACCCGCACAGTGATACGAACGCAGCCCACACGATTTACACCTGCACATCAAAGTCACATAACATCAAAACATTAAAACTCCAAACCTCACACCTCACTAGCATATTAAACACTAACACAACCCTCTATCGAAAAATGCCATATACTCACGGAGACGATTCGTCAAGAGGTCCCATCGCGGGATCGTAAAGCCCACCCGGGATCGGCTTCTCCAATATGTCGACCAAATTGGGATTTGTTATCTTGACAACACTCTGCTTCCGCACCTCCTCATCCGTCATGAACCCGAATTTCACCGACTCCACTACTTCCATTGTCCCCTAATTTCACAATCAATCACTAAATATTGTAAAAAAAACTGCTCCGAAACCATATCAATACCCATAAACAAAATTTAAAATCGAGCTAATATCAAAGCACAGATTAACTAGGTGCTTACCATGACTTCGCCGTCCTAAACAAGGCGCAAACACTCGAGCTCTGTGTTCTGTGTGGAGATGGCGGAAGATGAAACGCAGAAAATATGTCCAGGGTTTTACAAAACCCTAATTCAGGGCAAATGGGATAGACAATTTTATTTTTTTCATATTAATAACAAAGGTAGACAGTTATTATAGTTTATTGAGACCCGTTTATGCCAATAAGGTCCAGCACAGTTGGTGGATAGTTGGGTTTTTTAATCATTTGTCTAGTGATTATTTCCTGGTGGTGTGTATGGAAAAGACTTTATTGGGAGAGGTAAATCCCACTTCGGTGATCTCTACGCCTCGAAGGGAAATAGTCTCCGGCGATCGGTTGGGGGGAAACCCTGGTATATATCAAAAAAAAAAATTGAGACCCGTTTATTGACAACGGGTTAAATACACTGTAATTACGGTCCAATCCACTTATTTGTTGCCCATAGAAAACTCCCCTCTCATAATAGACCCTTACATTTACGCACATCTTATCATAAAATCTTACATTTTACGTTTTTGACATCTTACTAATTTAGATTCATGTACATTGAATTATGATATTATTTCTCAAACAAACCGAAATTCGGTCTATGTTTTCATTTTTTGAAAGATAATCGAGTTGGCATAAATTGAATTTGCACTTCATTATCAAAACGTTAATAAGTCTTTACGAAAATATTAAAAATTACAATTACATCCTGTTTAATATGAAAAATTACCCATGAAAAGCAAAATAGAAAATTTAGAAAATAATGTTTGATGATGTTAGCAAATTCCGTTAGTTTTTTGATGGAAGAAGCCAATTGTAATACTTTATTAAAGGGGGGGGGGGGTGCTATTTGTTATGCTCAAATTAAGCAGATTGAACTGTAATTACAAAAAATAAGAGAGGTAGTTAGTGTAATTAACCCATATACATATGTATATATATGGGGTAATTAGTGTAATTAACCCATATATATATATATATATATATATATATGCACGCATTTTGGGTTGATACAAAATATTAATATTGATTTATTTTATTTGTTAGTTTGACATTTCACGATGCAGAATTTAAGTGTCATCAAAATATCACACTCCCAAAAATTTGACATATAATATATATATATATATGTATATATATATATATATGTAAATATTAATTGTAACCCTGTCCTTTGACATACTATTATGTGGAGACTGGAGACTAATAATAAAAAATATATATTGATATGTATTATCACATAATTTTATTTATTTGTAATCTGCAATATTAAAAGATTTATTTAAATTTCATAATTATTATATTATTACAAAAATATTTTATGTAAGTATTTAATTATAATAATTAAAATTTTAAAATATAATGCATGTTTGGTAAACTTAGTAAAATAAGTATTTAAAAACAAATAATTGACAAATATCATTAATAAGAAAAATAAATAGAGAGCCTTTACATTTTTTTTTAATTAAAATCATGCAACTTATAACTGTATCAATGATACAGTATCATCTTGAACTTTAAAATTTGACAAAGATTGGTAACTATATCTGTACATATTTAATAGGAAATATATATAATAATTATTTATATGGCACAGTTGATTGATTGAGTTCAATTAAACTACTCGCATATGTACTAACTTAAATAACCTCAATATTTGTATTTTATTATATATAGATTTTGCTTTGGATACAAAAATATTAAAAATATTCATTTGTTTGTTTCCTGGGTTGTTTCATTCAGCTTTTTCACACTTCTTCATCCAAGTTTTATTCGTATTTGCATTGTTTAAATATTTTTTTGACATCACATTGTGAAGTTTTTTTGTTTAATTGTCGAGCAATAAAAGTGAAACCGAGTTGTTATCATGTTGTAATCAAATTTTCGTAATTTGTTATCTATAATATAATGGGTAACACAGCTTTTCATAATCAATGTAAATATGAAAAATCTTCTATACCAATGTAGCATCCATCTCGTATTCCAAATTATATGAGCATGTATCAAAGTATATACCATGGTTCCTTTACATATACATTATAGACTCTAGAACTCAGCATCATCCACGGTACGGAATACACAATGAAATCGAAATTGAAATAGAGGATCCAAAGTACGCAATGCCGGGCAATGACATGACAGAAACGAAATGAAACGAAACGAAACGAGACACGAGAGCACTAAAATCACGACCTTTTACTGCAAACGGCACAAAGTCGAAGGAAGTAAGTAGTATACTCAATATTTTCACCTATTCATAATCATAACATTACTAAAACTTGCAATTACAGCCGTTCAATAAACAGTCAACCCCGAGTTCTCTCAGAAATAAGCTATCAATCCACACCAAAAACCCTACTCCAGCTTGGACAAAAGGAAACAGAAAGCTAGCCAATCACAGGGTATGATCACCTCCGAACAGGTGGCACAACGCCCCTACCAGGTGCAGCTCCACGCCCAGCAGCCTGAGCCTGCCAACAAGAAAATTCAAGAATCACAACAATCGAAGTGGATAGTCCCTCGGGTCTGGTAAATAATCATAACGTGCACATTGACGGGAAGCTTGAGCTCAAGCTCTACGAGTCATAATAAAAGAGCTCCAGATCAAGTTAGTTCGAGCCTAGATCAAGCTCGATAATTGAAAAATAAATTAACATATTTACATTATTAAATATGGATTAATATATATATATATTATCTTTATATATATATATGTGTATATATATATTTAAGAAATCATGTAAATATTAAACAATCATTATATACGATAAAGTATTAAGTATATTATTATATATATATATATTAATAAATAAATAGTTTTTTTTATATATATTTAACGCCGGTGAAGCCAGAAATAGGTATAATTGGGCTCAAGTCAGCTCTTCACAAAAGGTCGAGTCGACTCGTTAGGCTCGGCTCCAACTCGAGTCAAGCTCTAATTGAGCCGACTTGACTCAATGCCACCCTAGGCCAGACCCACGTAAAGTCACCACACACAGACGGTGGTGATTGTCCTTCATCAAAGTGGATTATTCTTAGAATGTTCCAGGATTTTGAGTACCGAGTCCTAGAATAATCACGATCATGAATGCAATGGGTCTCACATGGACCCACAATAAACACAGATGGTTGTGATTATCCCTCGACTCCCAAGGATCACCACATTTATAAGCCACCTTTTCAAACAAGGCATCCAAACAATACATGTTATAAAGCACTACAGGAGGAAGAACTTACTCTAGCTCGCATGGCAACAGCACGTCCACGCCCAGCCCCAAGTGCCGAACCCCTGCCCTTTAAAGGTGGAAATTAAATGGATCAGCAAATCTGTAAATAGGAAAAGCCAAAAAAAAAAAAGACATGGCGCAAAAGATTGGTACCTTGATCCTAGATTCCAAACGCTTAAACATTGGAGCATTCTTGAGCATATCTGGAATTACCATAAACCTGGTAGACTTGCATTAGTAGGAATCCAACTAAAGTGATGCAAAGAAACAACTGCAAATAAAAAAAGAGTACAAACCTCACTTTGCTGCCTCTAATGAAAACATGCTCGAGTTGTGAGACCTTCCCATCCTGTAATATAGTTGACCGAATTAGCAATTCAAAAATACATGTGAAAATAATTAGTCAACAAAACCAGCAAAAGGAAAACTCGAGCAGAACAAAACATTCATCAATCATCTAGTTTTAAGATTGAATCATTCGTGATAGAATCTGGCCTTCTTGCGATGTTATCATCTGAGTTAGGAAGACAATAAGAAGGTATATTTTACTGCATCAAGTTTTCTACACCAACATATTACAAGTAAAGTAACCATCATTGTAACCAAAAAACGAGCCGTTTCTCATCATCTTCCTTCTGAAACAAAGGCTCCAATAATCAATTTCACTATGTCAAAAGGCGTAACCACAAACACTTAAATATTTCCATATACTTGATAATCAACTCCATCACCTCCAACATCATAATACTACTATAATGCTATTTACTTATTTTGATTGAGATAGCGGCAAACCTTGCCGACTACAACAGCTTTTACAGCCTAGAACAATTAATGCAAATATTCCTTCATCGTTCACAATTTTACTAAAAAAGAGGCAACACATCCAAAGAAATACAATTACATTAGTGTACATTTAGATAAAAAAGAAATTACAAATTCCAAAGACATGAAAGCAAAGTAAAATGGATTGCCTAAATAACAACCATATACTAAATAACAATGAACAAAAGAACCTATAATTCAAGCTCATAGTACTAGGATTTTCGATGCGTAATTCATTTTCTCGTCCAGCACTAAAACGATGCATATTCGAGCTTTATAGTTTTTGGAGGTTTAGCATCTACCTAGGGTTCAACAAACACAATATAACCACAATTATAAAGAAAACCGAGCAAATTAACAAAGAAATTGAATAACAAAAATTACAGTAACGCGCAGAACAAAAATTACAAATTCCAAGGACATGAAAGCAACGTAAAATGGATTTGCCCAAATAACAACCACATACTAAATCACAATAAACACAAGAACCTATAATTCAAGCTCATAGTACTAGGATTTCCGACGGGTATTCGATTTTCTCGTCCAGTGCTAAAAAGATGCCTATTCAAGCTTCATAGTACCAGGAGGTTTCGCATCTACCTAGGGTTCAACAAGCACAACACAACCACAATTAAAATGAAAAAAAAAACAAATTACAAAGAAATTGAACAATAAAAATTACAGTAATGCGGAGAACATAAAAAAGATTCAAAAAAATTAAAAAAAAATACCTTAGCAGTGTAAGTGATGTTTTCGAGCTGGCAATTCCAGTTATCCTCGCACTCAATCATGCTTCCGCGATAAAGCTCGCCGCTCTTGAGCTCCACACTGACGATGTGCCCCGACGCCTCGTGCAGAAGCTTCACCGGAATACCTAAGCTCCGACTCATTATACTATGCCGAATTACTGAGTACCCCAATCTATGTGTGTGTATATATATATATATATAAACAAAATGCAGAAAGATCTAAAGAAACGGGTAAGAACACAAAAACACAAGAGAGGGGAAATCTAGCTATCGGATTTGGATTTTTCACATAAATTAGGGCAGCCGAGTTTGAGAATTGGGGAAAAGGTAGGCGGGTGGGCAATATATGAGTTTTCTTTTTGAAATTTATCTTAATTGTTGGAACGCCCCTCTAGTTTCTGAATTTGCACTTTTTTTTGTTGCCAAATCCCTCTAATTGTCCCTCAAATATTTTTTTGTCTTACTTTAGTCCATTATGTCCTATGATGCATGGACACGGATATGTGAATATGGATATAATACGATACAAATAAGAAATAAGACAAATTTCAAAATTATAGGATACGATGTTTTGGAATACGAATATATATAATATTTAAAAATAAATTTGAGTCAATATGTTCACTAACATAAAAAAACTGCAATACTGACACTAATTTATGGTTTATAAGTTCAAAAAATTTCGAAGGTAACTAAAAAGCTTCATCATTTGCGGTGTACGAACGTCATTCTATTGATACCAACAATTACCTTCTTATCCAAAATCCTCAATGTTAAAGTGTAAATGATAGGTTTCACGTGGAGTAAGAGGACAAAAAACATATTTAAAAAGTAAAAACTAAAGTGGTATTTTGCTTCTTTAATTTTTTTTTTTTTTGTTTAACTTTTTAACATAGGATCAAAGTCATTATTATTTTTCTATTTTAACCTAAAAAGGTTATGTAATATTAAAAAAAATACTTCGTCCGGTATCCAAGACGTGTCAAATACCTCAAATTTGTATCGGATATGGTATTTAGAATTTTCTTTTTCTTTTAATTTTTGGATACTTCAAAAAAGTAGCTGATACATATCTGAACAGTATCTGCAGAGTCTCGTATCCGATATGAATACGATACTGCACAGGTCCAATTTATTTTTAGAAGTATTCGTGTATAATAGATTATGTCCAAAATGCACCTTGTTGGTTTCTCAACTAGTCAACTTTCAAAATTGTCTCACTGTCTTCCTTGAGTCACAATCCTGTTACAAATAGACAAAATATTCCTCAGTTTTGGATATTGAGCTGCATACACATGATAAGCCTCCTCAGACGAGGGGTTTGGTAGGACACATGGCCTCGTTCCCACAGACGGGGCTGGTATGATGTAGCATGCGCTTGACTTCTCGTACACCGAGCGCTCTTACACGAGGTAGTTTTGGCAGTGGCCGCAGCCTCACGGATTTGTCCTTTAAAGGCGCATATCTAGGGAAAGGAGAGCTTGGGGTTTAAAATCTCTCAAGACCCTTGTTTCTATCTGATGTGGGATAGTAGTAACATACACGTCAGATATAATATTCCTCATGTTGATGTAGTATACCTACATGCAAGGGCAAAATTGAAAAAGAATTCATTTCAGACATTTCCTAACAGAATTTGGACATCAATGACTAAAATGAGATAATTTTGAAAGTTGAGCAACCAACTAGGAGCATTTTAGACTTGATGGACAAAAAATTGATCTGAACGCGAGCTCATTGAGTTTGAACTTTATTTATAATTCAAGAGGAAGAGGGATATCCTACATATCTAGCTCGACAAACCAGGGTTGATAGTTATAATTTTGAGTCATAAAGACTCTATATACCTCCATAAAGAAGGGAAAAGCCACAACTTGTGGCAACCCGTGAATTCGAACCCAAGACCTCTCACATAAAGTGAGAGGTGGATACCACTAGGTCAACAAGTCTTGAGTTGAGTTTGAACTTTTGAATAAATGACTTTAGCTCCTAAATGCACTTATGTTCAAATTTGAAAGCGATCCTAAAGATTACCTACTAAAAAATTAAAATAAAATAAATATAATGAACATAATTAAGTGGTATTTTTCCCCTCGAAAAATCAATAATCAACTTGTCAATAGCTCATGAGAAAGATCACAATCATTAAACTTATGCAAAAATTAGGGTAATTGGCTAAAAATTTCTTTTTTATATATCCTTCACTTTCTGGAGCAGTAGGATTTAATATATATATATATATATATATATATAAATAATTGTTGATCTATTTGAGTACATAACTGTTTCTATTTGAGTTTTAAATTTGTTTAAAAGTTAATTGTATTTATTTAATCAATCGAATTGAGCTTGAATATAGTTTAATTTAGTACTTTGAACAGGCATATATAACTCGTTCAAACGATTTGTTTCGAGTAGTTTTATGCTTAATTTTTCATTCCAACACTAAGTATTTAGATATTATCATTTACAATGAAATGTTGCTTATTGAGTCTCTTGAACTTTAATTAATCACATTCAAAAAGTAAAGATAATGCATAAATAATTAGGGCTTGAAGCATTATGTGATCAAATGTAGTCTTTTCTTATTTTCTACGTGAAATATGACAATGCCAATTTAGGGTTTAGGGTTTAGGAATTAGATCATTTACATCAAATATAATATTGCTTCTTGAATTTCAAGGACAACTCAAAAACTGAACATAAGGCTTAAATAATTTGGCTTTCAAGCATTATATGATTATATAATAATATTTTATTGTTTCTACGTGAATCTTTAAGGTTTGTGTTACAATATGAATGATTTTAAGAAAATCAATGTTAATCACATAACTCAAGAAGAATTTCGGAACTTTTATATTCATCCATTCGTAGAAGATAATTTACATGATACATAAATCACACGTAGTCTTTTCATTTGAAAAAAAAATCTTCAAGATCACAGATAGAAGAAAGAACACACTCCGACAGTAGTTTAGAACTCCAATCATCATCACTTATTTCAACATCTTGAGTTGGTTTCTTGATCAGCTCTGGTGCTAAAAGATCTTTCAAATCTGAAATATCGTCTTCAATAATATACTCCGATAATGGCATAGAGTTCCATTCGTCTTCGGATCTTTCGACAACTTGTGTTGGTTTCTCGGTCGAAGTCGAAAAACCTCCAATCACGACCTCCAGATGCAACTTTCTTGATGCAACACGATGGGGTTTTTGAGTTCTCGGTTTTTGTATTTTGGGTTTAGTGACTTTATATACTTTTTTCATCCGATTCGTCAAAGATCTTGGTTTTGTGATTGTAAATTTTGGAAAAGTATCCATGTTCTTGTTAGGGTTTTTTGGGTATTGATCTGTACTAATTTTGTTACGTGCCATGGAGGAGAAAGTGAAAAACTTGAATTTAGTTGTAGAGAAAAAGAGTACTAGTTAGTTCAGTAAAGAATCCTTAATTGGATAATAACAAAGAGTAAGGTTGCTCTAATCTCCTTCCCACAACCAATTACAATATATATAAATACAAATCTTACTTTAACAATCCTAATCAAATTCAAATAACAAATGTATTTTTACGGCTAGCATTTTTACGGAATAAACTATTTAAAAATTAAAACCGTAAATTACTTATTAACACGCTTTCTCAAAGGCGTGAACCTAACTTCCATAAAAAAGTCCATATTTTTTCTTCATCACAAAAAAGAAAAAAAAAGAAGAACGCGCGCAAAATTACAGTATAAATAAAGAGAACAAATTCATTGCAATGATACATAAATGGCTCAAAAATAAAGGCTACTCATAACAAGGACAACAATTTCTATTCTCCAAGAAATACAGTGCAACTTACTGCTGTTTATCTTCTCTAGTTGTAGGCGAGTGGACCTCATCTCGGGACTTTGATGGCGCCACCTTGGCTGGCTTTGATCGCTCCGACTGCGAGAACTGAATCAAGATTTGCATAAGAATCGTGACGATTGCTAAAGCAACGGCTGAAAAGGCGACACCTTTCCATGAAGACAGAAGCGAGAAACACAGGATAACTTTCAACGAGCCCAATTACAAGCAAAATTGCCCAAGAATTGACGGAAAATTTTAGCCCAGACCCGGTTTGACCACACCCAATCATATTTCTCAAGGAGAGTGTATTACACTTGCCATATAATTGGTAAATTATTTTTAAAAATATACATGGGTTTGGCCGAGCTGAGAGTGAGCTAGAATTTTCCAGAACTGACAACCTGTTATTGTGAGTGGATTAATCGTGATTGTTAGATGATGAAATGTCAATCCAATGTGAGCAAAGAGATTGTCGGAGTAATTTACCAAAAGGGACTTCACGGGGGGCGATCAATGTCTTGCAATTGATCGCCAAAGAAATTTTGAGATAGATGCTTGTCTAGTAATCATAATCTATCTATCTATCTATTTGTATCTATTTCTTGCAATTTACTAGCCCACCCACTGTCACGGTGAAATAGCAACTGCATATTTTACCTATCCATAATCATAATCTATATATCTATCTGTTTCTATTCTATTATAAAAGGACGAGTTGATTTTTTGACATTTTTAATGTACTTAAAATATCCCAATGAAATTCAAGTTTTTAATGGCAAAAGAGTCAAAAACAAATAATAAAAGGAAGATTTATTTGTATATTTATATTAGGACTCTACAACTGCATATAGATATAGAAATACATTAGGTCACTCTTATTTATTTATTCATTAAATTTAAAGATGAAAGAAAAGCTTATATATATATATATATATATATTCGCCAGCAGGGTTCCAAACAAAATTGTATGGCCCAATTTATAAGACAAAGTTATTAAATGGGAATTATAAATTCAAAAAGGATACAAAATAACTCCTGGGGTTCAATTCCACATGTTTCTAAGTGCTTTAATCATAAACAGAAGAAAAAAAATATTATATCTTATAATTGTGATTTTCTTATTTTACTTAATCTTTTAACTATTCAATCTTCTTAATTTTTACTGCAACACAAAGTACTTTTGTACACAATTACAAATAATCACTTTATCGTTTTATTTTTTTGGAACTGGTGAGCGCATTTCATTAAACTCAAAAATTGTACATCAAACCCGAGACATACCTGGGTCTACACACCCTCAAACTTACACTGTATTGTAGTCCAAATCTTTTCCCAGACCAATCACTTTATTTTATTGTCCTAACTAATATTAAATAAATAGTATAAAGTTGAATTTAAAAACTTATTTTTAAATTACAAAATATTTGCTAAAAATATCTTATATTATAAATGATTAAATACTTAAGACTTTATGGATATGTAAAAGAATGAGTTGTATGTTTCTTCTTAAAATCATTCAATGTGTCTCCATTAGGAGTGTATATTAACCTACATAACTCGTCCGAACCACTCAAATCGAGCCGGTCTGTTGAAAACCGTCAGTTTAGAATTTTTAAGTAATAGTGACATTTTGATAATATTACAACCTGTCAATTTTGGGTCGAGTGGTGGGTTTATTAATTATAACCCGCCTAATACGCAACTCAACCACTAATTATATATGTATCTTAGAAAATATTAATGATAATGATAGTTCTAGAAATAACTACTATCAATCAAATCGAAGATTTCTTACCTTAACTGGATGAACAATTTTCTTCTGCTGCTTGTTTCATTTCTTCTTCCTCTGTTTCGACATTCTCATGTTCGCCGTCTTCTTCGTCTTCTTTATTTGACTCTTCTTGTTCTTTTTCAATTTGAGCTGATTCTTGATCGCGCTGCTGCTAAAATGAATTAGCAATTAGGAGAAAATTTAGTCGTCAAAGAATAAATGCAAATGAAGTTAAAAAAACAACCTGTTATATAACTTTTAAATTTTGGGAAAAAGGTATTGTTTAAGTTTCCTGTGGAATTTTTGAAGTTTTGTGAAAATGAAAGACAATGTAATATAGATATTTTACCTCTGCTCTAAAGTATAGCTGCACAGCTCCATTCAAGTCTTCCACTTCTTTTTGTTCAGAGTCTATTTCGATACTTTTCAAGTTTGGTGTAGTTATGGATCCCATGGTAAAACTTTCCATCCGAGGGCATTTATCAATCTTAATGTCTGTTAGTGATGGCAACTGAAGAGCACATCTCCATCCGCAAAAATGGGGGAGTTTTCATGCAGAGTTTCCTTATCATCTCCAATCACTTTTGCCATCTCACTACAATGAATAATACCTAGTTCTTTGAAACAATTGAAGATGTAAATAAGCTACTAATCCTGCCACAGTCTCTTATATATAATTCTTCAAGTTTGTTGAAGAAGCCTGTAGGTGGAATTTGGTGACACCATAAATTGCTAATATTTTCATACCCACCGATATCCAGTTTCTTCAAGCTGCCAAATGTAACCTGCAAATTGATCATGTTGCAACAATCTTAATCTAACAAATTTTAGAATATGCTTATCATTATAACCAAAATAATAGATGAAGCTTAATAAAAAATTGACGGGTGAATCTCCAAACGTAACAAATCTATATCTTCTTCTCAAAGAAAAAATAACTCTATACGTTTTGCATAAGATATTTTAGGGTGATGACCAAATTTGCAACTTTTCTTAACGAGTGTGAGTAATGTGATGAAACCATAAAACTTGGGATTAAAAGTGCAAACTCGCTATCATGTGGGATGAAAAATACAATTTTTCCATTATAGATTCATATGTAGTGATATAGATAGTTATATGGTATTTAATAATTTCAATTTACTGAATTACAAGAATTAGTCTTTTAATTAAACATAAAAATACCATATAATATGATCCACTTTATTTCTGTTTGCAAATTATGGATCAATAGAGAAATTTTTTCAATGTCAACACTGGAAACACGCACGGCCGGATAGATATATAAGAAATATACTGAGAAAGATCCGGACCTTACAAGGTAGAAAAGCCCAAACATCATAACTTAATAAAAATTATAGGTGCAATTGATGGAGACAAAAATGCCAAGGGATAATTACGCTAACTATCCCTCTTATTTTTAGAAAATGAAAACACATACCGAGATTCAATTATTTTAGGAGCATTATAATTCAATGCAGATAAATTCGCATTAGTAAGTTGCCAAAAAATATCAAGCCAATTAGTGAATTAAAATAAGTTGAAAGAAAACAAATATATATGACTATAATAAAAAATAAAAATAAATAAATAATATAATTAAAAAATATATAAAAAGGAAAAAAAGTAACAACAGTTATTCGTAAGGAGTTGAATGTAAGATTTTATTATAAGAGAAAGGTGTCTGTTATGTTTACCCAATAAAACGGACTGCATTGTAATTACACTAAATAAAGATGGTGTTAATTTAACTAACCATTTTTAATTTATTTTTATACTTTCTGTCGCGCTTGACTAACGACCATTAGTCAGAAGGGGTTCAATGTAAGATTTTATTATAAGAGGGCGGCGTTTGTTATGTGTCAACAATAAGCGGACTACATTATAGTATAATTACATTAAATAAGAGGGATAGTAAGTGTAATTAACCCAAATGGCAATTCCATTGAAAAACACGAAACAAAAAATTGATTAAATTACTGAAGCAACAGATTATGAGAAAATTAAGGGAAAAAAAAAAGAGAGGAAGAATTTAGAAGTGATTCTTTACATTACCATATATAACGATTAAATTAAAATAAAAGCTAACACATATTATTAATTAAGATTGACTTGAGACGAATCACAACACAATCAAATTAAATATAGAATTTAGCCGCAACAGCAGCCTATCCTAGCATTTTAACGTGATATAGCATAATATTACCTTAATATGGTCATCGAACTCATGGGATATTTATTAATAAATACGAAATATCTGGTGATCCATCTTTTAGATTTTATTTATCCTTGGGGTCGATTCTTAATTTGTTTATTTATGTAGTGTATAATCATCCCAATTAAGGAGATTAAAATTCCATAATATAAAAAATCAAAAGAAATTCCACTGGCAGCAATTGCAAGCAGAACCAAAAGAAACAAATTAAACATAAAAGAGAAAATTGGGGAAGGGAACTAAGATAAGAATAAATGTAATTACCTTTTGATTGCAGAACAAATGTAAACAATTCCCAGTATGAGTAGAAGAAGAAACAAAACTTGTGAGCTTTGGGCAGTCAATGATCCACATTTGAGTTAGTACAGGGCATTCAATGCTCTCAATTCCTTTGCACAAACTTGTCAGCCTTGGTAGACCAATTAGTGACACATATTCCAATTTGGGGAATGTGATATGGCCTTCTTCTCCATCATTTGATGAGAAGACTTCCTCCATCATTGAACACTTCAAAATTTCAAGCCTTTTTAGTTGTAAGAGACCATCCTTTGCCATTTTCAATGGGAATAGATTGCGTAGCTTGTCACATCCCCAGATATCTATGGATGTAAGGTTGCTCAATGAAACATTTTGATTTTGACTGTTCCACAAATACTTAAGTGCTGGCAAATTAGTGATTTCTAATTCCATGAGGTTGTTGAAAGAATTGGATCCTGCTTGAATTGGGCCATCACATATCTCTTCTAAGTTTGGAAGATCCTCTAGCTCTAGAGACTCCAAGACAGGGAAAACACCAAACTTCTTCACCAGCTTCTTCACCGTTGAACATCCGCTAAAATAAAATCTTTATTTCTTGAACTTGTGCTAGATCCAAACTATTTGAACCATCTCCTTTCAAGTATAGATATTCAGTACTTCTTAGAAAAGTGTGAATCCAATTTCCTAACCTAATCTCTCTCGGCAATTCGAGAAGCATCTCTTTCTCAAAAGGATTTTTAAAAATGGATTCCATAAATATTATGTCTTATATTTTACTATCTTTGATGAAAGACGCATGTCTTCCGCAGCTAAAGTACAATCCCCTATTTCAATCTCCAAACACGTCAGATTGGACAAAGACTGTAGCTCATTGAGGCAGGCGTTCCTTCTTTCTTTTCCATTTTTCTCTGCTTCCCATCCCTTAAAGCTGCATATCATCTTCAACTCCTCCAATCGAATGAGGCTTGATATGACTCCTGGAGCAACTCTTTCCAGACTTGTGCAATCTGAAAATTCTAACAACCTTAGGTGAATTAGCTTCCCAATCTCTGTAGGCAACTCAGTAATCGAGTCACAAGAATGACATCTGAGAATTTGAAGATTCAGTAACTGTCCAACAATAGAGATGCTCTCTAGATCAGTGCAAGCTTCTAAATTCAATGTTAGGAGATTTTTCAGCAACTCCATTGTTTGTGGAAATGATCTGAAGGAGAAATATTCTAAGGACAAGACATTAAGCTCTTTAATTGCTTCAAAAAATTGATCGTGCATTCGGATTTCGCTCTTTCGTGAATAGTGTATCAATAAAAGGCGGAGACTTGGAACATTAAGCACAATTGAAAGATCAATTCTTTCTTGTGGAAACATCGAAATCCAAGTGCAATCACTATAAGAATGTTCACGCCACCCGTCAATTGAACTAAAATTGGAATCCACAAGCTTCTCCACCTTTGAAGCAATGAAAATGGCCACATCGCGGACAACATCATGCATTTTCACATGATGGTCGTCATCACCATCTAGTAGCAAGAAACGATTTTTAAGTTGCTTAACTAATGAGACTACTCTTTTCCTTGTTGCTTCCAAATTCTTAGTACTTTTAAATATGCGTAACCCCAAGAAATACCAAGCCAAGTGTTCGAGACTAATATTAGCATCTTCTGGGAATAAGGAGCAGAACAAGAACACAGATTTTGGTTCATCATCCAAGGATTTATAACTTAAACTCAGGGGATTATAAACTTCTTTAATAAATTCTGGAATACCTTCCAGGCTGGAATCTTCCAATTGGTGTAATGCATCTTCCCAAATAGATTTGTTTTTGTCATCTTTTAGCGCCCTACCAACAACCACAAGGGCTATTGGTAAACCTTTGCACTCCTTTGCAACTTTTTTTGCTATAGAATTCAAATCTTGACCGTCCACACAAGTCCCAGCTTTCTCTCTAAAGAACAACCATGCTTCCTCTTCAGGTAAAATTTCTAACCCAAAAATATGTTTAACGTCCATTGCATTATAAACACCCCTATTTCGTGATGTTAAAAGAATTGTGCACTCTTTGACACCACTTGGAATTCCCAATTCCTCCAATTTGGGTATTTCCCAAACATCATCCAAAACCACGAGGATTTTCTTTGTGCCCTCTAACCTGGTACGTAATTTATGTGCTCTTGCAGGTATAGATTCGTCTTCCAGCTTCAAACCTAGATATTCAGAAATTTCTTTTTGAATTTTCGACATGTCTACTGACTGGCTCACAACTACCATTAAAATTTCATCAAATAGCTTTTCCCCCCTCGCTCTATTCATGATTCTTTTAGCCATAGTTGTCTTACCGACACCACCCATACCACATATCCCCAGCATATTGACTTCCCCACCTCTCAAAGCTTTCATGATGTCTTCCTCAATTTTCTTCCTAGTTTCAAATTCACGTGTTTCTCCAATTAGAATAGGTCCCCTTGCTGGTGGGGGTGCATGCTGCGATATAGGATCGAACTTGCAGTCGCCGCGAAGCTCCTTCATAACTTCAGTTGTCTTTTTAACTTTTCTGCTTAGTAAAAAACGAGATTTGATATTCCAAAAACGCCTTTTTACTATTGGAATTTCGGTCTCTATTCCATTTATGTCGACTTTGATCTCATCGGAACTTTTTAACCAACTTTCAACGTCAGGGAGAATCACTTCAGCGTTGTCCTTTGCCGCATCAACTCTCAATTGCAACCCATTTCTTGCATTGTCCAGTCTTTCAGCTTCCTTCCTTAGGCTCTGGATATTGCTAGTGAAGCAACAAAGATAATTAAATTGACGCTTGATTGGTGCAACAATTAGTTTTCCAAGTTCTTCTATTGCTGGTTTAACAAGAGCTACCACGATTTCTGCCATTTCCATTTGTTTGATTTTCTTCAAAGAGAAATGGGAAATATATAAATTATCTATCAGTAGAGAGACTGAAAAATTAAAATCAAGAAAAAACTATGGAGAGAAATTAAATAAAAGTGACAATATCCGTGATTGAATAAATTTATTCAAGGAATACTGTTGTTAATGTTTAACACTTGGATGTTGATAATTCCAGAGCATAATCCCTAATGTCAGAGCAAAATCTCTTAAATTTCAGTTTTACCCTTCATAGTTTGTGGACTAAATTATACTATATTCATTTCCTTAATTTCTCCACCGTTAATGTAATAAGCCTCTAAATCTTTCATAGGCCCAGCTCCCGTCTAAATGTAAAAAGCATTGAACTTTAGTTAAAATTTACTGCAATTAGAAAAATATATCATTGAATCTCATCTTTATCTCAAAGAGAAATTAATTGCATAAGAATTTTTGGAATGCAATCTAAAAGACAAAATGAAGTCAGCTGATTTACGAATATCATTTGTTTTCAAAAAAGGTCCAAAGAAATTCTTTGACTTAATTTTAAAGAACAAATCCATATCTATATCTATATCTATACCTATACTACTATAAAACTACTATAAAAGTATGGATTTTTGAAGATGTTTCTTCCAGTTATGATTTTACACTATTACCCTTGGTTCAATAATTTAATTAATAATCTTTGCTTAAATAATTCCATCAACTATCATTATCCTTAATTAATTTAATTAATTACCTTTGCTTAAATAATTCTATTAACTACCCTTAATTCAATTTTACTAATATCACTTGAGGCTTTACATCTCCTAATAACCCTTCAACTTAAATGTACGGCATACTCAAAGCCCAAAGGTCCCCTCTAATCTAATGATACATAAAAGCTTATGTATAATTAGATATCATAGCTATATTAATTCAATAACTCCATCCAACTCTTGTAGAATTCTAAAAAGACCCCTAATGACACAATCAATTCATCCAACTTATATCATTAAACCTGACATCTTCCTCAGCCATCACACTAAATCTTCACGAAAAGAGTTGCAAATGGCCCCCATTAAGACCAAAGTGAAGCTGGAAGATCACCAAATTCACTCATAATATAATTTGCATTGGATATTATTTCACTCATAAATCTAAACTATTCCAAATTCAAATTTTCAATTGAGATAAATACTTACATGTACAAGTAAATTTTCCATTGTAACTTCTTTGCTTTTCTTCTTTTTTTTCATCAAACTGGAATTTTAATATAGAGGTTTGTGTACCCGACATAAAGAAGAACAACTTTCGTCTTCTCCCCAATCTTAAAAACTGAAGTTAATTGCAAAACAATTGAAGGAACATACAGTCCAAATGCATTACGTACGCCTTATGACGATGATTCTCAATCTATTTGAATCGTTGGTGTTAATATGCACGGTTATGCTATGTTATGCACTGCTGGTGCAATTTTGGTATGGTTTCATATAACTGATGATGGTTATGGTCAAAGGGTGACTCGGGTGTGAAGTCCAATGAATTTCTATCAAAGTGATCCTAAACTTTCTCTAAATGTATTAAGAAATTATTGAGAAAATTTGTACTTGCAATTCTAAAGAGTTATCTAACTATCAAGAAATACTTTACATCCCTTTGTGAATTAAGTATTATTTTCTTCAATCAAATTATGCAAGTATTTCATAGGACAAATATTCATTTAAATAGGAAAAACACTTCAATTAATTTTATATTATATCACAATTTTGAAATTTACGTTATACAATTATAATAGAAATTTCTATATTATATAAACTATTAAAGTTTCTGGTTTGCATGTGCAACACACGTGTATTTGACTAGTACAAGTGAAAATGAGTCCATTATCTGGAAGATAGTAGATACTTCAAAAAATACTATGATATTACATATATATATACACACATATATTTTCAAGTCTTATTACCTCATTCCATCAATTAATATTTAAATTTGAAATTTTTTTAGCATTCAATCTTATAATTAACAACCAGATCAATGTACTTGAATAAGCCATTTTCCTTTGTTACATTATGTATCTAATTATGACATGTATACCTCTTTATTTTCAAATGTTGAAACTAAATGAAGTATTAATTAAACTGATATTTGTTAAAAGGAATTAACAAACAACCATTGTTGATAATAGAGTGAGAGAGAGAGAGACACATACCGTTGCTGAAATTGCTTCAGTGTTTTTTATTACCTGCAAATTCAAAACGGAGTGAAGAATGTGATGTGAATATGGCTAATAAGATATACAATATAGGGCGTTTGATGATCAAGCGCAAGTGTAATTTACAAGGTGAACAAATTGTATATTGTACGTGATCTATCACAAGAAAAATGAGTTACATTTAGTCAAACTAGATCCAAACTAAACTTTCATATCAATAAGTTATACATATTCTTTTCACACGAAACAGTAACAATAGTTCCACGCAGCCTAGGTGTTTTTAAGGATCTTTTTTTATAGATGATTCCAGGTCGTGAAGATTTTGGGGTCATCACTTCTTCAGTCATTATTTATATGAGTGCAAAATTGGTACCCCAAGTTGGCCTATACATTTTTTTTGTACTATAATTTTGCTTGTTAGTAATTTGGGTACACTAACTAGAAAAAATTGGCAATTTCAGTACAAATTTTGCCGAAAAATTCAAAATTGGTCGTTAAATGTCATTTGGTGGAAAAATTGACTTGATTTTGGGGATTTTGCTGAAATTGAGGGAAAATTAACTTTCAATTTGAGGATTTTTATATATGGAGAGAAAATTGACCTTTAATTTTGGAAACTAACTCAAACACTTTCATTTTTTCAAATTTTTTGAAAATTTCAATTCAAATATCTATTTATTTAAGTTATTTTTTATTCAGTATTATAAAATTTGTATAATCAATATATCTATAAAATAATTTAAACTAAAAATTATAATATTATATGCATAAATTCAAACTAAATTAACATTTTACTTAGTATTCTAAATTTTACTATTTTTTTCTTTCTTTGATTTTATCTTTTCTATTTTTTTATTTCATATTATTTGTTGATTTTTCAAAACACTTTTAATTATTTATGCTTTTTTTTAGTTTTTTTTAGTTCTTTATGGTTTTGACAATTTTTTTCATTTTTAATTAATTTATTTTTTGTCAATCGAAATCTTTTGCATTAAAATTTGTTTTACTTATATTTCAAATTACTTTGATATATATATTTTTTTTTTGATAAAAATTACTTTGAGATATAATTTCTAAGAGTGTGATGACACCATTAATTCTAATTTATTTGGATGATGATGATGATGGCAGCCTTTACCTAGTAACTATATCAACTATACCTAGTATTTCTGACGAGAGATTGTTTGCAACGTTAAAATTTCAGGTGAGCAATATTCAACTTTGTCTAATCAAATTAGACTCTAAAGGAAAAGTCATAACTATTGGTACTTTATAGAAAATCACACCAACTAAAAAAAATTAATATTTAATTTGAAAATTATTTAGCATTTAATCATATAATCAACAACCAGATCAATGTACTTGAACAAGACATTTTCCTTTTTCCATTTTGCCCACTTATGTATCTAATTATGACATATATACCTCTTTATTTTCAAATGTTAAAACTAAATGAAATATTAATTAAACTGATATTTGTTAAAAGTGAAGTAACCAACCATTATTGATATCAGACAAAGAGAGAGAGATGCACATACCGTTGCTGAAATTGCTTCAATAATTCTCACTATCTGCAAATCCAAAAAGGAATGAAGAATGTGATGTGAAGATGGCTAATAAGATATAATATAATAGAGGAGGTATATTGTTTAACACTATTTGGAAAAGTAACCTATCTCGATGCATCACTACACGCAAGGTATGGACCTCATTCCCGACACCTTTATTAAAGTAACCTATTTATTTACTTTTATTAAATTTTAAATTATGACAAAAGTGAAAGCGCCAACAAAGGGGTTTATTTTCAACTTCCTGTATTTTCTTTATAGATTTTAAATTACGTAATCATATGTATGAGGGGGCCGTGTGCTAATCAAAAAAAGGCTTAACTGAAAAATAGTTTCTCTCTCTTTTTTTTTTTTTTAGTTAAGGGATTAAAAAGGAAAAAAAAAATTTAAAAAAAAAAAAGAAAGAAAGGAAAGAGGAAAAAACATAAGAGAATTGCACAAGAGCTTTTAATCTATATTTATATAAACTTTAGAGGGGCCTTCAATCTTCTACACTTTATTCACCACATAAAAAAGGAAAAAAAAAAAAAAAAAAAGAGAGAGCAAAGAGTAATCACTCCCATGGCGCCCTTAGTTTATTTGCTTTTTCTAATTTTTTATTCCATGCAAAACTGAAGGCGCCTTCAGTTTCATTCTTTTTTGTTTATCTTTTTGATATTGTTTATTTTGAGTTTATTACATAATTGTTAAATTGAAATTATGTTGTATTATCTTTTCAAATTGTTATACTCTTTAAGTTTAGATTTTGCTCATAAACGTTTGCATAAAAATTGAATATCTTTCAATCTCGAATTCAACTTCATGAAATTTTCAAATTTGAACTCAATTAAATGTTTAAATTAATTTTTAGTTCAAGCTTGATCTTCAAAAATTAGGCTCGTCAAAATCGACTCGTTCTAAAAAAATATAATATATACTCGCTAACTTAAGCTCGAACTTGAAAATTTCATCAAACTCGGCTTGAGCTGAACTCATTAAACATGCATAATATTGTGAAAAATTGATCTATAAATACCGTGTCATTAGGGCTATAAACAAGTCGAGTCGAATCGAGTTAGTTCTTGTTCAAGCTTCTTTGAAATGTTATCGAGCTCCAAAATTTGTGTTTAAGTTTGGTATTATTGTTAATCTATTCGTGCTCAATGAGCTTCAATCTAGCTGAAACGACTTTTAACGATCAATCTCGAGTCGAGTATCGACTAGTTTGGTTTGACTTACAAACATATGTATCATCGACACAATTAATCTTATTTCATTCTAATTTCTAAGTGCATGGTCACTCAAACTAGGTATATGCTATTGCCCAAGTCTATTTTTTACTGCATAATTATATTTCAATTGATTAAATAGATAATATTTAATAAAAAAACTCACGAAAATATTTTTCAATCCATAAAAAAACACACACTACACATATTTTCACACACACATCACACATTTTACACACATTTTCACACACGACACATATTTTACACACACTACACACATCACATATTTTACACACACTACACACATTTTCACACACCACATATTTTCACACACTACACACATAATTTCACACACTACTCACATTTTCACACACTACACATATTTTCACACACATCACATATTTTACACACACTACACACATTTTCACACACTACACATATTTTCACACACTACACACATTTTCACACACTACACATTTTCACACACTACACATTTTCACACACTACACACATTTTAACACACATCACATATTTTACACACACTACACACATTTTCACACACTACACACATTTTTACACAAAACACATATTTTCACACATTTTACACACTTCATACATTTTCACACACAACACATATTTTCACACATTTTACACACTTCATACATTTTCACACACTACGCACATTTTCACACACACAACACAAATGTGTGTAGTGTGTGAAAATGTGAGTAGTTTGTGTGAAAATATGTATAGTGTGTAAAACATGTGTAGTGTGTGTAAAATATATGATATGTTTATGAAAATATGTGTAGTGTGTGTAAAATGTGTGATGTAGGTGTGAAAATGTGTAGTGTGTGTGAAAATATGTGTAGTGTGTGAAAATGTGTGAAAATATATGTAGTGTTTGAAAATGTGTGAAAATATATGTAGTGTGTGAAAATGTGTGTAGTGTATGTGAAAATATGTGTAGTGTGTGTAAAATATGTGAAAATATGTGTAGTGTGTGAAAATGTGTGTAGTGTGTGTAAAATATGTGAAAATACGTGTAGTGTGTGAAAATGTGTGTAGTGTGTGTAAAATATGTGAAAATATGTGTAGTGTGTGAAAATGTGTGTAGTGTGTGTAAAATATGTGAAAATACGTGTAGTGTGTGAAAATGTGTGTAGTGTGTGTAAAATATGTGAAAATATGTGTAGTGTGTGTAAAATATGTGAAAATATCTGGTGTGTGAAAATGTATGTAGTGTGTGTGAAAATATGTGTAGTGTGTAAAAATGTGTGTTGTGTGTAAAATATATCATCTGTGTGTGAAAATATGTGTAGTGTGTGAAAATGTGTGTAGTGTGTGTAAAATATGCCATTTGTGTGTGCAAATGTGTGTAGTGTGCGTAAAATATATCATCTATGTGTGAAAATATGTGTAGTGTGTGTAAAATATATAATATGTGTGTGAAAATATGTGTAGTGTGTGTAAGATGTGTGTAGTTTATGTAAAATGTGTGAAGTAGGTGTGAAAATATGTGTAGTGTGTGTAAAATGTGTGTAGTGTGTGTGAAAATGTGTATAGTGTGTGTAAAATATGTGAAAATATGTGCAGTGTGTGAAAATATGTGTAATGTGTGTGAAAATACGTATAGTGTGTGAAAATGTGTGTAGTGTGTGTAGTGTGTGTGAAAATGTGTATAGTGTGTGTAAAATGTGTGAAAATATATGTAGTGTGTGAAAATGTGTGTAGTGTATGTGAAAATATGTGTAGTGTGTGTAAAATATGTGTAATGTGTGAAAATGTATGTGAAATATGTGTAGTGTGTGAAAATGCATGTAGTGTGTGTAAAATATATGAACATATGTGTAGTGTGTGAAAATGTGTGTTGTGTGTGTAAAAATATGTGTAGTGTGTGAAACTTCATTTTATTCTTCAAACCAAGGGCCCACACTTGTGGTCTATGTGGTCTTGGCACATGGGATCATCTGTAAGTCTTCTCCTCCATCAGAAAGACTGAAACTTGGTAGAATTACGATTTTCTTTCTTTTGTGGAAACTTCCACCAAGGAATTCTTATCAAAAATCAGCTTCATGACTGCATCTTGTCATCTTCTAGAGAGTTGAATTTTAATTCAACTTGAACTCTATATCAATTGTAATTGTAATTGTAATTGAACTAAAACTCTAAAATATTTATAATCCCATGCCTATAAAAAGGGGCTTCACTAGAGCTTTAATTCATATTACGAAAATCAGACGAGGAGAATTGTCATGGCAACTTCGTCATGAGAAAAAAAAAATCAGAGTTCTACTTGGGCTTTCAAAACTCACTCTTCACAATTAAGTCAACCTCTTGCACCGAGTATGGAGGCAACCAGATAGACTATTCATGCCACGAACATCAGCCTGAGAGAATTGTGTTGGAAATCTTGATTGAGTAAATTGTGTTTAGCGCGATTTTATTGGAGATTTAAGTGAATTCCACATGTTGAGAGTGGAGTGTCTTTTACTTAAATTAATCTACGTTTTGAGTAGATAAATTTAGAGTATTTAATTACTCAAATCCGATTTCGGGTGAATGAGAAATTAATTAGCAAAGTGTATCACTTAAAATGTTTCTCGTAATTGGAATCAATAATTAATGTGAACAAAGGCGAATAAATGATCTCAATTATACGATCGACGGCCGCGGTTGTATAAGAAATAGTTCATTTAGTTCGTGGTCTAAAATGTTCAAATCGGAAAATTGAGGGACCAATTTGAAAGGACTTAATAAATCAAGATTCAAAGTTTTGGGGTCAAAATTAAAGTCTGTGGAAAGATAGGGGCTGAATTGCACAGCCGGATGGTGCAACCGCCCACACCTAATCATTTCCCGAAAATAGTGGCTTGTTATTGGTTGAGAGGCGGGTGTACGGTACACCAGCCACACCGGTTCATAACCATGTCAGGCGGATTTTATCTTTTAGCTCAGGGGTTGTTTTGAACAATTGCAACTCTTGGGGCTAATTTGAAAAGTCCGAAAAGGTGCAGTTAGGGGGCATTTTGTCCAAAAGACACAACCTTTGGGTCTTTCTGCAGAAATCCGAAAAGTCACACTTTTTGACCCAAAACCTTTCCTTCTCTATAAATAGCCCCCCATAGTTTGGATTTATTTACACCAACATCTTATTTTCTCATCTTTCTTTTATTCTTTGTGCTAATTTGAGTACTTTGAATATTTTTTGATTCTTTAATATTATTTATAATATTGTAAGAATGATTTAGTACTAATTTGAGTACTTTAAATATTCTTAAATATTATTTTAATATTGTAAGAATAAGTTTGCATATTAAATGTTTAGATGTGCATTTAATTCATCCATGTCCATCGAGAGAGTTTGGAACAAGTATTTTGTTCGCTAGGCTCGGAAATTTGTAGTGGTACTATTTCCGAGACGTTTGTCGTTGTATCTTGGGAGACAATTGCCGTATTCCGTGACCACCAAGTGCGGGGCAATATTGTCTTAAGGAAATAGGGTAACCCTTGCCTCGACATATCATTATCATTTTGCATCTTCATAAACACCGCCTGTTACACGCTAGAATTTTTCCCAACAACTTAAGACAATATTTTTGGAGTGTATTATGAAGATGGTTTGCTCCGAGTTATCTATGTCTATGCAAGGCAGCGGATATATTAGCAAACAGGGAGTTCAACACAATTTTCTCAAATCAATAATAGTATTAAATTGCTTTGATATGAATGACTAACAATTTAATTTTATTGTGCATAGGTTGGAATACAATCTCGAAATGCTAATGTGGTAATTAGCAACCCTTTTGCATATGGAAAATATGTTCCAAGCATCAATTGGAACTGTTCCAATCGAAACTTAATTGTTATTGTTCAAGGGCACGTTGTCATTGCTAGTGGACATGACCGAACTAAAACGTGGAAGCTATCAAAGGCAAAATATTGGTTACAAAACAAATAATGAGATAAGTTCTTATTATGAATTATCAATTTTATAATTGCTTTATTTGATTACATATTGTGTTGAATAATATTAAATGTGATTTAATATCTAGTTATGCAATAATGATGTAATCATGTTAGAAAAACTTGAGCATGCGGTATTATGTGATTAAAATATTTAATTATATTTTATCTTGGTGATATTCTTGATAAAGAATAAATAATTGTTCATGCTTAAGATTGCTTTATTTTACTACGCATATATGAAGTAATTGTTTAGAAGTTCTCTTTCGACTTATGAATAAATGCAATAAGTGTGATTCTTCACTATGTTTGACAATCTTTAGTATAAAACCTGATCACAATGAATGAAGAAATGCATCATTTAAATAATTGATTTAAATTGTTTGCATGTTATTTTCATGTGATAGTGACGTTTATTTAAAGTAGTCAATTTTGTGTTAAGAATAATTATTGCATTATTTAGAGTTGTAGCCTACAATTTTCACTATAAAAGCGAAATAATTGTTGAGGCTAAACTAGTCGTGGTTTTGTTTAAGCGAAAGAAAATCGAGTCTAATTTTAAGAAATTAAAATAGACAATGTGGAACGTCGTCACTATGAACCTCTAAGGTTTCTAAGTGAGAATTTTTCCAAATGTTTCATATTATGAAACATACTCTCCGAAGAGAGAAATGTGGACGACATATTGTACAAAGTACACAACTTGGTCAAGAATAAAGAATGTTAATGGTCGGAGTAAGATCGAGAAAGTTGATCAAATGTCTAAAATTAAATCCAAGAAAATGACCTTAAGGCCTTAGACAATTTGGTAAAATAGTTGGTGCACTGACAATATTCGGAATAAAGATAAGTCAAAATTGTCTTTAATTGAGGACAAATTGAACCATATAAATGGTGGGTGTTCGTCTAAGACGATCCCAACCACACAAAATGTGTGTGATCATCAAGACAAACCAAGCTAGGCAAATGGTGGGTGATTAAATCACTAAAACCAAGCTAGGCAAATGGTGGGTGGTCGGACCTTACGCTCTCTACTGTAGTGAGAGGTAACTAAACGAATGGTGGGTCGACATCGGTGCTAGACATACATCCGAGCTGGAAAGGCAGATGTATTGAGTATCACGAGTAATCGACGTAATGACCTTTTGAAGGCATTGACTAGAGTTCGTAGATATCTGAAATATACTATGAACTGTGATTACTCTATACTTTATATCCAAGTGTACCGATAGAATACACTGAGGAAAAATGGATATTCTTTATTGGCTAGATTTTGTGCCACCTTTTCGATACATTGTACAAAATAGTCGACAGTCGAAAGGGCACAAAATAGCATGTAAAGTGGTAGTCTCGACACATATGTCGAAGATATAAAAACCATTAGCAGTGATTTTAAGTGGCATTGTCTCTATTGATTGAGTAAGATCAAATGAGAATGTATGGATCCAAATGTATGCCTAAAAGATCAAATAAACTGCATATCGATGGGAATGGGCCTAAAGCCTACATAATTAAGAATCGACATAGTGGAAACCCAACCTTGTTGACTGGAGATCCCAAGATCTTGGTTCAATGGGAGAACGAAATTATGAAGATTCAGTGATGCACTTGAGGAGTTTAAAACACCTACCCATTCCTAGGATAAACAAGTGCAACCTGCAGAGCGTAGCTGAGGTTAAGCAAGTAGCTTTTAATGATTCCTATACTGTCTAAATGTGTGACGTAACAAAGTGGGGTACGGCAGGGTACTCTTTATAGAAGATCACCTATGTAAGTGAGAAGTGAGGGCCGCTTCAATATAGTAAACACTTATGAATCCAAGATGGTGTTCCATGGCCAAAACGGACCCAATTGAGAACAAAATCTGTTAGAAAAGTTATTGTGTGAGTATCATTGTCTTGGTTTACACAAACGGCTGACCAATTCAAGACATCACGTTCATTGGGGAGCCAAGTAAATCCGATGGTATTTCACTAAGGAAGGTTCAAAGCCACAAGCTACCTCTCCTGATGCAATAGCTTTTCGCCCGAACTCTCTCATTGTCTGCATAGTCTGCATTGCGTCTGCATAGTCTGCATTTGCATTAATTTCATTCATGGTGGGTATGTTGGAAATCTTGATTGAGTAAATTGTGTTTAGCGCGATTTTATTGGAGATTTAAGTGAATTCCACATGTTGAGAGTGGAGTGTCTTTTACTTAAATTAATCTACGTTTTGAGTAGATAAATTTAGAGTATTTAATTACTCAAATCCGATTTCGGGTGAATGAGAAATTAATTAGCAAAGTGTATCACTTAAAATGTTTCTCGTAATGGAATCAATAATTAATGTGAACAAAGGCGAATAAATGATCTCAATTATACGATCGACGGCCGCGGTTGTATAAGAAATAGTTCATTTAGTTCGTGGTCTAAAATGTTCAAATCGGAAAATTGAGGGACCAATTTGAAAGGACTTAATAAATCAAGATTCAAAGTTTTGGGGTCAAAATTAAAGTCTGTGGAAAGATAGGGGCTGAATTGCACAGCCGGATGGTGCAACCGCCCACACCTAATCATTTCCCGAAAATAGTGGCTTGTTATTGGTTGAGAGGCGGGTGTACGGTACACCAGCCACACCGGTTCATAACCATGTCAGGCGGATTTTATCTTTTAGCTCAGGGGTTGTTTTGAACAATTGCAACTCTTGGGGCTAATTTGAAAAGTCCGAAAAGGTGCAGTTAGGGGGCATTTTGTCCAAAAGACACAACCTTTGGGTCTTTCTGCAGAAATCCGAAAAGTCACACTTTTTGACCCAAAACCTTTCCTTCTCTATAAATAGCCCCCATAGTTTGGATTTATTACACCAACATCTTATTTTCTCATCTTTCTTTTATTCTTTGTGCTAATTTGAGTACTTTGAATATTTTTTGATTCTTTAATATTATTTATAATATTGTAAGAATGATTTAGTACTAATTTGAGTACTTTAAATATTCTTAAATATTATTTTAATATTGTAAGAATAAGTTTGCATATTAAATGTTTAGATGTGCATTTAATTCATCCATGTCCATCGAGAGAGTTTGGAACAAGTATTTTGTTCGCTAGGCTCGGAAATTTGTAGTGGTACTATTTCCGAGACGTTTGTCGTTGTATCTTGGGAGACAATTGCCGTATTCCGTGACCACCAAGTGCGGGGCAATATTGTCTTAAGGAAATAGGGTAACCCTTGCCTCGACATATCATTATCATTTTGCATCTTCATAAACACCGCCTGTTACGCGCTAGAATTTTTCCCAACAAATTGTCGGTAGCAGTCTCCGTCACAACAGGCCAGTTTTACCCGAAGTCGCCGTTCCCATGAAGAATATCTCATCTTGCTACCGGAGTTTGCGCCGCAGCTCCATGTCTGTCACAACACGCTAATCTTTCTGACGTCGCCGGTGAAGAATCTGTCCTCTTGGTGTCAAAGTTGCACTCCAACCCCACTTGATCAATCTTCGCTGCTCGTAATCATTCGGAAAAACAGTGCAAAATATGTTCCCCCCCCCCCTCTTTTTTTTAACTCCTTATCAAGAATCTGATAAGTTGTAAATTCACTTTTTTTTTTCCACATTTACAATCTCTTATATCAGAGATACTTCATGGAGAAAAGCGTACATTTATCCGATCATGCTCTCCTCTTATCCGTTGATTTGCGAAGCCAATATCTTAAAGTGACGAATTAATTACGAGTGGTGTTCCAAGGAGTTTTTTACAAACAAAGCATGGACTTGCAGAAGCGTACTTCATCATCATTGATGACGTAAAGTAATCCATGGAGGAAGGTTAAACACTGACAGATGCTCCCTTTCCAGTCGATTTCTGGAGTCGAGCCCCAAATTGACAAATCCATCTTATGACGAGGGGTGGTTCAAGGAGATATTTATGAGCAACTCATCCAAGGAGTGGATTTTTCGAGTAACTCACCATCAACCATCAAAGGAGGATTCTTTCTTGCAATGTCGGGGCGCCACATCATTAAAAGCAAGACAAAGTGAGGTTATGACGCACTTCGACTTCCAGTGAATTCCACAACGTCAAGGGCCATGGAGAGTGGATGGAGGGCATACTCACCCGGTGCGGAATTGTGATGATCTTTAATTTCTCGATGAGTTCCACCAAACCAAAGGGTATTGGGAGTGAACGGAGGGCATACTCAGCCAGCACGGAGACAAGTTATTTCCACCAAGATGTATAACGAGGTGCTCTTTTTTGCTGGCCGCTCCGCCATATTGATCCATGGTCCTCGTTGTATATTTATGGTCGAAGTTTCGATCTTATGAAGCCCTTCCGAGGCTTGGTGTCCCATAACTTCACTGATTTCCATTAATGAGCCACCGACAAGTCGTCCGCATCATTGTGGATTTACATGCCCCCATGTCATGAATAGTACCTTTGAGATTACTTAATAGAATTATTTTCTTTTCTATCTTGCAATCTTTCGAATTTTTTTTATTTTATCTTTTTGACTCCTTTTGAATGAGTAACACCACTCCGCATGGGAAACATGCTTGATTTGGATTTATGACTGAACTCGGAGAGAATCTAAGTTGCCTACGTACTCTAATGAAGGGATCAAGTCAAAACGTAGTTCAAAAGATTTGTTGACATTTTATACACTGTCAAGTGTTTTCACTTTGAATTAACTTGCAGACAATTTTATGCTCTTGTCAAGGAGTTCTTGAATTTATTGAAATTTGTTGACATTTATACTCATGTCGAGGAGTGCTTCATTTGATTTGACTTCAAGACCTTTTATATTCGTGTCGAGGAGTACTAACTTGATTTGACAGTTTTTTGCTCTTATCGAGGAGCCTTCATTTGATTTGACTTCAAGGACATTTTCATACTAGGTAAGGAGATTCTTAACTTGATTTGACAGTTTATGTTTTTTTTTTCATCTTATTGAGGAGCTTAATTTGATTTCTAGACCTTTTAAACTCGTGTCAGGAGTATTGGATCTGATTTGCTTCTAGAACCTTTTTACTCGTGTCAAGGGGAGAGTACTTCATGATTTGGCTTCAAGTCCTTTTATGCTCATGTCACATAAGCTTTATGACCTGTGATTTATCGAAAGTTTTTATACTCCTTTCAAATAGTCTTATTGATTGTTTAAGCCCTTATTAGGGAGCACTTTGGATTTGATTCTGACCTTTTATGCTCGTGTCAAGGAGCGTTATGATTAGTTATGCTCTTATCAGGGAGCTTTATGTGAATGTGACTTCATGCCATTTTATACTTGTCCATTTATAGCTCTTAAAAGTTTCTAATGTTTAATTTTTCATAGAGATCTAAAAGTTTAACTCAGTTGTAACCAATCTTGGATAATACTCCTATGTAAGATAGAATTTTGTGAAGCTTAAGAGACTATTGAAAATAAATACACTATTTAGTAAATATGAATCCACCACTTTCCTACAAGAAATAATACAAAAATTAATAAAACAAAATGGCCCAAATAGCTAGTCTTTTCTCTCTTCTCTCCTTCTCTCTCGGTGCACGATAGAATTCGCTAACGTGCACCGTGGCTGCTATGGCCCGAAAAAATAGGGGGGCTGGAGTCACGAAGACAACTGGGGGAACACCACCACAACCTTCGCCGGGAAGTAGGGAGGGATTGCACTGGTAGACAGCGGACCTTCAAATGGGCGCCCGATCTGAGGGAGGAATTCTGCCGACTTGCTAAGAGGATGAAGGGAGGTTACAAATAGTTGATTAGCTCATCAGGAAGGCGCAATTGATGATGGAGATGAATCAATCGGAAGAGGAGATCGCATCAGTGATAGAGGCCAGCCTGTAGAAAATTAAAAAAAGCCCTAATCGGCAGGAAGAGGTGACAGATTTGACGCCGGAGGTGGAAATCACACAAGTTAGGAAATAAATAACAATATGGGATAATTTTGATGTCACTAAGCTTAGGAATGCTGGGTGCAAGCTGAAGTACATGGAACCTATGAGCAACCAGGAACATCAGGTGGGGAAAATTGAGTTGGAAGATGTTAAATCTGAGATTGATTATTGGAGTACAACATTACTCTGCTATGTAATGGGAGCAAATACACCGTTCCAGGTTAAGAATGGTTACATAAGAAGAGTGTGGGGGAAGTATGGGATTAAGAAGGTGCTACTTTTGCCAAATGGGATGTTTTTTGTTAAGTTCCACACGATAGAGGACATGGATAAGGTTGTGGAAGTAGGGATCCATCACTTTGATAGTAAGCCTGTGATTACTAGCTCATGGAGTGAACAACAGAGTTACACAAAGCAGAATATTGAGAGTGTGCTAGTGTGGGTTCAATTGGAGGCTTGGATCTTAAGTACTGGAGTAGTAGTGCACTCAGTAAGATTGCTAGTCTGATAGGTACCCCAATCATGGCAGATAGAATGACTATGGAGAAGGAGAGGGTACAATATGCTAGAGTTCTAGTGGATGTGAATTTGAAGATGATGTCTGAGAAGGTATATTTTCAGAATAAAAAAGGGGTGGTTCAAGAACAGAAAGTAACATATGAATGGAAGCCACTCAAATGTAATCACTGTTTGGGATATGGTCATGAAGAAGCAGTCTGTAGGAAGAAAACAGGAAAGATGGTATGGAAACCAAAACTAGTCCAACAAAAGGAGGGGCAATCAGGTGAACATATGAATAATACAAAGGACAGTGTGAACTCACAAGCGGCTGAGGCAGGAGTTAGCACAACTGGAGACACTACTGAGCAGTGGAACTTGATACCAAAGAATGGAAAATGACCAATTTAGTATGCAACACAAGCAGGGAGGTATAAGCCTTCAACATCAGAGATACCTGAGCATGATCTTGAAGTACATGATGGGATTGTCACTATAACCATAAGAGAAAACAATGAGTCTAGCCAGTTGGAACATCAGGGGACTGAACAACAATAACAAGCAATAGGAGGTAAAACTATATGTGCTAAATAGGGGTGTTAAGTATACTTGAACATAAAGTAAATAGTGGGAATCATACAAAAATTTATAACAGATTATGTCCTGGATGGGGCAGTGTGAATAATACTTGTGATGATGCTAGGGGTAGGATATGGATTATATGGAGATAGGAGAGATTTGATGTGCAAGTAGGATACTCAAACTCACAACTAATACATACTATTATGCATAATAGAGAGACAAATCAGAAGTTTGCTGTTACTTTTGTTTATGCATACAATGTAGCTACTGATAGGGTGGTTTTGTGGAATGAGTTAAAGACTATAGCTCAAGGGATACAGGGGCCTTGGGTGGTCATGGGGGATTCCAATTGTGTGTTGACAGTAAATGATAGGATTGGAGGGAGTACAATCACTGTGAATGAAATAGCAGAATATCAAGAGTGTGTTGATGAATGTGAGTTGGTAGAGATAAGATTGGTAGGGTGTTACTATACGTGGAATAATAATCATGAGGCAGGAAAAGAAAATCTTTTCCAGAATTGATAGAATTTTCCTCAACCATGAATGGCGTGTGAGTTACCCAGATATAGTAGCCAAGTACTTACCTGAAGGACTGTCTGATCATAGTCCTATTGTGATCCAAATGGAGAGTGAGGTAGAAATTAGGACTAAACCATTCAAGTTTTTCAATATGTGGTGTGACTCTCCCCATTTCAAGACAATTGTTGCAGAAGAATGGGAAAGCAGAATAGATCGGATTACAATGTATAGGGTGGTTCAGAAAATGAAGAAGCTTAAGCGTGAATTGAAAAGACTGAATAATGAGTGCTATTCAGATATAGAAAAAAGAGCAGAGAAGTCCCATGCCCAATTGCTTGAGTTACAGAAGATGCAGAATGAGAGGCCATTTGATACACAAATTCAGAGTCAAGTGAAAACTAAACAGGAGAAGCGCAGAGAGAAAAATATGGCTAGAGATAAGTACTTGCAATAGAAATCAAAAGTTACTTGGCTAAAAATAGGGGATCAAAATACTGGTTATTTCACAGGGTGCTCAAACAACAACAGTACAGGGCAAGAGTGTTACTATTCAAGATAGGGACAGAATTATAACCAATTATGGAGAAGTAAAAGACCACTTTGTCAGCTTCTATAAGCAATTACTTGGGACACATAGTGAAGTTAAGGAGAGAGAGGAGAGGATGTCTGAGCAAGGTCCTAGACTGACATGGGAGATGCAAATGGAGCTTATTAGGCCTTTCACATGAAAAAGTTAAGCATGCCATGTTCAGTATATATGCTATAAAGAGTCCGGGCTAAGATGGGTATGGGAGTGGTTTCTTTAAAAATGCATAGCCTATTGTTGGGGGAGAAATTACCGAGGCAATCCTGGAATTTTTCCATCATGCGAAATTGTTGAGACAAGTAAACTGTACCCTGCTCAGTCTAATACCTAAGACAGATCATCCTACCATGGCTAGTCAATTTAGACCTATAGCATGCTGTAATAGTATATATAAATGTGTGTCTAAATTGATTACTCAGAGACTGGCTACTATACTACCAAATATAATCAATGAGAATCAGGGAGCTTTTCACTAAGGGAAGATCCATAGTGGATAATATTCTCATTAGCCAAGAGTTGATTCGGTTGTATAATAGGAAGAATCTATCTTTAAGGTGCCTTATGAAGATAGATATTAGAAAGGCATATGACTCTGTGGAATGGCAGTTTATAAAGGAGGCTTTGGATGGATTCAGATTCCCTCAACAGTTTAGCCATTGGATAATTGAGTGTGTAACTACAACAACATACTCAATTGTGCTAAATGGAGAGATCCATGGTTTTTTTAAGGGGGAGAGGGGTTTGAGACAGGGGGATCCAATGTCCCCCCTATTGTTTGTGCTTGTAATGGAGTATCTAACAAGGAGCTTACAGAGGGTTGTTCAAAATACCCATTTTAGATACCACCCTAGGTGCAAGGAGTTGAAACTAACTAATATTTGCTTTGCAGATGATCTAATGATATTCTGCAAAGCAAATGTGAGTTCAGTTAGTGTGGTGTGGGACACTTTTCAAAAATTTTCTAAGACAACAGGTCTGTGGGCTAATCCAGAAAAATCAAGTATGTACATTCGAGGGGTGACTCAAGGGGTTAAAGATGAGCTGCAACAGATTACTGGATTTAAGGAGGGTGAATTCCCAATGAAGTATCTTGGTGTACCATTAAGTCCTACAAAATGGAATAAAACAGATTGTTACATAGTTGAGAAAATCACAGAGAAGTTGAATTGTTGGGCATCTAGGCATTTGTCTTACACTGGGAGAGTGCAACTCATAAATTAGTTCTGTTGACAATGCATATTTACTGGGCCTCTGTATTTATAATCCCACAAGCTGTCATGAAACAAATTGAACAGAAAACAAGAGATTTCCTGTGGGGCAAAGTGGAGCAAAGAAGGAGATTGATTCCAATAAGCTGGGATCAGATTTGTAGAGAGAAGAAGTATGGTGGGCTGAATATTAAGTGTTGTAGGACTTGGAATAGTGCAGCTATTGCTAAGCAAGTTTGGGCTATTGCACACGAAAAGGATTCACTCTGGGTCAAGTGAATAGGGAGCATCTACCTGAAACAGCAGGATTTTCGGACATACCAACCTCCTTTAGATAGCAGCTGGGCATGGAAGAAAATAAACAATGTGAAGAAGAAAATCCAAATTGGTTTTAGTCAAAAAAATGGGTTTACTCTACCCATAGGTATTTTTTCAATTCATAAATGCTATACATGGATGAGAGGAGATCATAGATTGTTTAGAGATGTGAGTATTGCGTGGAACCCTTTAAATATTCCAAGACAATCTTTTACTGCTTGGATGGTCCTCCATAAAATATTACTGACTAGAGATAAAGTCTCACGGTTTGTAGGGAATAAAGTGTCATTGTGTTTTGTGTGGAGTAGAATTAAAAACAGTGGAGCATTTGTTCTTTTCTTGTGAATGGGGCAGGAGGCTTTTGCAGATGGCCATGAGTTGGCTTAAGGTGGGAAATTGGCCAAGTCAATTTAATAGATGGATTCACTGGTTAAAGTATGCCTTTAGGAGTTGGAGTATAGGCAATCTATTATAATTGTAGTTCTAGTGGGTGTCATTAATAGAATTTGGGAAGAAAGAAATAGGAGATTATTTGAACACAAACAAAGGTCGGTTGAATCTGTTTTTGTACAGCTGAAAGGAGAAAATCCAATGAAGATAACAGGGAGTGTGGCTAGCATGAAGAAGAGAAGAGATCAAATTTACATTGCTGAAATTTTAGAGTAACAGATGCTTTGCTTTGTGCTTTGCTGATTGTATAGCTGATATGGTTATTTGTTTATTTTTATAGCTAAATGATGTCCACTTATAGCACTTAAAAGTTGCCTAATGTTTAATATTCTACAGAGGTCTAAAAGTCTAAATTCACTTCTAACCGATCTTGGGTAATCTATTCTATCTATCTATTTATCTATTACTATATATATGAGAAGGGTGTTCTTTGACTCCATTTGTGTAATTTTGACCAAATTCTAATTTTCTAGAATTTTGAATTTTGCAATTTTTTTTTGAAGAAAAATCGGTCTTATATATCATTTAATCGAAAGTTTACAACGCCTGGAACAATACAATTCATATCGACCCAAACGATGTAGTAAGAACATCTGAAACACCAACTATTAAGATTCTTGAAGATAACAACTCTTAAAATCTCATAAACGAACACAAGAAAATTCTTGTGTAACTCCAGGAGAGACGAAACTCTCATTCGAGAGAGAAAGCAAACTCTCATACGAGAGAGAAAAGAAAATATTAAACAAAATATCTAAAATACTACATAAAAACTTATGTATCACCCGTCTTCATCTCGTCAGATTTGTCTCTGTCTCGTTAGATCCATATCCGTCTAGTCAGATTTAAAATTGTGATGTACAACTTGAATAAGGGTGCACCAACCCAAACCGAATTTCGTGATTTATACATTCACATTTGCTAATATTTGCGTGTGTTTTGATAATCTTAAGTGACGGCTTAGTTAAGGATGTTTATGCTTATTTAGATAGGCGTAGAAAGCAAAAACTTGTTTTAGAGCTTTTCTCCTTGGTTAAAATTAATTAAACTTAAAATGAAATTGATTTCTTTGTCAATTATATTCCGTCACATGGTCATGGCAGGGGGTTCGAAAAGTTGGGTTTGTCATGTCATGTCATGTTGTTATCGATGCTTCATTCTTCCAACAGGGATGGAGCGAGAATTCTTAGACTTGAAGGGCGAGATAGATGTTTTAGCTGACATAGGAGGACAGTTTAGGAATTCTTGGTCATGGGGCTCGAAAAGTTGGGATTTGTCATCTCACCTCATTATAGATGCTTCATCCTTCCCATAAGAGATGAAGCCAGAGTTCGTAATTTTGAGGGCCGTGACAGATATTTTCGCTGATATACAAGGGCAATTTTGTAATTCGAAAGAAAAGGTTTTCACGATATGATATGGGTGTCTTCGTAATTTGAAAAACCTCAATAGGCTTGTGACAATTACGCAATAAGTAAGGGGTAATGGGTTGTGCATGTTTATCCCTTTAATTTACCTCAACATTGTCGATTCTTTTACTCAGGAATGGTGGCAGCTCTGACTAACGAAAGTGCTACGGGTAAATCAGTATATTTTGCACATTGTACATCGGAGATGATATTTATTACTCATTTGTTGGCTGAAGAACCCGAGAAAGCTTGCAGCGCCGTTGCTTGCTGACACATACCTTGATGGGTTTTGTGGAGAAACAAACCAAAAGGTTGATTGGTAGGTGAAACCAAGATGTTGTTTGGTAGGTGAAACCAAGAGGTTGTTTGGTAGGTAAAACCAAAAGGTTGATTGGTAGGTGAACCAAGAGTTTGTTTGGTAGGTGAAACTAAGAGGAAGTTTGGTAGGTGGAATTATTCCTATAAATAGGAATGAATTTCCTTCCTTTCTATCATCCCAAAACCAAGAGAAAACATAGAGAGCAAAGTGTGTGTAGTGTAGTTTATACTAGGGAAAACAATTTGTTGTAGATACAAATTGTGCTACACGGGAAACACTTGTGATTTTTTTTTCTTTTGGGGCAATACACTCTCAATCTCTTGTAATCGTTTTTCCTCTCTCTCAAAGAAATAAAATCTCTCTAGCATAGGTCCGTGGACGTAGGCAAATTGCCGAACCACGTAAAATTGTTGTCTCGTTTTCTTGCTTTTCTTTTACTTTTAATTTCATTCATGCGCATTGATTCCTAACAACTGGTACCAGAGCACGGGTTATAACGATCCGTGCGAATCAATGGCGTCTGAAGATGGCAAAGTAAAAATCGACAGGTTCGATGGAAAGGATTTCGGATTCTGGCGGATGCAGACGGAGAATTATCTGTACCAGAAGAAACTTCATGAACCGTTGTCGGGGAATAAGCCCGAGAAGATGACAGATGCAGACTGGGAGTTGTTGGATAGGCAAGCTTTGGGGGTTATTCGGCTGACGTTAGCAAGAAACGTAGCGTTTAACATTCTGGAGGAGAAAATCACGACGGGTTTGATGAAGGCGCTATCCAACATGTACGAGAAGCCATCGGCATCGAATAAAGTCTACTTAATGAGACGTTTATTCAACTTGAGGATGACGGAGGGAGGATTGGTGACCAATCATATCAACGAGTTCAACGTGATCATCACTCAGTTGAGCTCGGTTGATATTAATTTTGAGGATGAGGTAAAGGCTTTAATTTTATTGTCTTCTTTGCCAGAAAGTTGGAGTGCGACGGTAACTGCTGTGAGTAGTTCGTCTGGCCAAAGAAAGTTGAAGCTTCAGGAGATTCGGGATCTGATTCTTAGTGAGGATATTCGCCGGAGAGAATCAGGAGAACTTACATCTGCTGCATTGAGTGCGGAAAGCAGAGGGAGAAGCGTTCAACGGGGTGGTCAGAAAGGCAAAGGTCGATCCAAGTCCAAAGGGCGAGGGAAGTCAAAACCGCGCAAGGGCGATGATTTCTGGGGCTGCGGTAAGAAAGGCCATTACAGGAGAGACTGTCCAGAAAAGACGGGGCAAAATCACAACCGGGAACATCAACAAGCAAACGCAGCCACAGACGATGTCGGAGATGCTTTGGTTTGCTGTGTTGACAGTCCAGTTGACCAATGGGTACTGGACTCAGGTGCGTCATTTCATGCTACTTCGTGTAAGAATTATCTAACAAATTACATTTCTGGAAAATTTGGAAAGGTATTTCTTGCTGATGACGAACCCTTGGAAATTGTTGGTAAGGGTGATGTCATGATAACTACGGCACAGGGAATGCAGTTGAAACTGCAGAATGTCAGACATGTTCCGGGTTTGAGGAAGAATTTATCTCGATGGGTCAAATTGACAGTGATGGATACACTACAATGTTCGGTGGTGGTGCATGGAAAATCACCAAAGGAAATCTGGTGGTGGCTGGTGGTAAGAAGTCGGGGACTTTGTACACCACGGAAATTAAAAGGGACTCGTTAGCCGCAGTCGAGGCCACAGAAGACGTCCATCTATGGCATAGGCGACTTGGGCATATGAGTGAGAAGAGAATGAAAGTCATGGCATCCAAAGGGAAGCTACCAATCTCAAAGATGGTTGAATTGGGTCTTTGCGAAGACTGTGTACTTGGGAAGCAGAAAAAGGTAAGCTTCTCCAAGACGGGAAGAGAACCGAAGGCAGAGAAATTGGAGCTTGTGCATACCGATGTATGGGGACCGGCACCTGTACAGTCTCTTGGAGGGTCTAGATACTATGTCACCTTCATTGATGATTCCACTAGAAAGGTATGGGTTTATTTTCTGAAAAATAAGTCTGATGTTTTTAATACCTTTAAAAAGTGGAAGACAGAAGTCGAGAATGAAACAGGGCTGAAACTGAAGAGTCTGAGGTCCGACAATGGCGGGGAGTATGACAGATTCTGGAGACTCCACAACCTACCTTGAGGAGTTCTACACTGAGGAAGATCTGGAGACTCCACAACCTACCTTGAGGAGATCGAGTAGAACTCCTAAACCAAACACAAGGTATTCCCCTTCATTACACTATTTACTTCTAACAGATTCTGGAGAGCCGGAGTCGTACAAAGAGGCAATGAGTGTAGGAGATTCTCTCAAGTGGGAGCTAGCCATGAAAGATGAAATGAGCTCGCTTGAAAAAAATAAAACTTGGAGGTTGACTAAGTTACCGGAGGGGAAAAGAGCTTTGCAGAACAAGTGGGTATTCCGGGTCAAAGAGGAGCCAGATGGTAGTAAAAGGTACAAGACGAGGTTGGTAGTCAAAGGGTTCCAACAGAAGGAAGGAATTGACTACACTGAGATATTTTCGCCGGTTGTCAAGTTAACTACTATAAGGATGGTTCTAAGCATTGTTGCTGCAGAGGATTTACATCTTGAACAATTAGATGTAAAAACGGCGTTCCTTCATGGGGATTTGGAGGAAGATATATACATGGCTCAACCGGAAGGTTTTCTTGTAAGTAGAAAAGAAAACTTTGTATGCAAGCTAGAGAAAAGCTTGTATGGTTTGAAACAAGCTCCGAGACAGTGGTACAAAAGGTTTGACACGTTCATGGATAGTAATGCATTTACTAGATGTCAAATGGATCATTGTTGTTATTTTAAAAGATTTAAAGATTGCTATATTATTTTATTGTTGTATGTGGATGACATGTTAGTTGCAGGGACTAATATGGGAGAAATCAAAAGGCTGAAACAACAATTGGCGAGTGAGTTTGAAATGAAGGATTTGGGGGCTGCAAATACGATTCTCGGGATGAGAATTATTCGAGATAGGTCGAGTGGGAGCCTCAAGCTGACTCAGGAAAGGTACATTCATAAGGTGCTTGATAGATTTGCTATCACGGATGCAAAGTTTAGAAGCACTCCTTTGTGGAGTCAATTCAAACTAAGCAAAGAGCAATCGCCTAAATCTGACGAGGAGCGACAAAAGATGGCAAAGGTTTCATATGCCTCTGCTATTGGAAGTTTGATGTACGCAATGGTGTGCACAAGGCCAGATATAGCTCATGCAGTGGGAGTCGTGAGTAGATTTATGGCGAATCCAGGATTACAGCATTGGGAAGCAGTGAAGTGGCTACTGAGGTATTTGAAAGGCACATCGGATATGTGTTTGAGTTTTAAAACTAGTAGTATCACTTTAGAGGGCTTTGTGGATGCTGACTTAGGTGGTGATCAAGATGGTCGGAAGAGCACATCGGGCTATATTTACACTTTGGGTGGCACAGCAATTAGTTGGATGTCAAGACTACAAAAATGTGTAGCACTTTCTACAACCGAAGCCGAGTACATAGCTATTTCAGAAGCTGAAAAGAGATGGTTTGGTTGAAGAATTTTCTAAGGGAAATTGACAAGGAGCAACGGGATTGTGCACTTTATAGTGATAGTCAAAGTGCCATTTGTTTGGCAAAGAATCCGGTGTTTCACTCAAGGACGAAACATATTCAATTGAAGTATCATCATATCCGGGAGATGATAGATGATGAGACTTTGGAATTGAAAAAGATTTTGGGTGCAAAGAATCCGGCAGACATGTTGACAAAGGGGGTTACCACCGAAAAACTGAGGCTTTGCATGGCCTCAGTGGGCCTCGAGTTTCTGTGAAGAGGAGGCTGACTTTTTGCTAGAGAGAGAGTGCATTAAATTGGAGGGAGAAGAGATTGTGTCTTCAACTTTGAGTTTGGTCTCCAAGTGGGAGATTGATGGGTTTTGTGGAGAAACAAACCAAAAGGTTGATTGGTAGGTGAAACCAAGATGTTGTTTGGTAGGTGAAACCAAGAGGTTGTTTGGTAGGTGAAACCAAGAGGTTGTTTGGTAGGTGAACCAAGAGTTTGTTTGGTAGGTGAAACCAAGAGGAAGTTTGGTAGGTGGAATTATTCCTATAAATAGGAATGAATTTCCTTCCTTTCTATCATCCCAAAACCAAGAGAAAACATAGAGAGCAAAGTGTGTGTAGTGTAGTTTATACTAGGGAAAATAATTTGTTGTAGATACAAATTGTGCTACACGGGAAACACTTGTGGTTTTTTTTCTTTTGGGGCAATACACTCTCAATCTCTTGTAATCGTTTTTCCTCTCTCTCAAAGAAATAAAATCTCTCTAGCATAGGTCCGTGGACGTAGGCAAATTGCCGAACCACGTAAAATTGTTGTCTCGTTTTCTTGCTTTTCTTTTACTTTTAATTTCATTCATGCACATTGATTCCTAACATACCTAATGCTGTTGAAAGGCCGTAACGCATGGTATGGCCAGTTGATAGCCAAGGGACAACTGAGTCTTGATATAGGTGATAGCATCAGTGGAAAAGGAACTATTCAGGTCTATTTTCAATCCTTAAAATACGCATATCTTGAATATTATATTATCGTAAAAATTACATTACGACTAAAAGATTGATTTTTTACTGTTGGAAGGTCCCGTTATTTGATTACGTCCCAGAAAACGTCTTCATGTCTAACATGTAGCAAGCTTTTAAGTTGCGAATAGTTGTCAATTTATAAAAAAAATTGAGATTTTAGCCTTTGATTAGGCCACCTTTTACTTGACATATGAAAAATCACATATTTTCTTGACATATTTGAACAAGAAATGAAATATCAATATTTAATCCAAACAACTATGATTCTGAATAGTTTTTTGAAAATTTTCCAGGGAGTTTTGGCTATTGAAGCATTTTATGAACTACTAAGCCAGGAAAGTCTAAATGTGTTGCATCCTGAAGCAAACAAGCCCGTTGCGCCTGTCGAGCTCTGCCCGATTCTCAAAATTTCGTATAAAATTCTGATTAAAAGGTCATTTCTGCTACAAATATTTAAAAAAATATTCGGACAGCCTCTTGTCTTTCAAACATTTTTGTTTATTTTAATTATGATGGTTTGCTTATTGTTTCTTGGCATCTATTTACAGGGAACAAGGAGTACAAGCAATTCTTCAAGCATTGATGGACGAAAACTTGAACGATCGACGTGATCGTATTGAGATTGCACAAAGTCATGCCATCTATAGGCCTTTCACTTTTCGGGCACCATTGATTGGATTCCCCATTACGAGCCCCGAAGGGTAAATAAGGGAATATGGATTATTTACATGAAATATATAGGTGAAAGAAAAGGAATATCATCTTATATTTAAATTTTATGAAGTTCTTGATGACAATGTTGGAAGGGACTTGCATCATTTGATATTGTATCAACAATTATATCTGCCTTATTTGAAACTTGCATTTCTTTACCTGCTTGTGTTTAATTCTTTATGGTCGTACTTGGCCCGTCTAATGAGTAGCGAGTTCCAGGACATTTCGGTCATCTAAAATGTGGAGATCATACGTGGGCCCATATGGGTGGTTCAGATGTCTGGAGACGGGCATAAACTATCGAATTATTGAGTTAGTAGGTGTGACTGTGTGGGGGCCATTGTCTTGTGGAAAAACTAACATTAAGTTCATTATATATTGCAATTTTATTAGGGTTTGGAATTGAAGCTAATAAAAAACGTTTGATTCTTTGGGGCTTCAAGAATTTCGAGTCTTTTATAAGGGTGATCATTTTTTATTATTTTTATTATATTAGATTCAATTCATGCATGGTTGTGATTATTCAAGGAGTCGGAGTTTGAGGCGATTTAACAATGAACCATCTAAAATATTTTTAGGTAATTTAGAAACTACAAGTCATGTATGTTCGCGACTATTTGTGTATGGATTTCTATAAATTTCAAGGAATGGTCGTGATTATTCGAGAGTTGAATTCTAGACGTTTTAACAATGACCTGACTACAACTTTTATTTTTGGTGCACTCCAGAAAAGAAAAAGAAAAAAATGCCAAAAACAAAAAACAAAAAAACTCAGCTAGTTCATTTTATTCGGACGAATACATCCACGTAATTGGATTACATCTATTGCACTTATAGTTATACATTTATATTGCACGAACACAAACATGACGAAACGGTAGAAAGAACAATCCCCCATAATAATACAAAATTAAATGACAACATGGACACTTTCAATTAAAATCAAACAATTAGCTAATAGAAAATGTCGAGTAAAAAACAAGATTATGTTGCCTGCATCCAAAAAAGAGAAAATAAAAGAAAAGGAGGTATATGCACAATGGATGACAATAATTTTTACTCTGTCACAAATATATTTTTTAGTCACAAATGATTTTCTTAAGTTGTCATTATTAATAATTAGTGACATGTTTAGTTTCAATTTAATAACAACACAAATAGAATGGAAATTGTCTAAGTTTTCACTAAGAATGCATTTTTATGTCACTAATTATCAAGAGTGATAAGTTATATAATTATTGTCACTGTTAAACTTGTGAAAACTATTTTTGTTATTAAAAAAAAAAAAACTTGTCAGTTAATTGACAACTTTGACATTGATATATGAAATTTCATATCTAATGTTATAATTTTTTGTAGTAGGACACAATAATGAAATTTCAGGGACTACTACCGACATTTCAAAAGTTTGGTAAAATAAAGAAGCAGTCGTTATATGTTACCACCAAATCCCCTCATTTCAAAAGTTTGGTAAAATAAAGAAGTAGTCGTTATATGTTACCACCAAATCCCCTCGAACTCCAGCCTCTTCCATGGCTTCCCTTATTGCTGCCTCCTCAGCTGTTTCATCATCCTCCCACCCACCTTACATACAAAAACAAATAGAGAATGACGTGACGGCGACCTAACGTCATTTTGTTCATTCTCTTGCCTTGGCATATAAATAAAATGTCCAATTTACAGAAGAGCAATGTCACGTACAACGATTATATAAGCATACTCCATCACACTTAACTTGTGGATATGGCCAAACAAAAAGTTCAAATGAACCTTACATAATATTATCAGAAACAATACAGCACAGTTAAACCATATAAAGAGAACAATAAATGAGAAAATATCAAATTAAACTCAAATCAACCACTGCAAGCGAATTCAATTTGCAATGAAACAGGAGTGATAAATTTGGGACGTCACGGGAATTGTTGAATTAAAAAACATCTAATAAAACCACCAACTACTGGAAAGTGAATATTATTTGCAATGCTAAAATGATTCTTTTGATTCAATCCATAGATAAGTTATACATCCTTTAAGTTTCTGTTAGGCCTCATGATCCAATAAAACCATCAACTCTTCACAATTTTTTTAATTTTTATCATCCTTAAATGAATCTCATTATATGATTCCGTATTTTCTAAAACGCATTCTTGAATCAATTTGTTCTAAACTAGAAGTAATGTTCATTTACACAACTTCTTCTAGGCATCGGAGGAAAATAAAAATAAAAAACAGCACATAGTGAAGTGGATGAAAAGAAATGTATCATAGCACCAAAAGTTTACAATCAACAAGAACGATTAATATTTCAATTATACATAGGATAATCTGATACACATTATTACAGAATCACTCCAAACAGATAAAATCATAAATAAAAAAATGGCATAAACCTTGTGATCATAACCATAAATACCACCAAATTTAACAATTGCAGAATGCATTTATAAACTCTGAAGACAATGTCAGGAATAGTTGTTTTTTTTTCCTTCTTCTAGCGGTTGAGTTGAACATTTCGTTAATTCAGGCGTCTTTTCCATGCAGCAAACTACCGGTTAACGAGAGTATGCTTCATAATGATTTGCATTACATCCATATGTATGGACTTCCTATCATAGTCATCAACATTTAGTAAACAAAATTTAGCTAAAAAATGATAATGCACAAGAGACGAATATGATTATGTTGTAATTCAACAAAACAATATTAAACAAAGTATTTAAAAAGTGTTTTAATTGATTATGGCACAACATTGTACTTTTGTATTGAAAGAAAGCAAGTAATCATAAGGAAACTGACAATCTATTTAGAAAACAGAGAATCTATATTGAATCTTAATGCACTTAAGGAGTTTATATTAAACGGTGGAGCTCCGTTAGAGCTTTGGATCTGCAATATCAATTCCTTAGAAAATATTCAATGACAATGATAGTTCTAGAAATAACTACGATCAATCAAATCGAAGATTTCTTACCTTAATTGGATGAACAATTTTCTTCCACTGCTTGTTCCATTTATTCTTCCTCTGTTTCGACTTTCAAATGTTTGCCGTCTTCTTGGACTTCTTTATTTGACTCTTCTTGTTCTTTTTCAATTTGAGCTGATTCTTGATCGCGCTGCTGCTAAAATGAATTAGCAATTGGGAGAAAATTTAGTCGTCAAAGAATAAATGCAAATGAAGTGAAAAAAACAACCTGTTATATAACTTTTTAATTTTGGGAAAAAGGTATTGTTTAATTTCCCCGTGGAATTTTTGAAGTTTTGTGAAAATGAAAGACAATGTAATATAGGGATTTTACCTTTGCTCTAAAGTATAGCTGCACAGCTCCATTCAAGTCTTCCACATCTTTTCGTTCAGAGTCTATTTTGATACTTTTCAAGTTTGGTGTAGTTATGGATCCCATGGTAAAACTTTCCATCCGAGGGCATTCCCAAATCACAATGTCTGCCAGTGATGGCAACTGAAGAGCACATCTCCATCCACAAAAATTCACCAAATTGGGTAGGCGATCGAGTTCCATAAACTGAAGACTAGGAAAAATGGGAGAGTTTTCACCGACATTTTCCTCATCATCTCCAATTACTTTTACCATCTCATTGCATGACCAAATATCTAGTCTTTCGAGATTGACAAGATTTGCAGCTATTGAAGATGGAAATAAGCACCTAATGCTGCCACAACTATTTATATCTAATCTTTCAAGTTTGTAGAAGAAGCCTGTAGATGGAATTTGGTGACACCATAAATTGCTAATATTTTCATACCCACCAATAACCAGTTTTTTCAAGCTGCCAAATGTAACCTGCAAATTGATCGTGTTGCAACAATCTTAATCTAACAAATTTTAGAATATGCTTAACATTATAACCAAAATAATAGATGAAGCTTAATAAAAAATTGACGGGTGAATCTCCAAACGTAACAAATCTATATCTTCTTCTCAAAGAAAAAATAACTCTATACGTTTTGCATAAGATATTTTAGGGTGATGACCAAATTTGCAACTTTTCTTAACGAGTGTGAGTAATGTGATGAAACCATAAAACTTGGGATTAAAAATGCAAACTAATTGCTATCATGTGGGATGAAAAATACAATTTTTCCATTATAGATTCATATGTAGTGATATAGATAGTTATATGGTATTTAATAGTTTCAATTTACTGAATTACAAGAATTAGTCTTTTAATTAAACATAAAAATACCACATAATTTGATCCACTTTATTTCTGTTTGCAAATTATGGAACAATAGAGAAATTTTTTCCAATGTCAACATTGGAAACACGCACGGCCTCATAGATATATAAGAAATATACTGAGAAAGATCCGGACCTTACAAGGTAGAAAAGCCCAAACATCATTACTTAATAAAAATTATAGGTGCAATTGATGGAGACCAAAATGCCAAGAGATAATTACGCTAACTACCCCTCTTATTTTTAGAAAATGAAAACACATACCGAGATTCAATTATTTTAGGAGCATCATAATTCAATGCAGATAAATCCGTGTTAGTAAGTTGCCAAAAAATATCAAACCAATTAGTGAATTAAAATAAATTGAAAGAAAACAAATATATATATGACTATAATAAAAAAACAAAAATAAATAAAAAATATAATTTAAAAATATATAAAAAGGAAAAAAGTAACAACAGTTATTCATAAGGGGTTGAATGTAAGATTTTATTATAAGATAAAGGTGTCTGTTATGTTTATCCAATAAAGCGGACTGCGTTGTAATTACACTAAATAAGGATGATGTTAATTTAACTAACCATTTTTAATTTATTTTTTAAAAACCAGGGGTTAGATTGATATTTTATACTTTCTGTCGAGCTTGACTAACGACTATTAGTCAGAGGGGGTTCAATGTAAGGTTTTATTATAAGAGGGCGGCGTTTGTTATGTGTCAACAATAAGCGGACTAAATTATAGTATAATTACATGAAATAAGAGGGATAGTAAGTGTAATTAACCCAAATGCCAATTCCATTGAAAAACACGAAACAAAAAATTCCCAGTGGAAAAAAATTCCATAATATAAAAAATCATCTCAAGGAGATTAAAATTCCATAATATAAAAAAATCAAAAGAAATTCCACTCGCAGCAATTGCAACCAGAACCAAAAGAAACAAATTAAACATAAAAGAGAAATATTGGGGAAGGGAACTAAGATAAGAATATGAATATTTTTCAGACTATAAGCATACATACCTTTTGATTGCAGGACAAATGTAAACAATTCCCAGTATCAGTAGATGAAACAAAACTTGTGAGCTTTGGGCAGCGATGGATTTGCATTTCAGTTAGTACAGGGAATTCAATGTTCTCAATTCCTTTGCACAAATTTGTCAGGCTTGGTAGACTTGCTAGTGACAATTTCTTCAATTTTGGGAATGTGATATGGCCTTCTTCTCCATCATTTGAGAAGACTTCCTCCATCATTGAACACGCCAAAATTTCAAGTTGTGAGAGAACATCCTTTGCCATTTTCAATGGGAATAGATTGCGTAGCTTGTTACATCCCCAGATATCTATGGAAGTAAGGTTGCTCAATGAAACATTTTGATTTTGACTGTTCCACAAATACTTAATTCCAGACAAAAAAGAGATTTTTAATTCCTTGAGATTGCTGAAAGAGTTGGATCCTGCTTGAATTGGGCCATCACATATCTCTTCTAAGTTTGGAAGATTCTCTAGCGTTAGAGACTCCAAGACCGGGAAAACACCAAACCTCCTATCAATTGATTTCGTACTCACCAGCTTCTTCACCGTTGAACAACAATGAAAATGAAATGTCTTTATGTTTTGAACTTGTGCTAGATCCAAACTATTTGAACCATCTCCTTTCAAATCTAGATATTCCGTACTTCTTAGAAAAATGTGAATCCAATTTCCTAACCTAATCTCTCTCGGCAATTCGAGATGCATCCCTTTCTCCAAAGTATTTACAAAATTGACTCCCATAAATATTATGTCATATTTTACTATCTTTGATGAAAGACGTATGTCTTCGGCAGCTAAAGTACAATCCCCTATTTGAATCTCCAAGCACGTCAGATTGGACAAAGACTGTAGCTCATTGAGGGAGGCGTTCCTTCCTTCTTTTCCATTTTTCTCTGCTTCCCATCCCTTAAAGCTGCCTATCATCTTCAACTCCTCCAATCGAACAAGGCTTGATATGACTCCTGCCGCTATTCTTTTGAGGCAATGGCAGTATGAAAATTCTAACAACCTTAGGTGAATTAGCCCCCCAATCTCTGCAGGCAACTCAGTAATCGAGTGACAACGACAACATCTGAGAATTTGAAGATTCAGTAACTGTCCAACAATAGAGATGCTCTCTAGATCAGTGCAAGATTTTAAATTCAATGTTAGGAGATTTTTCTGCAACTCCATTGTTTGTGGAAATGATCTGAAGGAGAAATATTCTAAGGACAAGACATTAAGCTCTTTAATTGCTTCAAAAAATTGATCGTGCATTCGGATTTCGCTCTTTCGTGAATAGTGTATCAATAAAAGGCGGAGACTTGGAACATTAAGCACAATTGGAAGATCAATTCTTTTTTGTGGAAACATCGAAATCCAAGTGCAATCACTATAAGAATGTTCACGCCACCCGTCAATTGAACTAAAATTGGAAGCTTCTCCACTTTTGAAGCAATGAAAATGGCCACATCGCGGACAACATCATGCATTTTCACATGATGGTCTTTATCACCATCTAGTAGCAAGAAACGATTTTTAAGTTGCTTAACTAATGAGACTACTCTTTTCCGTGTTGCTTCCAAATTCTTAGTACTTTTAAATATGCGTAACCCCAAGAAATACCAAGCCAAGTGTTCTAGACTAATATCAGCATCTTCTGGGAATAAGGAGCAGAACAAGAACACAGATTTTTGTTCATTATCCAAGTATTTATAACTTAAACTCAGGGGATTATAAACTTCTTTAATAAATTCTGGAATACCTTCCAGGTTGGAATCTTCCAATTGGTGTAATGCATCTTCCCAAATAGATTTGTTTTCTTCATCTTTTAGCGCCCTACCAACAATCACAAGGGCTATTGGTAAACCTTTGCACTCCTTTGCAACCTTTTTTGCTATAGAAACCAAATCTTGACCGTCCACACAAGTCCCAACTTTCTCTCTAAAGAACACCCATGCTTCCTCTTCAGGTAAAATTTCTAACCCAAAAATATGTTTAACGTCCATTGCATTATAAACACCCCTATTTCGTGATGTTAAAAGAATTGTGCACTCTTTGACACCACTTGGAATTCCCAACTCCTCCAATTTGGGTATTTCCCAAACATCATCCAAAACCACGAGAATTTTCTTTGTTCCCGTTAGCCTAGCACGTAATTTATGTGCTCTTGCCTGTAGAGCTTCCTCTTTCAACTCCAAACCTAGTGAATCAGAAATTTCTCGCTGAATTTTCGACATGTCTACTAGTTGACTCACAGCTACCATTAAAATTTCATCAAATAGCTTTTCATCTCTCGCTGTTTTCATGATTCTTTTGGCCATCGTTGTCTTACCGACACCACCCATACCACATATCCCCAGCATATTGACTTCCCCACCTCTCAAAGCTTTCATGATGTCTTCCTCAATTTTCTTTCTAGTTACAAATTCATATGTTTCTCCAATTTGAATAGGTCCAGTTGCTGGCGGGGGTGCGGGCTGCGATATAAGATTGAAGTTGCACTCACCACGAAGCTTCTTTGTAGCTTCAGTTGTCTTTTTAGCTTTTCTGCTTAGTAAAAAACGTGATTTGATATTCCAAAAATGCCTTTTTACATTTGGAATTTCAGTTTCAATTTCACTTGTATTGATTTGGTTCTCATTAGCTCTTGTTAACCATGTTTCAACTTCAGGGAGAATCATTTCAACGTTGTTCTCTGCCGCATTAACTCTCAATTGCAGTCCAGCTCTTGCATCGTTTAGTTTTCCAGCTTCATCCTTTAGGCTCTGGATGTTGCTAGTGAAGCAACAAAGATAATTAAATTGACGCTTGATTGGTGGACCAATTAGTTTTCCAAGTTCTATTACTGGTCCAACAAGACTTGCCACTATTCCCACAACTGCAGCCATTTCCACTGCTTTAATTTTTCTTTATTAAAAAAATAAGAGTATTAGAGTCAGAAATTTAAATAATCAAAGCCCAGAAAAAAGTAATAACAATTACAAACTATAGGAGAGAAATTAATGGACTCATTTCCACTGCTTTAATTGCTAGTGAAGCAACAAAGATAATTAAATTGCCGCTTGATTGGTGGACCAATTAGTTTTCCAAGTTCTTCTTTAATTGTTTTCTTAGTAGGAAGTATAGAGACAACAGAAATTAATATATCTATATTTAATATATAAATATATATATACACACACACACATAAATATATTCAAGATTTAAATTTGAAATTTTTTTGCAGATCAATGTACTTGAACAAGCCATTGGTATCTAATTATGACATATATACCTCTTTATTTTCAAATGTTACAACCTGATATTTGTTAAAAGTGAAGTAACAAATGATAACAGATAGAGAGATACACGTACCGTTGCTGAAATTGCTTCAATAATTCTCACGATCTGCAAATCCAGGATATGGCTAACAAGATATAATATAAGTTTCATTTCCCTTATTGAATTATTTGCTGTTTAACACTCATGACTGACTTTTTCCATCACTACAAGAAAGATGCAGTCCATTTATCCACTGCAAAGTGAAATTTGTATTTTGTAGTTATATTATTTCTTACTTGAGATTTAGGTGGATGAAAAAAATTTTTTCAAGAGCTGAGCTTAATGAAATTTTCAAGTTCGAGCTCGATTAAATAATTAAATTAATTTTTAGTTTAATTTCAAATTGTTATTCTCTCTAGATTTGATGATTTTCCTAGTTCATTTCAAATTGAGCAACTTTCATATAAAAGGCCACTCTTGGAGCGTGTTCCACATTGAGAAATTGGAAGGAAATTGATCAGTATGTGTACTATAATAATGGATATACTTTTGGGATGCGGTTTAAATGCACAATTCCAGGTTACGTTCAGTGGGTTCGGAAGCACGCACTGCGTTCAACGGGCTCGTGAGGCCAGAGCATGACAAATGGTATCAGAGCCGTTCGCTAGTTAGAATTTCAGGAAGTTAAGTGCTATACGAGGCAAAGAGCTACGCCCGTGGGAGTCACCTCTTGAACCTGTAAGGCAAAGTGCTACACGGCGGGAGCTACCTCTTCAGCCCGTGTGAGTCACTGCAAAAGTCCTGACACCTGGTTACAGGTCTTAGATTGAGTCACATCGCAACGAGGACGTCGCATTCTGAGTGGGGGTGATTTTGAAGCCCTACCATCCCATATCGGGAAAAGAACGAAAAGTGAATTAGTTTATAAATAAAGACCTAGGAACTCAAGAAATACAATAGATATTCATTTTGGGTCGTGATTTAAAGGCCCAACTCAAAGTTACGTTCAGTGGGTATGGATGCACGCACCGCATCCAAAGAGCTCATGACCACGGGGCGTGACAAATGATATCAAAGAAAGATTTTGCTAATGAGATCTTAATACACTTGAAAGAGGTGCAAAGAGATTACACAAGGTTGCCAAAATTTTGATTAATCCTAGTTATTTTTTGGCTTCAGACTTTGAGATATATCATAATAGTAACAATAATTGCACATCAGCAGTTTTTATATATTTTATTTCTATGTGTATGTGTGTTGAGGGAGGGGGTAGGTGTGGATTTGATGTCCTAAGGGAAAATTCTAGCTTGGATCGGACTCAACCTATTCCAAGTATAACTCATAAAATGAGTGAATTATATTTTCCATGCGATTGGGTTTACAATTTAGGGTGCAAGTGGTTTTTGATTAGATATACTACACTTTTGAAGGGGACCTAGTTATAGACCTAATTATACTACATGCTGATATTCTCAACAATGAGCAGTTGTTAGAAGAATTTATAGTCTTCTCATAAGTCTCCTCCAATCATTCTCTGAATAATTAAGTATTTATATTTTATTCTCTATCTAAAATAATAAATCAATTTATGTTGTGACCAATAGATCAACATAATTAATAATAAATATTTTAATCCTTTTTCATTCGTATTGTAAGTATTTAGTATTATAATGAATATAAAGCATTTGAAATTATTTAAGTACAAGATTAGTAAGCCTTAGAAGCAACTATTTTTGAATTGATTAGGCATGGATATGTCTAGGATTTGATCTCCATTGGGTTTGAGGATGTTCCAACTAAATTGAGATTCACTTGAAAAAAGTGAAAGAATTGTTCAAGTTGAGTTCGAGTTGGTTTTTTATCAGTCTTCAAGTGAGATATTATCATGATAGAGTGAAGTCGGATCAAAAAGTGGATTGAGACCGAAAAAATGAAGCCAAGATGATTACGAGATGGGTCGGGAAGACCCGGTGTGGTGAAATGGTCGAAACAAGTGGAACGAGCTGAAAACAAAGGCAGAGTTAGTTGTAGAAAGCAACATCGCCGTGTTGGGTGGTGAACACCGTTGCGTCGCCGTGTTTTGACGGAACGCCATGGCATACGTGACTGAGACTGAGTTTTGGAATGCCCCAGCGTTCGGCAGCAAATTGACAGTTTCTTTGCATGATTTAGACTTAGTTTTGGTAGATTTTGGGGCTTATTTGTTTCCTAGTGTTTATAGACTTGTTCCCTAAAGTTGTTTAGAATTGTATTCTTAATTTGTCAGGGTTTAGACATTCTCCACTGGGAACTCATCTTGCAATTGTTTGGTTCACTCAAAAAGAGATAAAGATGTAATCTATGGTTGCCAGTGGATGTAGGCAATTATACCAAACCCCGTTAAATACTTGTGTTCATTGTCTCCATGCTTCATTGTTTTTATATTTCTCGATTATTTCTATGTGCTCTAATATCACCGTTCCTAACAGTTTTAAGTTCTAGGTAGACTCTACATTCAAAGTGGACCTAATTATTGTACATGCAAATTAGATTCCTTTAAAAAAAAGTGGGTAGTAGAAGAATTTATAGTCGTCTGTTGCCACTTGCTTCGAGGTCTATAAATAATTTTCAACTGAACATTTTTATTTTACTCTCCGTCTAAAATCAGAAATTCATTTAATGTTGTGACCAATCAACATAATTAGTTATAATAAATATTTGAGTCAATTTTCATTCACATTGTAAATATTAAATATTATAACGAATATAAAATTATTAAGCCTTAGACCATCTCCAATGTGGAGAGCTAAAATGGTGCAACTTTTGCACTATTTTAGTGCATCTACAGTACTTTCATTATTCCAACGTACTTCTCTATCTTTTGCACCAAATCAATATTCAATATATATATATATATATATTTATTTTTACACCTCATTTATACTATTTCTCATATTTCACAAATACACCCAATTTTATTATACTATCTTGTATTATGTTCGTTTTTCTTTAAATTGTGTAATTTTGGCATTTTATGTAATATTAATCTATGTTGGAATTAATTTTTAAATATTTTAAATTTATATAGAATAAGAATTTTGAATTTTTTTTAATAAATATCTATTATTTATAATTAAATTAAAATAATATATAATTAAGTGGAAAAAAATAACATAACTTAGGACCTAATTGTAACTTTTCGAAGTTTAGGGACCAAATTACATAGGACCTAATTGTAACTATTACAAAATAATGGACTAAAATAAAAATAAAGAAAAAACTAAAAAAAAATATAACCCAGCTCTAAAATAGTGCTGGGTTACCGTGCTGGAGCGCTAAAAAGGTGTTTTTGCCAGAAAGCAAGTCCACCGAGCCAGAGGTTAGAGAAACAATATTGTTAGCCGAGAGGACAGAAGCCGTTTCGTCAAGAGACTGGAGGGCGGAGTTGCGGAGGCATATCCACGTAGATAGTAACCATGAGGTAGAGGTACGACACCGAGAAGGTAGACGTGGAGGCAGGATGCGAAGCTGAGTAGGCAGATTCATGGAGCCGGGATTTTTTGGTAGAGGGGTGTGACATAGCTCTTGCAATGGGAGCATCGAGCAGATATGTGGGTCACCCAAGTTGGCCATTGAAAAACTGAATGGGCGGATGGATCAGACATACTCATGCAGGGCAGAGAGCAGACCTGTGAGGGATCTGAGATTGCCATTAGAAAAGTCCTTTGTGTAAGGATGTTAGCAGATGGGTTGACCAAGGCGGTTTGGGTTGTGACACATGTTCGAGTTTCTTGGGAGTAACCTGTATCCGTGGGTTGACCAAGGTGGTTTGGGTTGTGACACATTAAAGTACCAAAATCACGAATACGCCAAGACAAAGTACCAAAGAAGTCATTTTGCCCGATTGTCCTTCAGCAAAGTGGACGATTCTTAGGATGTCCAAGGATTTTATGTTCGAGTCATGTGATAATCATAATCACAATTGTTAATGCAGTGGGAATCATGTGGATTGCACCATGCAGAGAGATGATTGTGATTGTCCCTCGACTCTCACCTTTTCATACACGGTATCCAAAAAATATATGTTATAAAGCAATACAAGAGGGAGAACTTACTCTAGCTCGCATGGCAACAGCACGTCCACGCCCAACTCCAAGTGCCGAACCCTTGCCCGTCAAAGGTGGGAATTAAATGGATCAGCAAAAATGTAAACAGGAAAAACCAAAAACAAAACAAGGCACAATAGAATAGTACCTTGATCCTAGCTTCCAAAACGCTTAAACATTGGAGCGTTCTTGAGCATATCTGGAATTACCACGAACCTGGCAAAAATTGAACATTAATAAAAAGGGATAATTACATTCACACCCCCTCAATAATGAGGTAATTATACAAACCTCCCCTCACTAATTGATAATTAAAAATACACCCCTTATGTTAAAGATTTTTTATAATTGCACCCCTGTGTGTAACAATTCTTATATTTGCATCCCCTGAAAACCTTACAAATAGATTTTTATAATTGCACCTCTGTGTGTAACAATTCTTATATTTGCATCCCCTGAAAACCTTACAAATAGACTTCCCAGGGGGTGTATTTTTAATTATCAATCAGTAAGTGGAGATTTGTGTAATTATCCTATCATTGAGGGGGTGTGAGTGTAATTATCCCTAATAACAATCCAAGCAAATTGATGCCACGAAACAACTCTTATAAAAATAGTGCACACCTTACTTTGCTGCCTCTAATGAAGCATGCTCGAGTTGTTCGACCATCCCATCCTATAATATATAGTTGACGGGATTAGCATATATATAGGGATAATTATATTTTACCCCCCTGTGTTAGGCTGAAATTGCTAAACATCCCCCTATGTTAAAAAAATAGGCGAAAACACCCCCTGTTTTTGTAAATTACCGTTAGAAAATTGATGAAAATGTTTCTAGGGTTAGAATTCACTATAAGGCAAAGGTATAGGGATGTTTTAAAGGCTTCATTTTCATCAATTTTCTAACGAAAAAGGGGTTTCATGCTGGATTTACAAAAACAGAGGGGTGTTTTAGCCTATTTTTTTAACATAGGGGGCGTTTAGCAATTTCGTCCTAACACAGGGGGGTAAAATATAATAAACCCATATATATATGAAAAATACACGAGAAAATAATTTAGTCATCAAAACATGCAAACGGAAAACTCAAGCAGGACACAACATTCATCAATCGTCTAAATGTAAGATTGAATGCTACGTGATAGAGTCATGTCAGGCATTCTTGGAATGTTACCATCTGAGTTAGGAAGACGTTAAGAAGGTATATTTTACTGCATCAAGTTTTCTACACCTACCTATATATAAAATTAGCCATCATCGCAACAAAAAGTTGAGCCAGTTCTCGATTACTACATTTCGTCCTTGAACTTGTTCCCGAAAATAGATTTGGTCCCTCATGTTAAAGACTCGACATATTTGGTCCCTCAACTTACAAAATGTACTAAATGTGTCAAGTCTGTAACATGAGGGATCAAATCTGTTTTCGGGGACAAGTTCAGTAACGAAAAATGTAATTATCCCGAAAGATGCGTATTCAAGCTTCATAGTAGTAGGAGGTTTAGCATATCTACCTACGGTTTGACAAGAAAAATATAACCACAATTATAATGTAAAAAGAACTAATTACAAAGATTTTGAACAACAAAATTTACAGTAATGCTGAGAACACAAAAAAGATTCAAAAAATTAAAAATACCTTAGCGGCAATGCTCGCCGCTCTTGAGTGGAAATCTCATAAATTAGGGCAACTGAGTATGAGAATTGGGAAAATTTAGATAGGCGAGTGTGAGAATAATTATAGTTTTGGTCTCTAATATTGACATCTAAATCAATTTTGGTCCCCCATTTGTTGGACTTGACAATTAATTTTGGTCCCTAATCATTCAATTTTTAACAAATTTTGTCCCTGCCGTCAATTTTGGGGAATATTCCGTCACTCCGTCAATTTTGGCAGAAAGTTAACAACAGAGACGGAATTTATTAAAAAATGAAAGATTAGGGACCAATTTTGTTGATCCAACAAATGAGGGACCAACAGTGTTTTGAGTGTTAACATTATGGACTAAAACTGTAATTATCCCGGCGAGTGTGTATATATGATATATGAATCTTTCGTTTTGGAGTTTATCTTAATTGTGGAAATGCCTCTAGTTTCTGAATTTGCACAATTTTTTTCTTTTGTTCTTTTTATGGTTTTTGAATTTGCAGTGACAAGTGTAAACGAACCGAATGAGATGTTGTTTAACTTTGTTTGAAATATAATCGAGGTTCAAAGTTTGTGTTTGAACTTAATTGATCATTAATTGAGCCGAGCTCAAATGAGCTTTAGTCGAGCTCGAGTAGTTTGATTTTTTACATATTTTTATCACTTTTTACTAATCGAGCCGAATTTCAAAATTTATCAAATATAAAAAGTTGTTTAAGTTTGATCTGATAAAGTTATCCACTACTGTTCCAGGCCATTGTGAAAAGCCATAATTCCACCTTTAGTATTTTTTACACCATGGCTAGGGAATAGTTGGTATTACCATAGCCAATACATCCACCACTACTAAAAGCCATGGTAGAAGTATTGACTACCCTCACGAATACCACAGTCCACAACTAAGTAGCAGTGGCAAATGACAATTAGTGATATTTGTTGTAGTAACCTTATATTGTATTAAGATTGAATTATATTTCATTTCTTACATGCAACATCATAGAATGAAAAACATCAAGAGCAAATGATAATATAAGAATATTGTTTAGAATAATTCAGTGAGTAGCTCTTATTAATTCAAATATAGGAATTGTAACTTCTAATATAGTGAACTAGAGTTCAAACTCGATAAACTCGACTACAAGTGCACCGATCTTAATATATTTTATATGAGTTCAAGCTTGAACTCAAGCAAATTTTTAAACGAGTTTGAACTTGAGCTTAAACTTTTTTTATAATTTAACTCGATATTGATTCGTTTATAACTGAGTTTGTAATACTCTAAAAAATGAATAGTTTAACAGTTTAAGTTATCCAAAATTATCAAAGTTCAATTCGTACGAAGCTCAAACTCGAGAGATGACAGTAGCACATCTAAATATTATTAAGCATGACCAAAGGAGAAAGTATATTACCCGTATATCAAAAACTGAAGCTCCAATTCGAATTCTATATAATTATAATCATTTATATTATAAAATTTAAATAGGATCGCTCATACACAAATATTAAACTTAAATAGGATCCTTCATACTTACAAATATTATATTTATACGTACAAATAGGATTTTTAAGCATTAGTTTTAGCAAAAACTAAAATAAATATAGTGAGCGTAACTAGTAGGACTGTCAATTGAGCCGGGTCTACCCGAAGCCCGATTGTTCGGCCCGCTTAAGTATGAGCCGAGCCTAATTGAATGTGAGTCGGGCCGAATTTGAGCTTACAAATTGAACCCACCCAATTTGTGAGTTGAGCTTGAGCTTTAATAGGCTCAGCCCGAATTGCCCGAAGTCAAAATTTTCTCTAACTAATGATTTGTCTCATATAGTAAAATTACTTTTAAGCTAACCTATGTAAAACAAATTGTAGATTTTTAAGCTTGAAGCTTACAAAATCGATGAAATTTATATATTAGTAGAAACTTTTTGTCTAAAGAGATTTTGGAAGAACTTCCAATTATTTTTATGCCACCTCATATACATTGATAAAAATTCTAAATTTTCATAATCATTATTGTAAACTTTGTGATTCCATTAGTAAAATTTGGAATTATACATACTCATTAGCGTAAATATTTATTTAATGTACGTACTATTTGAAATTAGTCTCTTAATATGATTCTATTAAATGTCTTTTTTTATTTGAGTAAAACTAATGAGCCGGCCCGAAGTATGCCCGAAGCTCGTAAAAACCGTGAGGCTGAGTTTGAGCCGAGTCGAAGAAAAAAATTTATGAGCAGAGTTTGAGCCTATAATATTTAAACCCGATGAATTTCAGCTTGAGCCACCCTAAACTCGGCTCATAGCACTACAAAGAAATAATACATTAATGACAAAATATCAAGTGACAATATAAAAGTTGTCACTAATTGTAAATTTTCAGTGACAAGATTTTTCGTTTTGTCACAAGAAATGGTTTTACATGTTTAATAGTGACAAAATTTGTATAAAAGTTGTCACTCTTGATACTTAGTGACAAGGAATTTGTTATCACTATTGATAATTAGTGACACGCCTTTAGTGATAACTTAGGGACAACAATTATAGTTGTCACTCTATTTGTGTTGTCACTATACATGTGTCACTAATTGTCAATAACGATAACTTTAAAAAAAAATCTTGTCACTAAAAATTCTTTTTGTGACAATACAAAAATTATTGTCACTTATTATATATATTTAATGACAATTTTAATATTATCATTAAAATTACTTTTTATTGTAGTGTAGGCTCGATTGACCGGCCTAGTAAGTACGTAGTAGTTTCTTTTCCCCAAACAATTATCAACAATATACTTGTCATGTAGTTCAGGGGAGAGACTATCCCAATCATTAATTTCTGCAAAAATTTGGATAATTGTCTGAAAACTTCTTTTCTTGGTTTTTTCCCCTAATTATGCTTCACTTTTGTAGCAGCAGTATTGAATATGATCATAAAATCAGACCCAGACCCCTCACTTATTGTGCAATTATCAACCCCTCCCCTTTATTTATTTAAAATTACTAACACATCCTCTCATGTTAAGAATTTTTTACAATTAAACCCCATGTATGTTAAAATATTATTATAATTTTACCCCCTGTAAATCTTAGAAATAGACCCCTTGAGGGGGGTGTATTGATAATTTTCAATTAGTGAGAGGAGGTTTTGGTAATTACACAATAAGTTAGGGTCTGTGTGTAATTTTTCCTTCTTTTTATCTAACTTTCAATTGGTATCTGTTTGAACTTTAACCAATCGGAATATCGGATTGAGCTTAAATATTATCATTTACATCACATATTGCTTCTTGAATTTCAAGTCACAATTCAAAAACTGAAAATAAGGCATAAATAATTGGGGCTTCATGCATTATATGATCATATAATAATAGAATTTTCTTGCTTTCTACGCGAATCTTGACGAAGTTTGTGTAATTACAATATGAATGATTTTTAAGAAAAATCAAAGTTAACTACATCACACATGAAGAATTCTGTAATTTTTATATTCACCCATTCGCAAAAATAATCCATGTAATACATAAATTACATCAATGTTCTAATCTGGAATACCCTTAAAAAAATTATCGAAGGACATTTCGTTTTCGATATGCCCAGAGATATTCAAATCTTGAACGTCCAAAAACGCGCACGTAGTCTTCTCAACTGATAAAAAATCTTCAAGATCATAGATCGAAGGAAGAACTTCAATATCTTGAGCTGGTTTCTTGATCATCTCTTGTACTAAAAGATTTGTTAAATTTGGAATTTCGTCTTCAATAATATACTCCGATAGTGGCATAGAGTTCCATTCGTCTACGGATCTTTCATAAACTTGTGTTGGTTTCTTGATGTCTTCGGATCTTTCCACAATTTGTGTTTGTTTCTCGGCCAAAATCGGCAAACCTCCGATCACGACTTTCAGATGAAACTCTCTTGATGCAACTTCATGAGGTTTTTGAGTTCTTGGTTTCTTTATTTTCAGTTTAGTGATTTCATGAACTCTTTTGGCCCGATTTTTCAAGGATCTTGGTTTTGTGACTATATATTTTGGAAACTTTTCCATGTTGTGGTTAAGGTTTTTTGGGGAGTGATCTGTAGTAATTTTGTTACGTGCCATGGAAGAGTAAAGGAAACACTTGAATTTTTCTGTTTCAGCGTCAATGGAGGTAAGAGAGTTGAAATACTTAATATACTTATAGTGATATAAATAGTACTAGTTGGTTCAGTAAAGAATCCTTGAAAGACTAAGATTGCTTTAATCTCCCCACAAGCAATTACAATATATAAAAATAAAAATCTTACTGGATAAACAATCCTAATCAAATTCAAATTACTAATATCTTTTTACGGCTGGCATTTTTACGGAATAAACTATTTAAAAATTAAAATTGTACATTACTTATTAACACGCTTTCTCACGAAAGTCCATATTTTTTCTTCATCACAAAAAAGAATTAGAAAAAGGGGAGTGCAAAATTACAGTATAAGAGAACAAATTCACTGCAATGATACATAAATGGCTCAAAAATAAAGGCTACTCATAACAAGGCCAATAATTTCTATTCTCTTACAAATATAGTTTAACTTACTGCTGTTTATCTTCTCTAGCTGTCGGCGGGGACTTTGATGGCGCCACCTTGGCAGGCGTTGATCGCTCTGACTGCGAGAACTGAATCAAGATTTGCATAAGAATCGTGACGATTGCTAAAGCAACGGCTGAGCAAGCGACACCTTTCCATGAAGAGAGAAGCGAGAAACACTGGATAACTTTCAACGAGCCCAATACGAGCAAAATTGCCCAAGAACTGACAACCTGTTAATGTGGGACGCAATTATTCGTGATAGTTCGATGATTAGGTGTCAATCCAATGCGAAAGAAAGAGACTGTGGGAGTAAATTACCAAAAGGGATTTAACAGGGCGGCCGATGTCTTGCAGTCGATCGCCAAAGGAATCCTCAGATAGATGCTTGTCTAGTAACTTATCCTGGTCCAGAGAGGCAAATCATAAATGATCAACGTTAGCAACATTATTACATGCACACCCCTCACTTATTGTTAAATTATCAGCAACCCATTATGGTTTTGCAAATTACCAGCAAATCCCCGTCACCTGTCATAGGTGAAATTGTAATCTATTTTTAGTGACATGGATGAAATTGTAATGTGACAAGGGTTACATTATAATATGTTTTTTACGACAGGGAAAGTTATGGTAATTTCTGAAATCTCTTGGTGTTTTTCGTGATTAGGGTTTCATGCAGGATTTGTCTCTGTAATTTACCCTACTTTACATGCTTTCACATGATTTTATGGGAAATTTCATGCTACTCGTTTGGGTACTACATATGGACACAACTCAAAGTGGTTGTAGCCCTTGGATGAGAGTTTGCTAGTGTTATAAAGTAAAAGGCTGACATTATAACATGCCTAATTTAATGATTCACATTGCCACTTGGGTACTACCCAAGTGTATGGTATCTCATGAGCGGTTTTTATCTTGAAGGCCAAATTATTTAGGAGAAAAGGTAAATAAATTATGGCGCACCTTGGCTACAAAGGCGTCCTTACACCATTGAGCAACCGCATCATCCGTTTCTGGCAAATCCTTCATTAAATGCCGCTTGACGTGGACATGCACCTAAACAATATCAAATTGTTAGCATTTAAACAATGACAAGGAAGAAAAAATGTATGAACTGTTCGATTTTCAGGTGAAGATCAAATTAGAGTGCCTGAAGTTAACAGACTTTATTTTTGCACCTAGCAAATATGAACTTATGGCGTACAATGGAACTCAAAATTTGGTACACCATATGAAGCAGCAAATATAACACGCCAATCGAACATATAATAAGATTTTGCATATAATTGCCACAAAATTACCAAAATCGAGCATCAAGTTATGAGTAATAAGATTTTGCATACTTACCACAGAAGATTGCCCTTTAAAGAGTCTTAGCATGGTTGGTGAAAGGGAAGTTTTGGGAATAGTAACAGTCATATCATAAATGGCCGGAACAAATGGGCGCATATGACTTACTGCGGTGACGAAACCCTGAAATGAAATTGGCACCAAAGAGTAAACACTGCTGAGTGGAATGAAACAATTTGCGATCTAGAGGAACAAAAAAAATGCAAAAATAAAACAGGAAAAAATGGAAAAATTTGTTCAGTTTTTTAATAACTCCATTCATCCAACTGTACAAGGGGAGTAATAACAAAGGCTAATTCACTTCGTCATAGAAGTTTAGCAAATATTTAACTAAATCATATTTCATGTGAGCAAAATAAAACATCAATGAACGACATATTATGAATTTAGGATAATTACATACACACACCCCACTTATTGGATAGTTACCACGAGCCACCTGAGGGTTGGCAAATTCCCAAGACACCCCTCGTCAAATCCTTCTAACTCAAAAAACAAGGGGTGGAATTGAAATTTGCCTATTGACAATGGGTGAAATTGTAATATGCTTTTACTGACAATAGAAGTTATAATAATCTCTCAAGCCTCGGGGTGTTTTTCGTAATTAGGGTCTCAAGTGGAGTACCTATGTAATTTACCCTAAGAATGAAGCATGGAGCTTCGACATTGAAAATAGTAGGAAGTAATGCATCTTATAAGTAGGTCAAATTGGAACCTTAGTACGAGGAATCAACACATTTCTTGGAATAGGTAGGCCTGCCGAGGATGCGTATTCTTGAGCAGCCAGTAGTTTTGCCTGCGTGAAGCGAGTACCCTCTACAAAAAGAGCTAGCCAAAACGGTCGAGGGAAATCCCTTAGCCGTTGAAGTCCTGACTGTAATAAATTTCAACAATGTTAGCATTAGCTCCATTAGAACAGCTGAGTAAACCAAGAAACGAAACCGGTAGAAACAATACATGTAAGTAAATAAGATTGGTTGATTCCGCTTTGCCCCCTTCAACTAACACTTATTTGGAGGCTAGCCTACTCCATCTTGCTTTCCATCACTTTGACCCCTCATTTGTTCAATGTATTATAATAACAATATTATATAGAAAATGAAAATGGATTACCAAGCTGGTCCATTGTTAAAATAATGATTAAAACAAAAACAAACAAAAAGGTGGCAAAAATACTTCAAAACCCATTTTTCTACGGGACTTTGTACTTTCATCATTCTTTGTTTTCTTTTGTTTTTTGGACCAGGGGCAAAATGGGTACACCATTTGTTATTTCCTACAAAATATTGTGATTGAGCACTTAGAGCAATTCAAGTGGACAAATTAATACAATGTTCCGTGGGGGGTTTTTTTTGGTTGGGGTGGGGGGGGTTCCAAAATGGTTTGACCCTAAAAGAAATATAGATGAATATTAATAATAGTAACTGACGTTCAAAAAAGAATATCACTTAGCAATACCTTCAAGGTGTTTTCATCCTTTGCCCAACTTCTTTCAAGAAAGAGATACTCAGAAAACCACATGGACCATCCAATCACCTGCATGAATTGAAAACAACAGTAAGATGAGCATAATAGGTAGGGCTGTCCAAAAAAACCGGAAATTCGGTTAACCGCCCGAACCGGACCGAAAACCGAAAATTCGGTTTCGAAACGAAACCGAACCGAAAATTTCGGTTCGGATTTCGGTTTTTTTTTTTTTACAGAAATTCGGTTTTCGGTTCGGTTCGGTTAACCGAAAACTGAATTTTTTTTATTATTTAATTTTTTATTTTATTTTTATATAGTATAAAAAGTGTGTTTTCTAATGGCAACTTATAGGAAAAAGAAAGAAAGTGACCAAATTTTTATTTTTTTTATATATATATATTTTTATTTTATTTTATTTATTTTTTTCGGAAATTCGGTTTAACCGAAAACCGAACCGAAAAGTTCGGTTTTCGGTTTGGAATTTCAGAGAACCGAAATTTCGGTTTGGACCGAACCGAACCGACGAACACCCCTAATAATAGGGAAACAACAATGTAGAACTTGGTTCAGTATATAAAAATTTACTCGAGTGAAAAAAAAAAGGATTCAAGCATCTTTAGGAGGAGTACAGGGGGGAAATGGGGGAAAATTTGAAACAGAATCTTTTGAGAATTTTCAGTCAAACAAGAATTCATTAATATTATCATCCATCTTTACTTGCTATAAGTGTCAAAAAGTTAAACATTTCTTTAACTTGTTTACTTTGTTTATCAACTTCCTCTTATAGAACTTTTTCAAGTTAGTGGCCAGAAAGAACAAATAAATAATCAATGTTATATAGTTAATATGAACTTGATCACTCTTAGCACTAAAAATCAATTTTGCACTACTAAATAGTTGCAGATATATCAAGATTCATGACGATCACCAATTCACTGATTAAATACTAATGGGGGCAAAGGCTTGAAATATCCACTCCTTGACAATTCAGAGGAAGTGGATCTAAGACTAAAGTTAAGTCTCAAGCAGTTCGACATCAATTGCTTACAGGAAGGAGCTTCGATGATTTCTTCATAACAGCTAAAGTGCTACCAAGGCATCCTGATCGCTGTTGTCAGAGGAGACAAAATCAATTAGTACAGATTTCCCTAGTAATTTCCTGGGTAGACTTGATATAATAAGGCTAGAGATGACAGGGTAATGAATAAGAGATGCAAAAACTCAAGAAGCAGCAAGCAGAAGACAAACCTGAGCCAAAACCCATCCAACAAGCCAATCAATGTCACTTCTGTGATTACATATAACAAGGGCATGTTCTTTACCTGGAAAAGTTACCAGCATGATCAAAAATATAAATAACGCAAGGAAGATTTAGCGACAAAATATCAAATTGAACTCTATAGCCATACCCATCAAATTGAAGGTTTCAGAATCAACGTACAATTTGATCTGCAATCAAAATCACAGAGGAAATTGATAAAATCAAGCTATATCATTTTTCCATCAGCTCTTCTAATAGTAACAAACTCATATGTTATTACAACATGTCAACATCTTTAACTGTACAGTGCTAGTGATAGCACAAAAAATGGATCACATTTATGAAAGTAATTAGGCTCTAAGTCTGTATTGCATGATCAATGAAAATCTAAGGAAATAAAGTCGTCTAAAACCAGAAACAGTTATCAGCCTAAAAGGGAACAAATAAGTAAAATATGAGTACTACTACAACCAAAGTATCATCTGCATATCTGAACAAGCTTAACTAAATGGCCTCTAAACATGCAGACCAAAAAAAGAGCAGAAAAGTAAAGGCATCATTATTTTAAACAATCTAAAAGCAGGCACTTCAACATACTACTTTTATATCCTCTATAGATTAGTGACGATATTAACTGTCACACTCAAGGGTCCCTGGGTTGCAGAACATATGCCCACGTAGACAAGTAATAGCTAACGAAGGCATCATAAACCAATAACAGTTTTCTCCAAAAGCAATGTGTGATGGGGTCTTACTCGTCAAGTGTTTTGTTGTGTTCACTTCAGCATTTGATAGGTTTTACGTGAAGTTGACACCCACTAAGTGACTATTATACATTTATAAACGAAGTAATCTTGCAGCTTCAAACTTTTCTAAAGGCTTAGACATACTCCAGCAGGATACATAATCAATTCACTGAAAGAATTGCAATGCTAACATCTTATAATCACTATTTTGTGTCTAAAGAACTAAAATGATTACTACTACATTGTAAATCTAATTATTTCATTAATTGTCACCTTAACCCCAGCCCACCAATCGATGAGCCACACGAGCTCCAGCCACAGCAGTTCCGCCACCTCCCTATTTATCATCCGGTAAGTGTTCTTCGATACCGGCCTTATTAGCACAAAACAAATAGCCTGAAAATTTTCCAAACAAATCCATTCAATGTTCTTCGATTTATAAATACAGCTAATAAAAAAACTCAATAACAAGTAGCTAACCATTGGAAAAACACGAAACAACCTAAAATACAAAATCAAACAAATCATTCCAGCAAAAACATATATACACACACACACACCCCACCTAGCTCAGCTCATTGTTAACTCATAAATCAAAAATTCAAATCTTCAAGCACCAATCGAATAACCTGAATTAAATTAACGACCTAAAGTACAAAATCAAACAAATCATTCCAGCTATATATATACACACACGCGCGCGCGCGCGCACACACACACCACCTAGCTCAGGTTATAGTTAACTCGATAAATCAAAAAATAAAAATCTTCAAGCGCCAATCGAAAAACCTGAATTAAATTAACGACGAGGCCAGAGATGAAGAACAGAACGCCCACAGGCACAATAACAATCGCCGCTGCAATCGCCATATATAAGATATATATCTACGTATATACGTAAATACAAATCAGAAAATTATAGATTCTGGTTCGAGATTGCTTCAATAGAGCTGCTGCAATAATTACAGGATAAAAATCTCGGAAAATGTGCTGAAACAATATCAAGATTTCAATTCATGGAGAAATGGCGATAAAATGTATATAATATATATATATATATATATAATTACTAAAAATAATTATTCTGCTTGTTCTGTTAGCATAGCAGTATAGCAGCAGATATAAATTTTGGTGAGGCGCAGCATTAATTAATTATTTAATGTTTGTTCTTGCAGGCTAAGAGATTAGAGAAATTGTAGAGAGAGAAATTGTATGTATATATATATATATATATAGAGAGAGAGAGAGAGAGAGAGAGAGATTAATGGTGGAATTGAAGAGAGATGTAAGGAGGATGGAAAATGCTGAGTGTAGTGTGGGGATACCGTATACGAAACGACAGCGTATGAATGAGAACTTTCTATTTTTTTGGGGGGCAAATTTAGAGGGTCTCAAGGACTAACGATAGACTAAGGAATCATTTTCAATTTTTGGCCAATAAATTAGTATGTCGATTGAAATTAACCCAATATAAGTAACATAACTATTAGGGAATGCGTACACATGTTCGTTTAGTTGGTAAGGAACGTGTTATTTTTTAAAAAAAATGTTATGGGTTCAATTCGCTTTGTCGATGTGAGAGATTTGTTGGTTGCCAGTTTTTAAGTAAATCTGTAGGTGATTTTAGTCTAGGAGGCATATGTCCCGTCCATAGTAGATGACCGAAGTCGCCCCTACCAAAACTTTTATGTACCAAAGAAAAATTGGGGAATGTTTAAATTGGCTAAGCTTCGTCTGGCCAGGTATTGTGACTCGATTATCTAAAATTTGTTTGGACGTGTATTGTAACTTGATTATCATATTTCACCATGCACTAAAAAGTAAGCTCTAGTTTTCATTTGATCATGTATTATAAATCAAAAGTGATGAGCTAAACGTCCTCAATAAGGTTCAAACTCATAATATTAATTGAAAAGATAGAGATTACACCGAATTTGTGAGTATCCTGAGTAATACCTTATATACCATTGAGCTCATGAGTGGGGCTTCTACATGGATGAGTTAGATATTTGGGACTCATAAGTTGTTTGGAGTCCCGGAGTATGGTTCCACACTGGTCACAAAAAAGAAGAATCTATGAATATATAGAAACATTGAGTTCAACGAGTCATTTTAGAAGATTATAGATCACAATAATTACAATGGTTTATATGATTGTTTAAAATTTTCGGTACACATGTAGTTATGAATATAGTTAAATTTTTCTAAAACTCATTTGAGTTTAATTGGACTAGGGGTGTTCACCGAGCTGAGCTCGAAAAAAGCTCGACTCGAGCTCGAGATTTTTTGAGCTCGAGCTCGTTTGTAAGTGTTCGGGAGCTCGCGAGCCCTTTAATATATATTTTTAATTAATATATTTTAATATATATATATATATATATTATTATTATTATATATATTATAATATTTATATTAATATAATAATATAATTTACTAAAAAAAATATATACTCGCGAGCTCGAGCTCAGGTGGAAATAATCGAGCTCGAGCTCAACATATGCGGCTCGATCAAGCTCGAGCTCGAGCTCGAGCCCGAGTGGAAATAAACGAGCTCGAGCTCGAGCCTGGAGAAATCACCAGGCTCGGCTCGAGCTCGGCTCGTGAACACCCCTAAATTGGACTGCCTTTCTTTAATAATCATAGCAAGGTTAAATTTACTATTTGACATATGAGATTGTCTTTTTCAGTTTGACTCTGTTTATCCACTCCATTTGATTCGTATATTTGTTGTTGAAGTATGCATGGTCTTAAATTTTGGTCGAAACAGCAAAATTTCAATTGAAATGTCGGAATTCGGGGGGTCTCGAAGCGAAATCAAACCTTCGATCCAATTTTGCAGAATATCTTCCGAAATTTCGACCGAAACCCGAAATTTCCCAAAATTTAAAATATTTTTGTCAAATATCCATCGAAATTTCGGCCGAAACCCAAAATTTCCCGACATTTAAAATAATATTTATTTTTTAAAATATTACAGTTAAAAATTAGGTTAAATGATCATTCATATTAAAAGAAAAGATAATAAATGACCAAATATGTAAACCAATAAACAATAAATTTAAATACGAATCTTAAAGTGATATTAGGCAATAAGTTAATAAAAATCTGGTCGCAAAAATTATTTAAATAAGATCTCATGAAAATCCTCTTACAAGCTTGGTGTGGTTTTGAATAATGATTTTTACTAAAACAGTGGTACACTTTATTTTAATGAATATCTGAGGATATTTGATTATTATTCTACTACTATTATTTTATATTTTTCACAGCAGATTTTAGTCATTCTATTTAGCAAGATTCATTATGCATATAATATACATGGAATGTTATTAATGTAAAAAATGCATAATTATGATATTTAAAGTCATACAAAGTTTCACTGAAAATTTTCAAATATTTCTATAAAAAATTTTGATTTCTTTAAAATCGAAGCCGAAATTTTGAATAACCCCGAAATTTTCATCGAAATTTCTTAAATTTACTACCCCGATATCGATATCGATATCGAGATTTAATACCTTGGAAGTATGTGACATATGAAACTTATTCCTATATTATACCAATTGGTGATTGTATGTAATAAAGGATAAAGCTCAAGACTCAGAGATGTGAACTCCTTGATGGCAATCATTTCCATGATGTATGACACTCAAAAAAATATTTGTTATATGAAAATGGAGTTGATATTTAGCTCTCCCAAAAATGATAATCACACTCCAAATCTAGTTTATTTATAACCAAATTACCAAAGTGCCCATTATATAAACATACTATTTCTCTTAATATGTAAGACAATTATAATTTTAGCTATATTATTCATCATTTTTAAGGTCTATGTTCACATTTTAATGTTTGAACTATACAATATACATTGCAATTCTAGCATGATCTTTGTTCATTTTTTCTCCTATTAACTTATTTTATATTTCACTTGTATATTTAAGAAGCATGTAGTTATTAAAAGTTAAAAAAATGGTGAGAAGTTGAGAATTTTAAAATATAACATATCATTTTTTTAATTTTGAATAATTTTTAAATCATATTTTCATTCACAAATTTGTGAAATATAATATATTTTCATATTAAAAATTCCTATGCATCATGAGTTCAACATTTAGAATTCAACTAATGATATGAAATTCTAAGCACTATCTCATGTGATTTCTTTTGACATTAACTTAAATACAAAATAAAAAAGAGTTAATTAATACACAACACAAATTCAAAATTATTATTTTATTTTAATTTTATGCCTAGTAGATATACTGAAGTTTATATGTGAAGTAAGAATTTGACCTGATATAAGAAAACTATATATTCTTATTATTTTAGACAGATAACTAATACTTTCTTTTACCTAATGTTTGACCAGATGTGAAGATGTGAAAATATGAAGTAAAAATTTAACCTGATTAAGAAAACATGATTTACTTAATGTATGTAAAAAGGCTAATAACATTATTTTTAATAATTAATATGGATGTTCAAACTATAAAAATGTTAAATAAACCTTAAAAAAGATTAATAATATATTTGTCTTTCATATTAAGAGAAAGTGTGTGTTCAAATAATAAATGGTCATTTTGGTAATTTAATAAAAAGTAAAGTAGATGTAAAGTATGTCTTATCACTTTTGAAAATACTAATATCAACTCTCATATGAAAATCCTAATTGACAAATATTACTTTTTGATTGCAGTTGTTATACTAGGACCATGACTATTTGGTTAGGCCTTACTTATGGACTCGATGGTTATGGAATTTTATTGTGGCGTAGGCGTTGTTATAAACATATCAAGCAGTAGAAGAATAGTATAAATAAAAATAATAGACATAAAGAAATTATTTATATGTTTGCCGAAGAATTATGTATGTCTTGGGCGTAATAGAGAATTTTAAAACTAAATTCGAATTATCTTTTCTAAAAGATTGAGTCGGGGATTGCCGCCCCTAATCCCTTAGCAGCGCCAGCCCATCGGTCAGTTCTGTGGAATTGGATTCTCATATTACGTCCTCTGTTTATAATAAATTTTTTTATCGAACTCCAAAATCTCAAAGGTGTTCTTTATATATATATATATATATATATATATGATAAGACATATGCTATGAGTTAGAGATTATTTTTTCTCATTAATTTGCATTGGATTACAAAAAGTATACATGGCCCTTTTGAGTGTTTGAATAAGTCAATTCGTAATAAATAAATAAATACAATAGAATCCAAAACTTTGTAATAAAAATTGAGGGAATAGTAATCACTTATCTCTTGAGCCAAAGATCATACTAGGAAATCTGGAATGAGATGCAGCTAAAGAGAGATTGGGAAATTATAGTCTAAACTCGATTTGGTTGAATTGAAGTATAATTCATTAAAAAAATAAGTTACATTTGTCATGTGATTTATTACAAAACAAATAAATCATACTTAAATTCGATACAAAACAAACTGAAGCACAATTTCCCACAGTTGAGCTTCCAAGGGCAAATCATGTGAGCCATTTTCCTACCTAAATAACGTGTCAATAGGTAATCAATAGCTTGAAAGGCATTAAACAGCTTCACCAACTAGCTAACTAACACCAACAAATATGGAACATACATCTTTCATTTGTCAGTGGTAGTTTAGCAGTTCATATTCCTAAATTAAATGTAGTATTTAATTTATTATACACATATTATTTATATTTTTTTCCCTACAAATGACATGAATTTTGTAGGGAAAATTGCATATAACCCCCCTGTGTTATCGTTTTTTTGCTGAAAACCTCCTTGTGTTAATTTTTTTTGCATGAATCCCCCTTGTAATCATATAAATCATGCACACTCTCCCCCTGTCGTTAATCTGCCATTAAAAATCTAAACACCGTCAACTTTTGGGGGGAAAATTGTAAATAACCCCCCTGTGTTATCTTTTTTTGTTGAAAACCCCTTTTTATTAATTTTTTTTGTGTGGTGCCCCCTGTTATGTAAGGTTTGATTTAGGGTTAAATGCACCTTTTCACCCCTACATTGTGTCTCATGTACCATTTACCTCCAACACAACTAAATATAGTAATATCCTTTTTCCTTTATGTTTTCATTAATTTTCTTTTGATCTTAGTTCCAATCATATTTTTTAACTTAAAAGTTCATGTTTCTTTTCCAAAAATTTTAAAAAATAATTTTGTATAAAAAATAATCAGTAAAATAAAATAGTCTGAAGATGGAGGATAAAGATTAGAAATATGTTTTCTTTTTTTATTTCCTCTTCTTGATGTTCTTTTTTTTTTAAATCCAAAAACAATAATTGAAATATTGAAAATGTTTGAAAAATCAAAAATGAAAAAATCATAAAAATAAAAATTGCAGAATTTTTTTGAAAACGTCTTCTAAAATCAACAAAAAAATTCAAAATTTTGAAAAAAAAATCAAAAAACATTCAGAAAATATTGGAATTTTTTTTAAAATTAAATAAATTAAGAAACAAGTTTAAAAAAACAAAAAAAAAATAGCAACAAAGGAAAAAAAAATGAAAAAAATAAGTTAAACCCTCCAGACTAGTTTAGGTGGCAGGGGTGTCGGACTTTTGAAGGGAGAAGAAGGGATCAAGGAAAATAAGGAAAAAGAAAAAGTAAGAAAAAGAAAAAAAGAACAAAGGAAAGGGGAAAAAGAACAAAAAATAATAATAATAATAAACTAATAATACTAAAAGTTATAGATTGGAGAAAATTCTAAAAATAAAATAAAATAAAATCAGAAAATTAAATAAATTAAGAAACAAATTAGGAAAAAAATAAAAAAAGCAGCAACAGAGAAAAAAATGGTAAAAATAAGTTAAACCCTCCGGACTAGTTTAGGTGGCAGGGGTGTCGGACTTTTGAGGGGGAAGAAGAAGGGATCAATGGAAATAAGGAAAAAAAAAAGAAAGAAAAAGAAAAAAAAAGAATAAAGAAAAAGGAAACAAAAGAACAAAGAAAATAATAATAAACTAATAATACTAAAAGTTATAGATTGGAAAAAATTCTTAAAATAAAATAAAATTATAAACTTAAATAAATTAGGAAACAAATTAGGAAAAAATCGAAAAAAACAGTAACAGTGAAAAAAAATGAAAAAAATAAGTTAAACCCTCCGGACTAGTTTAGTTGGTGGGGTGTCAGATTTTTGATGGGGAAGAAGAAGGGATCATTGGAAACAAGGAAAAAGAAAAAGGAAGAAAAAGAAAAAAGAATAAAGGAAAAAAAAAACAAAGAAAATAATAATAAACTAATAATACTAAAAGTTATAGATTGGGTTTTGGTAACCCATATCCATTATATCATACCTAATAGATTTTATCCAAAATAGTTTTTTTTTAATTTTTAAATTAGAGGGAAAGAAGGCCAAAGTGTTATGTACTAAACATTGGAAGGGCATTATAGTCATTTGATATGGTATTTATGGTTAAAAATGCCAAAATGACCAAAATTCGCAACCCCCGCGCATACAAGTCACTCTCCGTTAAATTAGGACGGCAGGAGTGTTTCATGCAGGATTTATATGATCACAAGGGGGTTTCGTGCAAAAAAATTAACACAAGAAGATTTTCAGCAATAAAACGATAATACAGGGTGGTTATATGCAATTTTCCCAATTTTGTATAGCTGGTGTGTGTGTATATGTATATATTTATAATAAAATGCGATATTAAATTTCATTATGAAACAAAAGATCCAATGTATTTCGGACACAACTTGATTTAGCATCACTTTGTCTCATAAATAAGAAATGCGATATTTTTTTGACAGAAGTTTAGTTAATATTTAAGCATAAGTAGTTTTTTGTTCTTACAAATTTCAATGCATCTAACATTTTGGTGAGATTGTTGTGAACATGCTAATTATTCGAGCTATAACTTGACTCAATTTGCACATTCAACGATAGTTGAGAACTCTTATAATCACAATTAAAGAGGATTGATACATTGGTCTATTCTTCCTCGGTCATACCTTATTTTATATAAGAAAGTTATAAAAATTGGATCAATCCTAACAATCAAAGTTTGGCTCGACAAGAAAATAAAAATTATAAGAAAACGATTAATCATGAGATAAGTACAATTACACTACATACGATGGAATAAAAGATTGTCATCACAAGAAGGGAAAAAAATAAGTTTGATCAACTAAAATGACGAAATAATGTACCACTTTGAATTAAACCTATATCATGCTTATGGTTTTAATAAATTTAATGGTTCATATGATTTAATCACATATTGTATCTATAATATACTCAACCCATATATAAACCAAGTTAACAAGTACAATCTAGTCAAAGAGTGATTTGTAAGAGCTTATGAGACTCAAATTACGGTATAACTGCACCATATAAATGATTGTAATTATCTGAAAACGATAAATCACATAAGCCCCTAAGAACAACCCATAATCACATAATCTCTAGCAGCAAATTAACTGGGAAAATTCTTAGAGCTACTATTATAATGCCAAAAGGAAAAGTAATACGATTAGGCGCAAGTGACTGATTAGTAACAGAGTTGGACCACTGCTTTTGGTGAGGATCTCGGGTAACTAAGCACCATCTGAGCTATCTTCAAACAATCACTAGAACAAGTGGTTGACAAAGATCCCATAAATTCGTTAACATCGATAACCATTTTCTCCAAGATCGTGGCCCTCTTAAGCAGAAGTCGATCGACAAGTTTCATGATCGGTTCATCAGCATCATATGGTCCTTCAAAGTGTGCAAACTTAACCGTCTTCAGTTGTAATAAGTCACAGTTCAAATCACCCGATGCAGCTGGATGACGTGCGACAAGGGACTGAAAAGAAGATAGGCAGTGAAGTTTGGGTGAAACTCAGTTCGAACATCAAAAACTCAAGGTTATGTAACTCGTATATTGAAGAATGTTAGGCAGCCCCCTTGGACTAGTTCTTTTTAACATGATTTCTTTTATGGATGATCTCAAGTTTATAATATGAGATACATGAAATTATGGAGATAGACATAATGAGGAATGGAGCAATTTCTACAGTTTTAAGTAAACCTAATTCTGCAACAAGGAACTAATGCACTTTGATTTCTTAATTCTAAAGTTTGTCGATATGTTGTCGTCACTTGCGTGTTAACACTTTTTGGCCTTCTACAGTAAATGTTCTAACTGCACTCAAAAAGTCTTTATATGTGAAGTTCTCAATTCTCAATTCTCACCTCTCACTTCCATTCATGTTCGTCTTTTGGTCATTGAACTACTACCTAGCAGTTGAGTTCCCTAATCGACGCTAAATATCATGCCAGCATTAAAGCATTAACATGATGTGATGTTATAAATAGCAACTGTGAACTAAGCTGCATGCCTTAACAATCAAAGAGAGCATCACAACACGATATATTTAATAAGAATAAGAGCAATGTTAGATACCTTGTAGGGTGGGGGATCGCTCACGTTTATGACCAATGTCTCAAGATTTGGACAGGATTCCAGCATGCATAGAATGCTAGGGATGCGATCTCCACATCTAAATGCATTTAGTGTCAAACACTTACATGCATACTGTGGAAGCTGCCAGCCCTTCGTCTCAAACTCCGATACGACCTAATATACATGCCAAAGAAAAAGAAACAACAGAATATAAACCATAAAGAGAGCAAAGAATGTCTCATATGTAAAAGATCAAGCAATTGTATGAGATAACAACAAACATTCTATATTTCCACGAAGGTTTGTATGGACAGTCCTATCAAAACGACATTGAGATGGTGGGTGCTATAAGAAGAATTAGTGATTCATGCATCTGTGAAAGGGGAGGCATATGGCATACGTTGGGACGGGGAGAGGCCTACACCCCTCTACCCCCAATCAACCCATCAATTAGAATATTAGATGATTAATGAAGGAGTGTAGAGGAAAATCAGAGCTTCTTGATTATAGGTAAACTCCTATGAACCGGGAGTTGCCTCCTAAATTCAAGGTAAACTACATTAGACACATATTTGGCTGCAACTTACGTTCCTTTGGCACATAGTTATGGCAAGCATTTAAAATCAACAACTTGATGTCATATGAAACATGGAAATAAAGCTACAGACCTCATAGAACCAGTTTCCAAGCTCAAGTTCCTCGACATGTTGAAGGCTTTTGAAAGGCTCTCCCACAAAAACAAAATCCATAACATTTGTAGACAGATAACAACATTTGAAGTGAAGATTAGCTTTCACAAGAGATGAGATGCTAACGAGATGCAAGGCTCCGTTCGTCTCTCCTATCGTATGACCTGTAATCGACGAACATTGAAGATAGGGCGCAGAAATCACCAGCAGCAAAGATCCAGTGTTGGACCAGTTCCTCAACACTTCTAGTGTTGAATTCCAAATAGCTTGTTCCCCAACATTTTGTCAGCTCCAAGTACTCCAAAATAGGACATCCTGATAATATAATTCCCATTAGAGACGGACTCAAATTCCACTTCCTCAATTGATAAACTTGTCAAGCACTTCCACTCTACGGATTGTTGTGGAGGAGCAATAGTGCAGTTTCTTAACCTCAACTTTTTCAAGAATGAATTGAAATGCAATGTCGGAGGCAGCTTATAGTTGCCCTGACCCTGACTAAAATCCAAGGTTACATCTTCTACCATATTTCTAATGCAAAACCAAACACATGAATTCACTCGGGAAGCAAAGCAATCTTGGTAGTTAAATCAAGCTTCGATACACCACCAGTCCAGAGATAGCGCCATCTCTTCGCCAGAATAGTGGTCCTCACTGTTAGTGTTTGTTGTAAGAGAGAAGAAGATGATGTATATTATTATGTCAATGTTATGTATTGTGTCTTCTCATGTACAATATATGCTAGAGTATAAATGTATAAAATGGGCTTTGGGCTAATACACAATGGGCTTGTATATTACACTAACACCCCCCCCCCCCCCCGCCGCCGCCGCCGCCGCCGCAATCTGAGCCGTGGGACTAACTCGAAGATTGGTCCGTAATTGTAGAAACTTTGCAGGTGATAAGGCTTTAGTAAAAATATCAGCAACTTGCTTAGCAGTAGGAACATATTTCACCAAAACATCACCAGCTGCAACTTTTTCACGAACAAAATGATAGTCGATCTCGATGTGCTTCGTACGAGCGTGGAAGACTGGATTCAGAACTAAGTATATGGCACTCACATTGTCGCAGTAAACGATGATAGGGCTGGGTAAGAAAACTCCAAGGTCTCGGAGAATATACCTAAGCCAGCAGGTTTCTGCAACAGAATAAGCAACCGAACGATACTCGGATTCCGTGCTCGAACGAGAAACTGTAGCTTGTTTCTTGGCAGACCAAGAAATGAGATTGGCCCCAAAATACACGGCATAGCGTAGATCGACGACTATCGGGACAGCCTGCCCAATCAAAATCAGCGAAAACAACAAGCGAATCCAAAGAAGATGGATGAATAAGATGACCAAAATCTAGAGTGCCTCGTATATATCTTAGAATACGCTTAACCATCTTATAATGAGCTAGGCGAGGAGCATGCATGAACTGACTCATAAGAGTGACAGAGTAGGCAACATCAGGACGAGTGTGAGTAAGATACTGAAGTCCGCCAATAATACTACGATATAGAGTCGTATCTGGAAACAAATCACCCTCAAAGGCAGATGGAGTAGACGTCGTAGATAGAGGAGATGTAACAGGTTTCACATCCATCATGTGAAACCGCTGAAGAAGATCTGTTGCATACTTCTTCAACGAAAGAAAAAGTCCATGAGAATCCTGGGTAGCCTGAATGCCTAAGAAATAGTGTAAATCCCCTAAGTCTTTCATTGCAAACTCCTGAGAAAGACGAGATACAAGAGATGCAATAGCTTGAGGATCATTGCCAGTAAGTATAATATCATCAACATAGAGAAGGAGAACCATCATGACTGATCCCGAGCGGAGGACAAACATCGACATATCAGCCTTGCTACAGATAAAGCCAAGGCGAAGAAGATAGGAACCAAATTTCTGAAACCAAGCACGGGGCACTTGTTTCAGATCATACAAAGCTTTCCGCAACTAGCAAACATGATCCGGGAACTGAGGATGAATAAAACCACGAGGCTGAGCCATATAAACTGTTTCTGTGAGATCACCGTGAAGAAAAGCATTCTTCACATTCAACTGACGAATAATCCAACGTCGAGAGAGAGCTATGGATAACACGGTCCTGATAGTAGCGGGCTTCACTACAGGACTGAAGGTTTCACCAAAATCTATACCAGCTTGTTGCTTAAACCCCTGGGCAACGAGGCGGGCTTTGTAGCGTTCAACAGATCCGTCTGGTTTTAACTTCACACGATACACCCATTTGGAACCAACAAGATTTTGAGATGAATGAGAGGGGACAAGGATCCACGTATGGTTAGTTAGAAGAGCATTAAACTCTTCAGCCATAGCAGCACGCCATAAAGGATCCTTGACAGCCTGTGTAAAACATGTCGGCTCACTAGGGATGGGTTTAACAGTAAGAGAGGAAAGAACACGAGACTTTCGGGTACCGTCACGAAGACGAGTAACCATGGGATGACGAGATATAACAGGAGGAGGAGATGATACAACAGGGACAGGAGGGGGAGACAACACGACAGGTACATGAGGACTAGAGGGAGTGACAGAGGTAGAGGTATCAAGAAGGGGATGCGGTGGAGAACTTATAGGAGGGAGATAGAACACTAGGAGAGGGGCGGGGTGAAGGAGGTAAGAGATCTAGAACAGAGCTAGGAGGTACTGGGATGATAGGGGCACGAGGTAAAGACTTTGAGACAGTGGTACCAGTATTGGGAGGATAAGGAAGGGAGATAGGCACTGGAGAAAGGGTCGAGGAGACAGATGGACTGCTAGACGTAGAACGCATGGTGGGATAAGGGAAAGATTCTTCATTAAAAATGACATGACGACTAGTATAGACACGTCCAGAGACCGGATCAAGACAACGATAACCCTTGTAGTCCGGAGCGTACCCTAGAAATATACAAGAGATAGAGCGAGGGACAAGTTTATGACCCGACAGGGGAGGTGGGAGATGAGGAAAACACGCACACCCAAACACACGAAAGAGAGAATAGTCAGGAGGGTGACAAAAGAGAACTTCAAACGGAGATTGATGGTTAAGAGTAGGTGTAGGAAGACGATTAAGAAGAAAAATAGATGTATAAAGGGCATCAACCCAAAAAGAAGAAGGAAGATGTGCAGTAAAAAGTAAGGTCCTAATTAATTCAAATATATGACGATTTTTCCTTTCCGAGACACCATTCTGCTGAGGGGTATACGGGCAAAAAAGGCGCATGTGAATCCCATGAGTGGAGAAATAAGTACGAAACTGAGAATTGTCAAACTCACGACCACCATCACTTTGAAAAAAATTGATTTTAGTAGAAAATAAATTTTCAACTAAAGCTTTAAAAGCACAAAAATGAGTAAACACTTCAGATTTCATGCGCATAGGATAACCCCATGTAAAACGAGAAAAATCATCAATAAACAAAACATAATATCTGAAACCAAATGGAGAAACAATAGGAGATGTCCATACATCAGAATGAATCATAAAAAGTGGTACACTACTACGCTGTTCAACATGCTGAAATGGTAATCTATGAGATCGACCTAACTGACATTGTTCACAAAAAGAGAAAGATCGACACTTTGAACCTAAGACACCTGTACTGGACAACTTTTGAATAACCGAAAGACTTGGATGACCCAATCGACGATGCCATATATCGCCAGAGACAGCTCGAGCGACAAAAGCACCAGAGGATGGTGACACTGTACCGGAAGGCATGGAATAAAGACCACTAGTGGAAGGAGACTCCAGAAGAACTCGTCCGGTTACTTTGTCCTTCAAACAAAATCCATTTGAAGAGAATTCAATTGGACATTTGTTATCTTGACAAAGCTTACGAACGGCTAAGAGATTATGAGATAGTGTAGGTACATGAAGAACATTAGATAGGGTAAGGGGTCGGGTAGAAGTATGTAACATAGTAGAGCCAACATGTTTAATAGGCAATAATGAACCATTTCCAACCAAAATCTTGTTTGTGCCAGTGTAAGGTGTAAGGTGAGAAAATATACCATCATCCGGAGTCATGTGAGCTGAAGCACCACTATCAGGATACCATGCCACATCAGAGGTTTCGGCAGTGGATAGAGCTGAGAATGATTTTGGCAATTCTTCCAAAACATATGCATGGTTGTACCGCTGCGAGCAGGACGATGCGGAGTGACCAGGTATGCCACATATCTGACAAAGAGAACCAGATGACGGTGTCGGAAAAATACCAGAAAACCCGGGGGCATTGGGTGCCCCAAAAGATCGTGTAAAACCCTGAGAGCTGGAACGAGAAGATAAATGAGACTGTAATGAGGGAGCCGGAGAACGAGATGAAGAATACTGAGATGACAGCTGCTGAAAGTGAGAAGGGCCACGACCACCACGACCACGACCAGTACCAGAACCACGACCACGACTACGAGTATGTCGACCACTATGAGAAGAATTTTGGGAAGTATGAGAATGGGCTACGAAGGCAGGAGAGACCGGGGTAGAAGAATGAAGATGTAGCTGAGATTGTTCAAACTGTAAAAGTTTAGCACGAAGGTCATCAAAACTGACACATGGAGACTGCAGAGAGATGTAAGTGACAAAGGATTCATATTCCTTGGGCAACCCATGTAGGGCTTGTATGACCAAAGCAGTAGGGGAGAGAGAATGGTTGACAGCAACAAGATTATCAGCAAGGGTTTTGAGTTTACAAAGGTAAGCATCACAAAAGAGATCACCTTTCTTAATGTTACTAAATTCAGTTTGATATTGAAGCTGTTTAGCAGTGGATTGTTGAAGAAACCGACTTTCAAGAGTAAGCCACATTTCACGTGAACTAGAGAGATGATGAATTGACTTGTATAGGTCTTTAGAAATAGTGGCTGTTAGCCAAGTTTTGATACTTTTATCTGTACGAACCCAATGAGAGTATGAGGGATTTAAAACAGGTTGACCATAATTATCATGAACATAATAAGGGGGACAAGGTAAAGTGCCATCAACATATCCAAACAAATCATAACTCGAAAGTACGTCAGAAAATTGAGACTTCCAAAACAAATAATTATCATCATCAAGTTTAATGGATATAAGATTTGTGAGGTTGGGAAGCGGAAGATGAGAGATGTGTGACCCTGAGGATGATAATGTGGGATCGAGAGAAGGTGGAATAAAAGAGGGAGGAGACAAGTGGTGAGGATTTGTGGTGAGAGAATGAGGATGAGACAACATGAGGGTTGCTGCGCCGGCGGGAGGCGGCGGTGCACCGGCAGGAGGGGGGTCGCCGGTAGGTGGCAGACTGCGGGAGGTGGAGGCAGGATGGGTAAAGAGAGTGGGGCAGCAGGTGGCTGAAAAGAGGCGGCTGTTTGGGTAAAAATGGGGTTGGCGGCGACGGTGGGTTGGTGGAGGGCTGCGGCGGATGGGTGGTGGAGAGGTGTGGCAGCGGCGGCGTGAGGAGTATAGAAGGGGGCGGCTGAGAGGGGAGGTGTAAGAAAGTTAGGGTTAGAGTGAAAATTACCATTTGGGAGATTAGGGTTTGAGAGAGAAAAATGGGCGGCGGCGGCGGCTGATGGTGGAGGAGGCGCAGCCGACGGTGGTAGAGAGATGGCCGAGAGAGGGTGGCCGGAGTTGGAGAGAATGGAGGCCACATCTTTGGGGGAGAAGGAGAGAGGAGGGGACATAAGGTGATGGATGAGGGTTAGAAGATCATGGTAGTGACCGGAAGGAGGCGGCGGTGGCGACTGTTCCGGCGAGAAAGAGGAGGAGCCGGCGATAGATGAGGGAAAAAAGGGAGGTAGAGGGAGAGAGGAGAAAGAAAGAGAAGGAAGAGTGGTGGTCAAATACTCCATAGAGGTGGCAGTGGCTGGCGGCGCGGCGGTGACAGGCGGTGCGGCGACGGCGGGCGGCGGCACAGAGGATCCGGTCCCAGTGGATGATACCATGTTAGTGTTTGTTGTAAGAGAGAAGAAGATGATGTATATTATTATGTCAATGTTATGTATTGTGTCTTCTCATGTACAATATATGCTAGAGTATAAATGTATAAAATGGGCTTTGGGCTAATACACAATGGGCTTGTATATTACACTAACACTCACAACATCTGTTGTTGAATCGAGGAATGAGAGAATGTGGAGAAGAGCAGGATCTGGTAATGCACTAAGCCTATCTTCTTCGTCTTCGAGTAATATTTGTGTTAGACTATTTTGCTGTTTAACTGTTTCTTCGTTGATCAACGGTGAGTTGTTTCCGCCATAGAGACTCATACTTCTCATATCTTCCACCATTAGAGAGAGAAACAGAAAGTTAATTGAGAGGAAGAAGATCATATTCAAGGTTGTTTCTAATGCTTTGGCTTTTTAGAGTTTCATACACTCTAAATTCTCTCTTTCACAGTACTTTTAAGGTCATAATATACATAGTAGTTTTGGGAGGGAAGTTGAAATGTCTAATATGGGAAATGAATCTTAATAGATAATAATTATTTAGGTTCTCAAATTTTTATAATTTAGATTTTAGTAGTTCAAAAAAAAAACACTTAAAATGGCCAAAATTGTTTTTCATTAGTTTGTAATATAAGTACGCAAGATATTTAATTTATAAATATAAAACATTTGTGTTGAGATTTATATATTCAATCGAAAATATTTATTGAAAATATATATAATCAAGCCATCAAGTAAAAGAATCGACAAATTATTCATATAAAGAAAATAGAAACATAAGAGTTAGTATGATGTATATCGAAGAAAATTCAAGAATATTTGAATTGTATATCAGAGAAAATTCAATAATATCGCTCTATTCTCCTATTATTTGAATTGTATATCGGAGAAAATTCAAATATATCGCTTTATTATTGGGATATTTGGAAGAGATTTGATAATCAATGTGTTATATTTGTGATATTTGGAAGAGATTTGATAATCAATAGAGCAATATTCTTTTTCTCACTAGAACGATAGTTATAGAGCGATATTCTTTTTCTCCCTAGAACGATATTTGGAAGAGATTTGATAATGTATTTGAGTTTTTATTTCTCTCTAATGGCGCCATTAAATTTATAGAAATTCAATAGATTTATAGTTGAAACTATATATATATATATATATATATATATATATATATATATATATATTGGTTTCCACAGGGGTATGGGACTAATCCCACTTCGTGATACCGAGCTTGTTGCTGGCCTGAGGGGATTTACCACTTAGGAGAGTCGAACACGCTCCTCACTCAAGAGCGTAGTGGTGGACAACCCACTACGTCAACCCTTTAAGTCATAGTTGAAACTATATGTATAGGCGGTATCGCACTATAGCACCAAACAATATTTTATTTATTTATTTTTTTTTTTGGAAATCCGAGGGTAAATCTCCGCCAGTCACCCAGCAGAGCAAACTTGTCTACACGCAATAGCCCGCAAACCACGTATGGAGGTAAGCCGCCCTAGGTTATCCATAGGCGACGGACTCGATAAGCGGAGGGGCCCCCAGGGGAGGATATAGGGGAAATACCTCCAATCCCCACACCTGGGTTTCGAACCCGGGTGGATTCTCACGGCCGAAGGCCTTGTGACCGCTAGGCCACACCCCTCTGCTTAGCAAACGATATTTTTAGGGCTGAAATATGTTTTTTTTGTTCTCTATTGGGCTCCATATTGGGGCGAGGAGAAATCTTGGCCCATTCTTTCCTATTGGGTTCAATTAATTTGAGGAGCCCAAGTTTTGGCCCAATGTAAAAATTTGGATATTATTTATAGTGAAAGGGACAATGGGGAAGTGCCATTTACCCTAAATAAATTGACTTCGGTTTTTTCATAAAATAATATGATGAACGTGTTGGAATTTTGACAAGACACTCTTCTGCGCTATTGAAAAAGAATGGATGGAACTCGAATGAGTACCTCGTACCCTCTTGATGAAGCCATCCCATCATTCAATACCAAGAACACTCTATTGATCACCCCTTTCATGACCAATGCCTATTTGAACGCTCGATCTATTCCTTCATCCTAAGAAGAATGTATCATTTGACTTTTCTTATGAATTATCAAAATTCTATTATTTTCCAGAAATACTCATTCTATAAAACAAAAGACAATAAATGATCTTACCTTTTAAAACATGTCATGATTTTAATTCAATTTATGATCGTTGTCTATTATTCATGTATTGAAACTATCTTTTCCTAAATGTAATTGCATTATTATGGTAAAAATGAATTGATATATATTTTTCAATTGAAATGAGGGTAGTATAATCAAATTAGACAATAAATATATACTTTTATAATAAGAGACAAACATTTTGAAACAGATGAAAGTGGAATACACAATGTCCTTTTCGGGACGCTAGGAGTATTTTAAACAAAGATCTCGTACAAATAGCTCATTAGTGTGTGTTCTAAAGGTTTTAGATTTTTCTTTTCGGAAGTAATCAAAAACTTTGACAAAAATATAGAAAAAGGAATATCAACATTTTAATTTTAAAACTATACCCAACAACATAAAAATCTAGGTATTTGAACTTCTCATTATGATTAACTGACCTTGACCTTTTTTTTTAATGAATCAGTTGCATGATATATCTATATCATTGACCACTATTAAGAAAGTTAAAAAAAAATCCACACATTGAGTAAAGTTAGGGGTGTTCAATAAGTTAAGCCGATTTGAAAAAAGCACAACTCAAGCTTGAGTCGAGCTTCACGAGCTCGACTATCGAGTCAAGCTTGAGCTCATTTGTATGTGTTCAGGAGCTCATGATCTGACTCGTGAGCTCCCTTTCTTTCTTTTTTTATATATACACACACACACACACACATATGAGCCTAAGCTCGAGTTTTGGCTCGCGAGCACAAGCCTAACCAATTGAGCTCGAGCTCGAGCTCCGCATACGTGACTCGATCAAGCTCGAGCTCCACATACGCAGCTTGATCGAGCTCGAGGTCAAGTAAAAATATTCGAGCTCGATCACAAGGCTCGAAAAATCACCAATCTTGACTCAAGCTCAACTCGTGAACACCTCCTAAGTAAAGCCCAAAATCTCTTCTGGGGCCACAACCTTGCCGTTGGAAAATCGATTTACATTTGACATGCGATTGGTTAATATCTAAGAAAAAAATTGTTTTGTTCTAAGGATTTCCAATCTCACTAGTCATTCGGGATGTAACCTTCACTCAATTCTTATATTCAACAACAGAATAAACTCTTATAAAGAAAATTGTTACGTTTGTCGATTCTGTACCTCCTTTCCCATTAAAACCTCATAAGAATTGGATGAATCATAAGATAAGTACAATTACAATTTCTATACCACATAACACGAATTAAGTCGCATAAAACATATTGACAATCAAAGTTTGGCTCAACGAGAAGTAACAAAATATAGATTATTTTTAACAAAAACGACCAACCACAAGATACATACAATTACTTTTGCTACAATTAAGCCCCTAAGTACGACCCGTAATCACATAATCTTTTTTTTAAGACCGTAATTACATAATCTCTAGCAGCAAACCAAGTAGGAAAGCCTTTAAATCTACTATTATTATAACGTCAAAAGGAAATACAATAGCAGTTGATGGCACAAGTTCATGATCATGAACAAAGTCGGACCACTGCTTTCAGTGAGGATCTCGGGTAATTACGCACCGTTTCAGCTATGTTCAAATAATCACTAGAATTACGGGTCGATGATGAAGATCTCGTAAATTCTTTAACATCAATAATCATCTCTTCTAAGATTTTGGCCCTCTTAAGCAGAAGTTGTACCAGTTGTAGCATTGGTTGACCTTGACCAGCAGCATACAGGCTTCCAAAGTTTGCAAACTTAATAGTCTTCAGTTGCAATGCGTCACAGTTCAAATCAAACGATGCAGCTGGATCGCAAGTGATAATGAACTAAAAAGAAGAATGACAATAAAGTTAGGCTGAAACTGGATTCATACATCGAAAAAGTCAAGGTTTTGTAATATACAATATAGAATTTTCGACTGACCCCTTGAACTAACTCTTATTAACATGATATATTTCGTGGATGATCTAAAGCTTTTATTATGAGATGCATGAAAATCATGGAGATGGACAAAATGAGAGAGGGAGAGGGAGTAATTTCTTCAGTTTCAAGTAACAAAATTCGGCAACGAAGAAAAAATGCATTTTGATATCTTTCTTACAGAACAATTGTGTGTTGATCTATTGCTACCACTTACATGTTGACACTTTTTGGCCTAAAGCATACACTAATTGATGGTTCTCATACTTTTACTTTCTTCAAAATTTTATTACGCTCGACTGTCCTGTCGACACAAGCAGCTAATGTGATAACAAGGCTCAGATAACCACAAGAGGGACGCAACCCCTCCAACAGACAATGCATTTAACGAAACCATCCACTCCAGCAATTTTTTGAATAACGCTTCATGTGGAAATTTTATATGTTCAGCAAACAAATTGCTTAAAAGAACAATATTTCATCATAGAAAAATCTGAAATTTATAATTTAAAGTATTAAATATATATATATATATATATATATATATATAGAGAGAGAGAGAGAGAGAGAGAGAGAGAGGGATGTTCTATTTCAAATGCTCTAACTACAGTCGAAATGTCTTTATTTATGTAGTTCTCATTTCTCACGCCTCTCACCTCCAATCCATGTTCCTCTTTTGCTCGTTGAACTATTATCTTTTTATTATTATTATTTACAACAGTGGGAGCGCAGGGTGGGGATTGAACACCAGTGCTTTCAAGTGAGAGACCGATGTCATTCACTCAAATGGTTGTTGGCCCTTGAACTATTATCTAGAAGCTGAGTGCTATCAGCATTTAATATTATTCCAGCATTAGATTTTAGCTTTTAACTGCTATTATGTAATGTTAAAAGTACCAAGTATGAACTAAGCTGCATGCCTTAGAAATAAAAGAAAACATCAAAACATGATGTATTTGACAAGAATCAGAGAAATATTGGATACCTTATAGGGTGGGTGATAGATCCCGTTTATGACCAATTTCTCAAGGTTTGGAGAAGATTCCAGCATGCGTAGAATGCCAGGTATGCTCGGTGCATGCCTAAGTACATTTAATGTCAAACACTTACATGAATATTTTGGAAGTTGCACGCCCTTCGCCTCCAGCAGTAATAGGACCTAATAAACATGTTGCAGAAAGAGAGATATAATATAAACCATAAGAGACCAAAATGTCGCATATGCAGGAAATCAAACCAATTGTATGGGATAACCACTAAAAGCCTATCATTCGACATTGCCACCAATGTGTGTATAGCCAGTTCCATCAAAAGACATTGAGATGGTGGGTGCTATAAGAAGATAGAGCGATACATATATATGTGATAGGCAATTAGCAAACATTGTATCACAAAATCACACCCCTCTACCCATCAATTAGATGACCAATGAAGGCAAGTTGAGGAAAATCGGTGCTTTTCTTTTATTTTATCTACTGAACCCGTATCTAATCTATCAAAGAGGCAAGGTGGTATCACTTGTGGTATGCCCTGCCCTTGTGATCTGAGGAAACCACAGTTTTAACATGATTTCAGATTTTTCATCATTAGGGAACAAAGAAGGAGACATAAGTTAGTAGTTCTACTTCTGCATCTTTTTCACCATAAGTCAACCCCTAAACACTTCATATTGCATCCTAAATTCAATAACAGAGGGGCAACTACAGTAGAGACAAATAGATTGCAGCATATGCTCCTTTGGCACATAGTTGTGGCAAGCGTGTTTTGATAATCAACTAGATGTTATATAAAGGGAAAATTGCAGCGTCCCATAAGATAGAGCCTATTGTATTTTTAGTCTCATTTATTACAAACTTGCAAAATTATCATATAGGATGTATTTTTGGCATTTATAGTCTCAACGGTTAATAAAAGCTGTTAGTTTGTCCCGTGCCTTGCATGTGACCAGCAATGAATTTAACGGTGCATGCATTACACGAGCGAAATTTTGTCCATTTTTTAAAGGATGAGACTAAAATTTAAAAGAAAAAAATACATCTTATAGACTAATTTTCAAGTTTGTATATAATATGACTAAAATTGCAACAAACCCTACACCATGTGACTAATAATAATGCAATTTTCCCTTATAGAAAACATGAAAATAAAGCTCAGTGCATGGACGCAGACCTCAAAGAATAAGGCTCCAAGTTCAACTTCCTCAACATGTCGAATGCTTTCAAAGAGTTCTTTCATATAAATCATAAACGTCTGGGAGTTAGCTTCACTATCCACAGACAGATTATACCATTTCATGTCAAGATTAGCTTTGACAAGAGACGAGATGCCAATGAGCCGGAGGGCCCAACCGTTACCTCCCATCGACAAAATTTGTATATAGGGTGCAACAATCTCCAAAAAAGATTGTGTGTACCAGCTCTTTAACACGAGTTCTCTGAGGCTTCGAGTGTTCAACTCCAAACGACTTAATCCCCAACACTTTGTCAGCTCCAAATACTCCAAAACAGGACATCCCGATAATACAACTCCCATTACAGACTCACTCAATTCCACTTCTGCAATTGATAAACTTGTCAAGGATCCCCACCTCATGCTTCCCGGAGGAGCGATATCGCATCTTCGTAAATTCAACTTTGTCATGGATGAATTGGAATACATCAACTGAGGCAGCTTATAGATATCATTGTTGCTCGAAAGCAAATGCAAGGATACGTCTTTCACCTTATTTCTAATCACAAACTCAGCCCATACATCAACACTGGAAGCAAAGCAATCGCGGTAGTAAAACAAAACCCCAAACTTTTTCAAATAATTACCACTGCAAATATCTAGGGTTTTATTAACCCAGTCGACAAAACCGCGAATTTTATCAATCTCTTTGCTGTAATTACGAAAATCAAACTGCGCCAAATCAGTCCACAGATACTGCCATTTCCTCGACAGTACGCCAGTCTTCGCGACGTCTTTCGTTCCGAGGAACGAGAGGATGTGGAGAAGCAGCGATACTGGTAATGCACTAAGCCTATCTTCTTCTTCTGAATTTCTGCTCAATTTTGGTCTTTTGTAGACCAATTGTGAACTATCTTCCGCCATTAGAGAGAGATGGAAAATCTATTGAGTTTCAGTTGATTGAAACTAAGTATAGCCACTGAAAAAGAGAAAATATTAATCGAAGCCATAAACTTGGCGAATTTTGTGAATTTAGCTACTGAAATTAGGGATTTTGAACTCGGTGAAATCAGTACAAATGAATCGGCATCTTTTCGACAAGAAAGGCACTCACATCTTTATTTACTTTTGCTTTTTAATTCTAGACTATGATTCCCCCGTAATTTTGAGGGAAAAATCTCCGGTGGATCGAGAATATTGCTATCATTTCAATATTCATTATAAATTTACAAATATTGGGTGGTTTTCATATCCACTCATCATGTAAAAACTACCCCCGTTATTTGTGAATACTATTAAATAACACGTATATTGCACGTGGGTCATATGACTTCCTTTCACTCTTGATTGCAAGTCATCGTGATAAACTTTTTCAAATCTCCGTACTAAAGCTAATACATCAAGATATCTCCATCTCATGACTCTTAGTCCCCCAATAAATGATGCGGGGAAAACAATTCTTTTGCCAACTTCACTCCGTCTTGTCTCTCCTTTGGATACAATGTCAATGATTCCTTGATATAGTTCAAATCTCATATTTGATTGGTTATTGCGGTAACAATTCAATCGTGTGGACTCCAATTTTATATATGAGTCAGTTGCATATTGTTGCAATAGTCTACCAGTAAGCAGTAGTGTAGATTGCCTTGGATTTCTTATTTGTAATCTGTAGCAACTATATTCTCTACATGAAACATTTTTGTTACTTGGTACATTGACAACTGGGGCTAATTGCATTTTTCGTCCGTTAACTTTTTCGTTTTTGGATTTTGGTCCTTTTTTTCACCGATTTGCAAAGTCGTCCGATAACTATCCAACTTTTGGCAATTTAAGTCCGATTTTTGACTGGAACCGACCAATTTGGCCGGAAATTGCCACGTGTCAGACACATGGTGCTGACATGGACAAAAATTTGGGGATTTTTCCGATTTTCCCGCCAAAATGAACGCTGATTGGGACAAAATTGATGACGCTGATATAGGTTACAATTTTCAACAAACTTATTCTTTTTAATTCATTCAGTCTTTCAAATAATTATAGTTTAATAAATAATAATTTACTTAAGTAAATTATTATTTAAATTTTGAATTTATATAGCATTTCTAAATTAAACATTATACATACATAAGTTACCTCATGGTGCATATTGTGTTGGTGATGGTAAGAAATTTTGGCTTTGGCACGAGGATGGGATACTTGCACATGTTTATCCTAGGAGTCCAACGGCACTTGAGTTACCTATTGACTCAAAACTTGGGGTTATAATGGATGTGGATGGTTGGAAGTGGCCGGTTGACACTTTTGGTGCAATTTTGAGCATTATAGATAGGCTCCCAATTATTCATATTGGGAATGATGACAAGATCCTATGGAAGTATGATAGGAAAGGGATTTTTACTACCTCTTCAGCTCGGCATTTACTCTCTTGCGAAAAGCAATTGTATCGTTTTTAGGTCATTCAATATGTCTCTATTTTGAAACTCAATAACACTTTTTGCAAAATCGTAAGAGGTTGGGTTAGATATTGATTTTCTTTTGAATTTATGATTTAATTTTAAAATTAAAAATTGTAGGTGAAGTAAAAAAATGACAACTTATAATGAATTATATGATCTGCAGTTGGATCGCACTGTACACTCTGTGATCTAATTTAACATCTTTTGTTATATGCAATTGAACATCGTCCATGGAAGGATAATCCTTTAATCTTCTAAAGATTTTTGAATATGGATTTACCTCCGGAGTTTTAATAAGTTTTTTCACAGTAGATTTACATAAAGGTGAATTTTCAAGTATTTTCATTCTATTTTCAACTTCATTCTCAGTTTTAATAAAATACAACTAGAAATAACTTGGGCCATTTTCATTAGGGGTTAACCCTGGAAGGTCATGATAGACAAGCCCATGTGCTCGGAAAGTGTAAACTCCATGTATTCCAGATGCAAGCTCCTTATCTAATTTTACATCAAATGATGTAAAAGAGAATATGCTATTGAATGCACGAATATTTTTCCGAAATTCAAGGGCATCTTCTTATTGAGAAGTAAATAAATCAAACTATTCATCGGGAACTTCAATGGGTGGGAGCTTAATTTTTTTATTAACAAAACAAAATCCCGGAGGCTCATACCCAAATCTTACAACTCCACAATAAATGCAATTGGGTTTTTTTGCGAATTCATGTAACTCTGAGCATATGGGATCATATCGTAATGAACCTAAAAGAATAGAAATACTATATAATTTACGGATCTCTCCTTCCTCTTTTCTATCATGAACATCCATCCTCCGGACACCAACTGGTACATGGACTCCGAAGCTAGTGCACATATGTCCTCTACTCAAGGTAATCTTCATTTTTGCGCACCTTGTGAATTTTCTAAATATATAATGATTGGTAATGGTGTTGTACTCCCCGTTTCCCATATTGGTCACACCCCTTTTATTTCTTCTTCTTCGTCTCTCCATCTTAAAAATATTTTAGTTTCTCCTTATATAGTTAAAGATCTTGTCTCTGTCTATCTGTTTACTGGTGATAATAATTGCTCTGTCAAATTTGATCATTTTTGGCTTTTCTGTGAAGGACCTCCACACGGATAATCGTCTATTTCGCAGTAAGAGTCGTGGTGAGCTTTACCCTGTTCTTCCTTCCGCTGTCAATCTTTCATCCACCGCCGTAATTTTTGTTGCTCTTTCGCCCCTCATTTGGCACCGTCGTCTCGGTCATCCTAACAATTCCGTTTTCAAGTTTTTAGCTTCTAGGAATTTTATTTCATGTCAAAACAATGTTAATACTTTATGTCATGCTTGTCAATTAGGCAAGCACCATTGTCTTTCCTTTAGTAGTTCTATTACTCGTACTTCTTCCGTTTTTGAGATTATTCATTCCGATTTGTGGACATCTCCTTTAATTAGTGCAAATGGTTTTCGTTATTACATTATTTTCTTAGATGATTTTTATCATTTTTTTATGGGTTTTTCCTCTTTGTACTAAATCTGAGGTTTTTTATGTTTTTCAAAATTTTCACAATTATGTAAAAACTCAATTTAATTCAACTATTAAGTTTTTTCAATGTGATTATGGACGTGAATTTGATAATAAAGATTTTACTATTTTTGTTTAATAATAATGGCATTCAATTTTGTTTTTCTTGTCCCTACACCTCTCAACAAAATGGCAAGGCTCTCCGCACTCTCCACACATTCAATAACATTGTTCGCACTCTTCTCTTCCAAGCTCAAATCCCGCCTACTTTTTGGGTAAAAGCCCTTCACATGGCCTCTCATCTTCTCAATCTTTTCCCCACCACCACCCTTTCCTATCGTACCCCTTTCGAGCTCCTCTATCACACTGTCCCTACCTATTCTCACTTTCGCGTCTTCAGATGTCTATGCTACCCCAATCTCTCTGCCACATCTCCTCACAAACTCGCCCCTCGCTCTTCTGCTTGCATTTTTCTTGGGTATCCTGCTAATCACCGTGGTTATCGTTGTCTCGACCTTTCTTCAAACAAAATCATCCTGTCTCGTCATGTCATCTTTAATGAATCAATATTCCATTACTCTTTTTTTCATCACAATGTCGTTCCTTCTGATTACTCTTTTCTCTCACCCGACGATGAGGACCCGTCATCACTCATTCAGAATGCAATTCTTCACGGTACCAACCCGCCCCTGCCCATACCCATGCCTCCACCTGCTCCGGATCTCCAAACCACACCCCCGGTACCTGAAACCACACAGCATCCCATGATAATGCATTCTAAATCTGGCATTACTCATCCCCGTCAAATTCTCAACCTTTCGGCCTCCTCTTTAATCTCTCCTATTCCTCGTTCGTATTCTCAGGCTCTTCAAAACCCATCTTGGAAATCTGCCATAGATGCTGAGCTTTCTGCTTTACACTCCAATGGCACTTGTGATCTCGTCCCTTGTCTTCTGAATGTCAATATCGTTGACTCCAAATGGATTTTCGTCATAAGTTTCGTTCTGGTGGTTCGCTTGAACGCTATAAAGCTCGTCTAGTTGCTCAAGGCTTCTCTCAGCAACCTGGTCTCGATTATGATGAAACTTTCAGCCCTGTTGTCAAACCTGTCACCATAAGCACTGTCCTCAGTTTCGCCCTGTCTCGCTCTTAGCCTATCCATCAACTCGATGTTAAAAATACTTTTCTCCACGGTCGTCTTTCTGAGGTCGTCTATATGAAGTAACCACCAAGCTACATTGACACTTCTCACCCTCAATATATCTGTCGCCTCAAGAAAGCTCTTTACGGGCTTAAGCAAGCACCTTGTGCTTGGTACCATTGTTTTGTTTCCTAGCTCTCTACTCTAGGTTTTGTCAGCAACAAAGCTGATACATCTCTCTTTATTCTTCATCGTTCCTCTCACACTGCGTATTTTCTTCTCTACGTCGATGATATCATTTTAACCGCTCCCTCAGCAACTCTTCTCTTTCATCTCACTCGTCTTCTTTCTTCGGAGTTCTCTATGACTGATCTTGGCTCTCTTCACTATTTTTTTGGTATCTCTGTCACTCGTTCTCCTTCCGGCCTCTCTCTTTCTCAATCGAAATTTGCACAAGAAATTCTAGAACATGTATCTATGTCTTTTTGCAAAACTCCTGTTGATACAAAATCAAAGCTTTCTTCTTCTGGTCAGCCTGTTCCTGACCCCACTCTCTATTGCAGTCTAGCTGGGGCAGTACAATATCTGACTATCACTCATCCAGATATTGCTTATGCTGTCCAACAAATCTGCATCTTCATGTTTGACCCTCGAATCCCTCATTTCAATGTTCTCAAATGCATACTTCGGTATATCAAAGGAACTCTCTCTCACAGTCTCCATCTTCGTCCTTCTAAATCCTCTGATCTCGTGGCTTATTCTGATGCCGACTGAGCCAGTTGTCCTGATACTCGGCATTCTACCTCTGGTGACTTGTGTTTTCGTAGGTGATAATCTCATCTCTTGGTCCTCAAAACATCAGCATGTTGTTTCCCGGCCCAGTGCTAAAGCTGAATATCACGGTGTAGCTAATGTTGTTGCTGAAATATCTTGGCTTCGTAATCTTCTGTTCGAGCTTCGTTGTCCTCTGTCTCGTGCTACTATTATATATTATGACAACATCAGTTCTATTTTTTATGTCTTCTAACCCTGTACAGCACCAACGCACCAAATATATAGAAATAAATATTCATTTTGTGCGTGAACGAGTAGCATTGGGTGAGGTCCGTGTGCACCATGTCCCGTCGTCTCACCAAATTGCTGATATATTTACCAAAGGCCTACCATCTCAACTCTTCTTAGATTTCAGATCAAGTCTCAGGATTCGCGAATCTCCGACTTCAACTGCGGGGGAGTGTTAGATATAATATCTTAGGATATATTTGTATTGTTATTTTATGTATATCCTTTTCCTTTTCTACTTAGGGTTTTCTTGATTAGCAAGACTCTTGTAATTATATATATGTCTCTGAGTAATATAAGTTTCTCTGTAGGGTTTATACACTCTAACATTTATCTATTTATTTTCCTTATAAAATTGGTTTGTGCAAGATATAAAATTACCAAAATATTAAGGATGATCGATTATCAAAATATTAGAGTTGGCATGACAGATTAAGGACGCTATAATCTCGATCACTTTTGTGAACTTAAAGTTATCTAATATGAAGAGTAAGATTCAAAGTTCTAAGCTATTTCTATGCATGATGCATTCAAACATCATTATGTTATTATATATATATATAGGATATGGATCAAATACATACCTTGTCATTAGGTAAGACCTAAGACCCAATCTAGGCCTTTGATTCAATTTGATCCAAAGGTGTGAAAATATATCATTTTTTCGGATTATTTAAATATTTTTAATGCTGGGAGGGCAATTTTGTCAATAAAACCCAACAAACTCATGCACATTTAATGCATGATCAAATCAAATCCCCATTAATGCGTAAAAACAGAATTTACCATATATTTCAGCTTGATTAAAATCAATATTAATCACCAGAATCCATTCTTCATCAGTCCATCATCGAGATCAGTTCATCATCAATCCTATCGAATTAATCAGCAAATATTATACAGTATTCATCATCAATCGAAGTAATCGGCAAGATCGCTTCATCATATTCGTCTTTTTCATCGCAATTGATTGGGTAAGATCAATTCATCATCAGCAATCACAGTATTCACATGGAAACTCATCGCAATTGTCTGGGTAAGATCAGTCAATCATAAGCAATTAATCAACAATATCAGTTCATTCGTGAGCGTCATAGATTATTGATTTCGTTTTTTATGGCAGAGATGGATAATATTATGGATTCAAATGTATATTTATTGTATACATTTGAAGCAGTAAGTTGAATACATTATACATTATCTTATATGTCATTATACACTGTATTATACACTATTATACATTACATATAGTGATGTTATACAGTATATTATAAACACATCGTATTCACATCGTATATTATAAATACATCAGCAATCACAGTATTCACATGGAAACTCATCGCAATTGTCTGGGTAAGATCAGTCAATCATAAGCAATTAATCAACAATATCAGTTCATTCGTGAGCGTCGTGGATTATTGATTTCGTTTTTTATGGCAGAGATGGATAATATTATGGATTCAAATGTATATTTATTGTATACATTTGAAGCAGTAAGTTGAATACATTATACATTACCTTATATGGCATTATACACTGTATTATACACTATTATACATTACATATAGTGATGTTATACCGTATATTATAAACACATCGTATGTTTGTGATAGGCTAAATAATCACAGTTTTTTGATGTTTGATTATTATTAAACAGGATCAGTAGTGTATAGCAATAATGATGTTGAGAATCAATGTGTCGGATCTTCTTCTTCGTCTAATTCTATATCATCTCCGGGCGGTTCAAAATATTGGGAACCAGTGTGTGCTACTGAGTTTAAACCTTGCATTGGTAAGGTATTTGAAAGCTTGAAGTTTGCATTTGAGTTTTACAAAAGCTATGCTCGGTTATGTGGTTTTGATGTACGCAAGTGTTCCCAAAAAACTCATAAGGATGGTACGGTTATATCTAAACATTATGTATGTAGTCGTTCCGGTGTTTACACAAAATGTGATGATGTTGGTTGGAAGAAGAAGTGTATGATTGGTCGATGTGATTGTAACGCCAATATTGTAGTGAGGTTTAGTGCTTCCCAGGGATATGTTATAAAGAAATTTGTTGAGCGGCACAATCACGAGTTGGCGACCGACGAGGGAAAACAGTTTCTGAAAGTTAATCGGAACATTGATCCATCCCAGATTATGTTTTGCTTAAACGCATCAAAGGTGAATGTTGGCGCCGTCAAATCACATTCATTCCTGAAGGAGATTGCAGGTGGGTTTAATATTGTTGGGTCAACTTCTACAGACTTCAAAAACGCAAAAAGGGATGTGAAGCAATACGTCGGTGAGAACGATGGGGAGATGATTGTTAGGAAATTTATGAATTTGAAAAAAGCGTGTGAAGGATTTTTTTTTGATTATGCCACAGATGATGACGGTTGTATGAGTAAGTTGTTTTGGGCTGATCCGATTGCAGTAAGGAATTTTGAACTGTTTGGTGATGTTTGCTCGGTCGATGCAACATTTCGATCCAATAAGTAAGCACTCTTGTTTGAATGCATAATACATTTTTTTTAAATATGTAATGAACATATGCTGTATAACACACTATCAGTTAATGTATATTACTCATTCAATAAATGTATAATGAATCATTAGTTAATGTATATTTGATTACCCTGTTAATAAATGTATAATGATTCATTAATTGTCGGTGTAATTCCTTTTCAGGTATCAAATGAAATTTGTTCCTTTTTCTGGATTAGATAACCACAAGAGAATAGTCACATTTGGTGCTTCTCTAATCGCGAAAGAAGACATTGAGTCGTACACGTGGGTTTTTGAAGCTTTTACACGTGCAATGGGACGGGAACCAATCTATATTGTATCTGATCAATGTCCTGCTATGAAACAGGCTATTCCTAGTGTTTTTAAAAATGCTAGGCATCGTCTTTGCGCGTGGCATATCATGAAGAAGTTCCCAACTAAGGTTTGTGTCTTTACTGCTTTTTTGAATCCATATTATATTAATGTGTTACAATAGCATTTGACATACTGTAGTATGATATGGTATTTAGTGTACAGTGCATTTTAATAAGATTTAATTTTATAATGTATAATGTGTTCGATATAGAGTGTATAATGATACCTTTATGTAGTGTATAGTACAATATATTATGCTGTATAATATGTTTTGCATTTGATTATTTTTTCTCCAGATTTCACCACATACAGGTAAATATGCTGAAGTAGTGAGAAAGGTGAATAATTTTGTGTATAATGACGAAATCACGCCACGTGAGTTTGAAGATGGTTGGAATGCTCTTATTTCAAAGTATGGGCTAAGCCATATTGAATGGCTTTCTGAAATTTACGACAACAGACATTCGTGGGTATCCGCATTTTATCGAGATGTTTCGATGGGTGGGTTACTGAGGACTACATCGATTTCAGAGTCGATTAATTCATTCTTTAATCAATTCTATGTAAAGGGTGACACAATCATTGAGTTCTATAGTAGATTTGAAAGTGCTATGGACAGGCAAAGGAATACGAATGCAAGATTAAATCACGAGTCTTTGGTCTCTAAACCATCATTAGAAACCCCTCTGCCGATAGAGGAGGATGCTTCAGAGGTATATACACGCGCTGTTTTCTATGACGTACAAGCGGAGATCAAAAAGTCTGCGTATCAAGTGATACTTCAAAGCCTAAATGTTGTTGATGGTGTGAAATCATTTGTCGTATTTGACTCCGACAACGAATCAGAGTTATATGAGGTATATCAATTTTTTATAGTGTATGTTATTATTATATATGTTGTATATTATTAAACAGTCAATGTATGTTACAGTTTGTTCATTGTATTTATGTTATAGGTGAAACATTTTGCATCGAACGATCAGGTTGATTGTTCTTGCCGACTGTTTTTGAGGCGGGGTATTTTGTGCAGACACATTTTCTTTGCATTCAGCCAAAGCCGAATACTCAAATTGCCCGCCGAGTATGTTCTGAATAGATGGAGAAAAAATGCAGAAATTATGGCTTCTGATATAATTAATAACCAAGTCGAACATTATCGTGCGATGATGGAGAAGAACACAAATGATGTGAGTCAAATTTGGATTGACTTTCAATCATGTTTAAATCTTGCAGGTTTTAACAAAGAAAAACTCGACTACATAAAAAATCAATTGGTGGATATGAAGTCTCATTTGAGTGTCGGTGCGGACGATAACAATAAGAATAATAAGAATGTTGTTATCGAGACACTAGTGGGACCCCAAATTGAGAACGAGCTCGGGATCAGAAATCCTCAAATGAGCCGATCTAAAGGGTGCGGTAAAAGAATTAAGAGCAGTGCCGAGATATCAAAGCATGTTCCTAAGAGGAGAAAATGCACTGTATGCGGAAAAGTTGATGGGCATAATGCAAGAACATGTCCATCAAAAGAAAAATAGAAGTGTTTTCTTTTTTTACAATTAGTACTGTACAATTAAGTAGCATTCAATGTATAACATATCATTTTATAGTGTATAATGATATGTTAATCAATGTATAATGATTCAAAGGATCTCTGTGTATACTGAAACATTTATTGAAATTGAATGAAGTGTATGTTAAAAAATGTCATAATGTATGTTGTATATTTTTTAGTGTTTTTTTAATTATACTGTTTAATTATATACTTTAATTGAGTTTTTTTATTATGTACAGTGAATATATTGGGGCTGTTAGAATGTATACTTATGTGCTTTATATAACATTAACAATTAAACTCAATGGCCAGAACAATATAAACAGGTTATGAGCAATGAACAAATTTTTTATATATTTAAACTGTTCAACTAAAACTAATAACGTGATGTACAAAAACTAATAAATTGTACAAAAACTAATAACATGTACATCTAACAAAAAATGTTGTAAACGTATCACGTTGTTTAAATCTAGCGTTTCTTCCCCTTTTTCAGTTGGGCTTGTTCACGTTCCCAATCCCTTGATCGTTTGATAATGTCGTCCTTGAGTGTGTTCAAATCACAAGTGAGGATTTTCTCCAGATAAAGTGCTCTCAATCTAGTGAGTTTTGCAACTTGTCCTTTCTGCATTATATAAATATTAAAGTTAGATAGACAGGAAAATAAAGATTTTCAGAAACTTTCAGTTCGTAGAATAAAAAAGTGTAAATCATTACGCTTTCTGCACCCAATTCTGCATCCCAAGTCTTTAATCCCCCACCGAAGTAAGTTTCCATGTGACGCATTACAAAAACACCACAGTCCGAGCTGTTTCTGTGCGTACGCCATAGCATTGGAAGCCGTTCCATTTCTACCGTCGACAATGCTTGTGCAGCTGGATGGTTCATATCATTCAGGAATTTGGTAAACATGGCCCTCTGTTTTGAAACAATCAAACAAAAAAGCTATGAGGCACAGTGTATAAATATATTAATATCATTATACAGTACATTATCGATTAATATACAGTGTATAATTAATAATTATACATTGTATACACAATCATTATACAGCAGTATAATATTATTAACAGTGTATTATCATATCATTATTAAGTGGGTTAATTGTGTGATAATGAAGATTTAACACATATATATTGACATAAAAAAAATAAACATTAGTGTTTAAAGGATTGTTACCAAAGTGAATGGCACATGTTGGTATTTGTTTTCGAACGACACATCCGTTTTGCTATTGTCAAGGATCTCAATAGCTGGCTGCTTCAAATTAAAGCACATCACGTAGTAGTGTCCAGCGTGAAGAATAGGAAAGACAACCTATATATCGATGGGATGAAAGTGGTGTTAATGAATCTCCATAAAATTCGATAATTTTAACAATGTAACGGTGTTAGCTTACCAACGTTACATCGGTTATGTTCACTCTTGGAAACATGTTCAGACGATTTGTGATGTTTTCCACGAATTTTTGATGCAGTGCATCATCATGTTTGGCGCTTTTGTTTGACGTGAAGAAAAACTGTTATCAAATTTTTTAAAAAAATTAGTTAGCGAGCAGAACATTATATCGTATGCATTAACAAGAAGTAAAGAAGTATATTCTACCGTGTCGGACACGTGGAAAAAAAATCTCAGCGGTGATACGGGTGCTCTTGTTGACTCGCCATTGTTCAACAGGTATGACCAGAGGTCTATGACTCCAGATAAAAGCTCGGTCCGTTGAGACAATGTCTTTACATCCCAAATATAGCCAAGTACATCACCACTTGTGAAAACAACAGTTCTGTAAAATCATATATATAGTGTAATAAGTTATTGTTCATTATACAGAATGTATAATGATGTAATATCATGTTAATCAATATTACCATTATACATAGTACATTCGGTTATTACATAGTGTGTATTTAAAATTCAAAGGAATACAAATAGAACAATTGTATTATAAATGTACTCACATGTCGTCTTCGGCAACTTGATTCACCCAATCCCATAGCCTTTTTTCATTTGCGCCCTGTTTTGAGATTATATTCACAACCCGTTGAACATATGGAGAACACAAGTCTGGAGCTGGTCTGAATTGTCTCTTTGTTTCTCCAATGATCTCAACAGCCGGGGCAATGGTAGCGTCTGGATGAGGGAATCGTTCTGTGACAATGGATTTTTCGTCCCTTGTTGTCACATCTGGAGATGCTTGCTCAGAGATGTGGGAGGTGTCACCGGTGTATTGTCTAGCAATTGACAACACAGCCCCCTCTGGATCATCCTGACGCGGTTTCTCCGGTGTTTGTGTCAACAAGTTGAAGGTTGGCTGTGATTGTACTCGTGGACGTACTCTCTTAACCGGTGTAGTTTGTTCGGGTTGGAGAGGCGGATCAGCTGGGGCGGCTGCATGTTGTTTAGGTGAGGAAGGGGCACCTGGTTGATATGTTCTTGCCTCTGGTTCCCCCACTGGATCCTCCTGACGCGGTTTTGCTGGTGTTTGTGTCAACAAATTGAAGGTGGGCTGTGAATAAACCGGTGGACTTATTCTATTAACCGGTGTAGTTTGTTCGGGTTGGAGAGGCGGATCAGATTGGGCGGCTGCATGTTGTTCAGGTGAGGAAGGGGCATCCGGTTGATAAGAACTTGTCTCTGGTTTTGTTCTATACAGTTTTTCAACATGATCTAACACCCTTTTTTCAATCACCTTCAACCGTGGATTTGATGGAAGAATGGAGTCACATGATTGGATGTATCCATTGTACGTAATAAGCTTATCCACCAGGTCCAATGCAGCCCTTTCCAAATTGAAAATCATCCCCTGCGTATACAGTAGTGTTCAAACCATTATACACTATATTTAAGTACAATTATACATCATGTGATTGAAAAGTATACAGTTATAATAATTTGACTAATTACATAAAGATGCATACCTCTTCAAATGTATTCCAGTCCTTGATGGATGCATCTGATACTGTGGGAGCTTCTAAAGAGGTAGTGGGTTGTTTGGGAGCTTCAATATGTTGTGCAACATGCTTCCCTTTGTCAGCCTTCATTTCCCACTGCCCCTTTGATATGATCCCCTGGCCAAAAACTCCCTGTTTAATCTCTATGTTACTCTTTTCTCGTAGCGCAGAGTCTGTCCAAGTGAGCCAAGTTGGGATTGATCTTGGTACTGTCCTATGCCCCTTGTAGTTGACTCTGTCAGCATACAATATCTGAATTTGGAGGAAAAGAAAAAAGTTGAGATCATATAAGTATACAGTAACATGTAAACCATTATTCAGTATATGATAAACCATTGTACACTAGATAATATACTATTATACAGTGCTATTCATATAACACATTACAGGGTATGAGTTATACACTGTAAATTATACACATTATAACACATTATACACATTATAATGTGTTCATATAACACATTATAACACATTACAGGGTATGAGTTATACATTGTAAAATATAGTGTTAAGTTCATTTAACACATTAGACACATTATACACTAAATCAACAAAAAATACATTATACACATTACACACATTATAACACATTATAGTGTATGAGTTATACACTGTAAAATATAGTGTTAAGTTCATATAGCACATTATAACACATTATAGTGTATGAGTTATACACTGTAAAATATAGTGTTAAGTTCATACAGCAAATTATAACACATTATAGTGTATGAGTTATACACTGTAAAATACAGTGTTAAGTTCATTTAACACATTATACACTAAATCAACAAAAACACATTATTGGAACACAATCAACATCAGAAGAGGCACTGTAAACTTACAATCATAAATAGAAGAGGTCCAGTGTACATGCGTTTCGCCGGATCCTCTTCCCAAACGTGTTTTGTGTCTCCCAAACTATTCAGGACTAGTCCGGGCCAATTGTATATTGACAACTCATCAAGAGACCCCTTGAATTGAGTATCTTCTTGTTGACGAATGGTGTACCAGGGGTCTCTATCAAGCAATTATACATAATCATCATAAAATTCAGCTTGAATTGAGTTGTGAGTTGTTTATCAGATTGAATTGCCTTCACGACCATTGACGCTGAAACTTTAAACTTTTTGGACTTATCAAGGCCAAATTGGTCAGTGAATGTGTCTAATCTCTTTTGATTTTTTACAGTGAGGTCTATAGGCCGCTTCCCGTGTGGAAATCCCAAAACCTCGGCCACATCATACTCTGTAATATTTATTTTTCCTCCGGGCAGAGTAAGCCTGAAATTTGCTGGATTTAAAGATTTTAGAACTTTATATCCAAGCCGGTGAGGCAGCTCTGTAATGTTGAAATCCAAAAAGGATCCGAACCCGGATTGTCTCACCCATTCCCGTTGTGGTTCGGTCAGTTTTGAAAGAGTATCCACCAAGACCTTCATCGATACTCTTATTCGTGTATATTCAACCACTTTCCTTTTCCCCTTTGGTGGCAGTTTGGATACGGTCTGGGTTTTCTGTTTTTTAGATTTTGTTTTTACAGGAGGGCGGTGTGTCGCGCGTCTTTTCCGAGCAGCAGGTTGTTGGTCTGATTTGGTATATTTGTCTTGATCAGACGATTCTTCTGCTGACTGTACGTATTCCTCATCAGTACTAGGTTGTTCAACACTAAGAGGCTCAACAACATCGGCAGGCACAAGTTGCAACCTCTCAATTGAATTGGTAGAGGATGAATCTGCTTCAGCATCTGCATTACAAAGTAGACAAAGACATCATACACTAAAAAATTACACAAATCCAGATTATACATACACAAATATTATACACAGTGTTATTCATGTTTATACACGTCAATGCAAACCATTATACACCCAAATATGCAGTATGTGCATACACAGTATAATTAATATGATGTATAATATTATACACAGTGTTATTCATGTTTATACACGTCAATGCAAACCATTATACACCCAAATATGCAGTATGTGCATACACAGTACAATTAATATGATGTATAATATTATACACAGTGTTATTCATGTTTATACACGTCAATGCAAACCATTATACACCCAAATATGCAGTATGTGCATACACAGTACAATTAATATGATGTATAATATTATACACAGTGTTATTCATGTTTATACACGTCAATGCAAACCATTATACACCCAAATATGCAGTATGTGCATACACAGTACAATTAATATGATGTATAATATTATACACAGTGTTATTCATTATTATACACTTTAATGCAAACCATTATACACCCAAATATGCAGTATGTGCATACACAGTACAATTAATATGATGTATACTATTATACACAGTGTTATTCATTATTATACACTTTAATGCAAACCATTATACACCCAAATATACAGTATGTGGATACACAGTACAATTAATATGATGTATAATATTATACACAGTGTTATTCATTATTATACACTTTAATGCAAACCATTATACACCCAAATATGCAGTATGTGCATACACAGTACAATTAATATGATGTATAATATTATACACAGTGTTATTCATTATTATACACTTTAATGCAAACCATTATACACCCAAATATGCAGTATGTGCATACACAGTACAATTAATATGATGTATAATATTATACACAGTGTTATTCATTATTATACATTACAATGCAAACCATTATACATCTACGTTTTATATATTATACATTTAGAATGAAGAAAATGACGTAATTATATACAGCATATGTTACTCAAATATGCATATAACCTAACCATAATATTACACCCATAGGTACATAAGCCATCAAAACAAATAAAACCAGTGTATAGATACATTGCGCGTCCCAATATAGTTGTAATACACAGAGTATACGTACAGAAGCCATCAAAATCCACAAAATACGTAATATTTTCACCCATAGGTCGAAGAAGAAATGAAAAGTGTGTATAATCGATACCTGTTATTCTGGTTGGATTTTTCGTCCTCATTTTTTGATGAAAATGAAATCAGTTTGCGAGAGTATCAGAACTAGGGTTCCCAGCTATAGAAAATTAGAGTTTAATTTTGGCAGGTTTTAAAAATGGGAGAGATTTCGACGAATCTGTATGTTTATTAGGTTTAAAATTGGGAGAGATTTCAGGGGAGACGGGGGAGAGAATGTAGGAGAGAATCGAGGTATAATGGGTGTAAATTACCAAAATACCCCGCAGACAGCTTAATATTTGGGTTTCCCGCGTGTACAGTGAATAATTTGGACCGTTGGATTTAATTGATCCAATGGTGTATATTGGGTCTTATATCTTATCTAAGAGAGGGTATGTATTAGATCTTGACCCTATATATATATATATATATATATATATATATATATATTATCAGCCGGTCTAGAAGCAAGCATTTTGTTTTTTCGTGGGGACTTTCTTTTATAAATTGAATGGTGTTCTACAACGGATGGATTTACGGATGAATTTCTTTTTTCTCTTATTAATTATTAATAACTAATAAATTTATTTATAATACTATTTTTTTAATACCAAGGGTTTCCATAATGGTTTCCTACTATATTTATTTATATAATATATAGATATAATGTAATTGGACTCCTACTACTATTACTTACTGCCTAATGGATTCTTTTACTTAATAAATAAATTCAATTATTATTTATTAATTAATATATAGTAAGGTTGGGTATGAAAATCTTTTCACAATAGAACAAACAATTGAGTTATTCACATATTTATATAGGGGTTAGATAGATAGATTAGATAGATATATGGTGTGTGTACATAAAATGAAATACGAAGCATCATGACTTAACAATAGACCCAATGTATTTTGGACACAACTTGATTTAGCATCACTTGGCACATACCCAACGAAATGCGAGTTTTATTTATTTTTTTGACATAAGATTAGTTAGTATTTAAGCATAAGTAATTTTTTGTTCTTAAAAATTTCAACCCATCTAAAATTTTGGTGAGATTGTGGTGAACGTGCTACTCATTCGGGCTATAAACATGACTCAATTTGTACATTCAACAACAGTCGCAAAATCTTATAATTCACAATTTAAGAGGACTGATACATTGGTCTCCTCTCCCCCGGCCATACCTTATTTTATATAAGAAAGTAATAAAAACGGATTCCTAACAATCAAAGTTTGGCTCGACAAGAAAAATAAAAATTATAAAAGAACGACTAATTATGAGATAAGTACAATTACACTAGCTAAACTACATACGATGGAATAAAAGCTTGTCATCAGAAGAAGAGGAAAATTAAGTTTGATCAACCAAAGTGACTAAATAATGTACCACTTTATTTAAACATAGATCATATTATCATAACCGATGGGATAATAAAATTAATGGTTCACATGATTTAATCACATATTGTATCTATAATTTACTACTGATCATGCATACCCAATATTCAACCCACATATAAACCAAATTAACAAGTACGAACTAGTCAGAAAGTGATTCTTAAGAGCTTACGAGACTCAATTACTGTATAATTACACCAAGTAAATAATTATGATTGTCTGAAAACTATAAATCACATAAGCCCCTAAGGATAATCCATAATCACATAATCTTTAGCAGCAAACTAAGTGGGCAAATCATTAGAACTGCTATTATAATGCCAAAAGGAAAAGTAATACGACTGGGCACAAGTGCATGATCAGGAACAGAATTGGACCACTATTTTTGGTGAGGATCTCGGGTAACTAAGCACCGTCTGAGATATCTTCGAATAATTACTAGAACAAGTGGTTGACGAAGATCCCATAAATTCTTTGACATCAATAGCAATTTTCTCCAAGATCCTGGCCCTCTTAAGCAGAAGTTGAACCAATTTTAGCATCGGTTCATCGACATCATATGGTCCTTCAAAGAGTGCAAGCTTAACCATCTTCAGTTGTAATAGGTCACAGTTCAAGTCACCTGATGTAGCTGGATCACCTGGGACAAGGGACTGCAAAGATACGCAATAAAGTTAGGCTCAAACTGTATTCATATATCAAAACCTCAAGGTTATGTAATATATATTGAAGAATATTTTTTTTTTGAGAAGATATATTGAAGAATATTAGGCAGGCCCCTTGGACTAATTCTTCTTAGCATAATATATTTTATGGATGATCTCAAGTTTATAATATGAGATACAAGAAATTATGGAGATAGCCAGAATGTGAGATGGATGGAACAATTTCTTCAGTTTTAAGTAAATCTAATTCGGCAACAAGGAAAGAATGCAATTTGATTTCTTAATTATTAAGTGTGTTGATCCATTGCCACCACTTGCGTGTTTAACAGTTTTTGGCCTAAGGCATATTGATTGCTCTCGCATTTTTACTTGAAGAACATTTTATAACATTTTGATTACAGGCCACCGTGCTGTCACTAGCATGGTTCGCCGGAACGGCCGTTGGCGTGCCAAAGTTCCAGGTCAACTCGGTTTTGTATTTGGAACGCTTCGGAACGGCCGAAAAACGGCGAGACAGACTGGATGAGGCTGCAACGCGGCCGTTCCGGCGATTTAATGGCACCGGAACGGGTGGAACGGGCATGTGTGGAACGGAAGTTGCCCTGCACTTTTCAGTAAACTGCAGACATATCAATGAAAAATTCTACCTTCTGTATTATGATATATGAAGGGCCGTTCCTTGATATATATGCAGCATCCAACGAGCTTATTGTTAATCAAATTTTTTTTTATAATTTTTGAGCAATTTAAGCCAAAAAATTGTGGAGCGTCCGCGACGGTGCCGTGGAACTGGAACGGTGGCCTCCGCGACGAACACCGCGACCGTTACGGCGAACCATGGTCACTAGCTTGTAATAAGCGAATGTGATAACAGGGCTCAGATAACCTCAGGAGGGATTTAACCCCTCAAACAAACAATGCAAATAAGAAAATCATCCACTCCAGCAATTTCTCGAATAATTCAGCAAACAAATTGTGTTAAAAAGAATCATCAAAAAATATGAAAAGTTATAATTTAAAGTATTAGAGTGTATATATATATACACACACACACACATATATATATATATATATTAGAGAGAGAGAGAGAGAGAGAGAGAGAGAGAGAGAGAGAGAGAGAGAGAGAGAGAGACATTCAATGTGAAATGTTTCAACTGCAGCTGAGTTCTCTATCGATGCTGAATATCATGCCAACATTAAAGCATTGAATTTTAACTGCTATTATGTAATTTAAAAGTAGCAAGTGGGAAGTAGGCTGCTGCAGTCCATAGAAAAGCACAGAAAACATGATAACATGATATATTTGACAAGAATCGGAGCAATATTGGATACCTTATAGGGTGGGGGTGGGGGATCGCTCCAGTTTATGACCAGTGTCTCAAGTTTTGGGGAAGACTCCAGCATACGTAGAATGCCCGGGATGCTCTCTCCACATCTAAATGCATTTAGTGTCAAGCACTTACATGCATACTGTGGAAGCTGCCAGCCCTTTGTCTCAAACTCCGATACGACCTAATATACATGTCAAAGAAACAGAAACAACAGAATATAAACCATAAAGAGAGCAAAAATGTCTCATATGTAAAAGATCAAGTAATTGTATGGGATAACAACAAACATTCTACATTTCCACAAAGGTTTGTATGGACAGTCACTGTCCTATCAAAACGACATTGAGATGGTGGGTGCTATAAGAAGAAACGGTGATCCATGTATCTGTGAAAGGGGAGGCATATGACATACATTGAGATGGGGAGGCATATGGCATCATGGTTCAAAGTATCGCCGATATCCGATGATATCGGCCAATACATAACCGGATCGGACGGGTCCGATCCGATAAAATCCGTCGATACGTTATATATCCGGTGTGTTCCATATCGCCGATATTATCGGATGATATCCGATAATATCGCGATACTATGATATTATCGGAGTATCGCCGATATCATCGGCGATAATATCGAATGATATCGGACATCTCGGGTGTAATTTTCAATAATGAAATTTTTACTTATTTTCTATAAACATGTTTTGTGATATGATATAGTGGATGTATTATTTTATATATAATGAAGGCTTATGATATGATTATTAATAAACTCATTTCTATTACATATTTAAAATCGACAATAACGTTATGTTTAGATTTATTTATATCTAGTGCAATAATTTTTTTCCAGAATATACCAACTAGTGAAAACTTATGTTATTTATATTTGCTATACATTTACTAATTTTTCAGAATTTTCGTAGCATCCTATAATGCATATCTCGATACGCCGCGACCGATATGGAACAACACTTGCCGATATTATCACCGATACCGCGACTTTAAACCATGTTAATGGCATTCGTTGACAATCTACCCATCAATTAGATGATTAATGAAGGAGTGCAGAGGAAAATCAGAGCTTCTTGATTATAGGTAAACTCCTAAGAACCTAGGAGTTGCATCCCAAATTCAAGGTAAATTGCATTAGACACACATTGGTTGCAACTAATTACGTTCCTTTGGCACATGGTTATGGGCAAGCATTTTCAGAAAAGTTGCATACCTCATAGAACCAGTTTCCAAGCTCAAGTTCCTCGACATGTTGAAGGCTTTCGAAAAGCTCTCTCATAAAAACAGAATCTGTAACATTTGTAGACAGACAACAATATTTGAAGTGAAGATTAGCTTTCACAAGAGATGAGATGCTAAAAAGCTGCAAGGCCCCATTCGTCTCTCCTATCGTATGATCTGTAATCGACAAAAATTGTAGATGGGGCGCAGAAATCACCAGCGGCAAAGATCCAGTGCTGAACCAGTTCCTCAACACAAGTTCTTTGGGGCTTCTAGTGTTGAATTCCAAAGAGCTTGTTCCCCAACATTTTGTCAGCTCCAAGTACTCCAAAACAGGACATCCTGATAATATAATTCCCAATAGAGACTGACTCAATTCCACTTCCTCAATTGATAAACTTGTCAAGCACTTCCACTCTAGGGATTGTTGTGGAGGAGCAATAGTGCAGTTTCTTAGCCTCAACTTTTTCAAGAATGAATTGAAATGCAACGTCGGAGGCAGCTTATAGTTGCCCTGACTAAAATCCAAGGTTACATCTTCTACCATAAATCTAATGCAAAACCGAACACATGAATAGACACGGGAAGCAAAGCAATCTTGGTAGTTAAACTTAACCCTAAACTTCTTCAAATTATGGCCACAGGAAAGAATTAGCGTTCGAAAAATCCAATCGACAAAAGCGCGAATTCTCTCAGTGTCTTGGCTGTCATTACAAAAATCAAACTTCGATACATCAGTCCAAAGATAGCGCCATCTCTTCGCCAGAATAGTGGTCCTCACAACATCTGTTGTTGAATCGAGGAATGAGAGAATGTGGAGAAGCACCGGATCTGGTAATGCACTAAGCCTATCTTCTTCGTCTTCGAGTAATATTTGTGCTACTTCTAGATTATTTTGCTGTTTTACTGTTTCTTCATTGATCAACGGTGAGTTGTTTCCGCCATAGCCGCTCATACTTCCCGCCATGAGTAATCGAGGTTGTTTCTAATGCTTCGCCCATCGTTAAAATATAGAGAAAATTATACGAACATAATTACACAAATTACTCCTCTTATAATTGAAATTACAGATATCTAATCCACTATAATTAAAAATTACATTTACCTCCCTAAGATCAATTTTTTGATGAAATCATCATCTGAATTTCCAAAAATACCCTTGTCCAAATTTCATTTCGAAAAAATTACAACAACCCCCCTCTTCTTTTTGAAATTACACAAGTCTCCCTTGTTATAATGCACTTCTTACAATCGCCCCTATGTATTAAAAATTCTTATAATTTAACCCCTCAAAACCTTACAATTAGCCCCATGTAGGGGGTATTGGTAATCTCAAAAGCAAGAGGGGGCTTTGGTAATTACACATTATAAGAAGGGGCACGGCCGTAACAAAAATATTATTCCAACTTTTTATTTTTTTAATAATTTAAGTGAAAAGCAAAAATATCATTTATTATTGTTTGACTATTGATCCAGGTTTTTCCAGGGGTAAATGTAATTTTCAGTTATAGTAGATTAGGTATTTGTAATCTGTCTATACTATTATATATTTGAAGGGGGTGTTTGACTCCATTTTGACCCAATTGAACTCAAATACTAATTTTTTAGAATTTTAAATTTTTTTAATAGCTATAAAATTTCTTATTGGTTGAGTTTGAATTATTTTTATTTATTACTATTATTTCAGTTGTCTTAAATCTTGGTCTTAACTAGATCATGAATCTTTACCAAATATAGCTTATCTATAGAGAGTAATTTTTATGATTTGGAAAAGTAATTTCTTTGTTATTATATTGAGATTGTTTGATATGGAAAGAAAAGAAGAAAATCCGTAACATACCAAGAAACAATGGAGCAAAAGTCAATTGCATGAATCCATCAATCAAACATGGGTAAATTCAATCTAGCTAGAATTGGAATGGATATTTAACATATGTAAAGGTTGCAATAAATTTTGGTCAAATTATTGAAATTGATTTAGTAAGCCTCCAATTTGAAATTACGTTTTCAATTGCCATTAATTAAAATCTCAAGCCCTAAGAGTCTCTCTTCAGCTCTTCCTTTCTCCCCCAAAATTTTTCTCCTTTTGCACTGGAGATTTATTTTACATAAGCTTTTATTTATTGGTTAAATATGTATATATATATATATATGAGTTCTTTCATGTTCGTACATCAATATCATTTTCTTAAATTACTTATTTTAACAATTTGTTATTTTACCTTTTTAATGTATATTTTCGTGTTTTGTTGTAGGACCATGACTCAGAAATTTGATCTCTAGCCATATTGAAGGGGAAAGGCAAGCATGTATACTAATTATATTCATCTTTTTTCCAATTATTATTTTCCAAATGCTTTTTCTTTCTCTTTTTTTTTTGGAAATTGCTGATACAAGAATTTTAAATTTTGTTGAGAATCATTCAGGAGGTCTTCTCAAAGTTAGCATTCATCCATAATGAAAACTTACATTCTATGGAGTTTATTATGACTTAATTGGTTTAATTAATATAAGGTTTAGATAGATAACAAGTATAAGGTCCAATCGTAAAAAATTCAGATCATAAAGTATGTCATATAATTCTTTTTTTTTTTTTTGGCAATTTATCTCTTGATATTTGTGAGATATATATTTTTTTCCTGTTATATGCTTCATTTGGCGCAAAATTGTAAATGTGAAAAGTTAAAATACTATTCTCTTTTATCTTCTACACTTAAATATTTTTGCCTAGCAGTAATTTATAAGTGACACATGCATCTATCTATTCTATTTCTATTTCTATTTCTATTTCTATTTCTATTTCTATTTCTATTTCTATTTCTATTCTATCTATCTATTCTATCTATTATATTCTATCTATTATCTATATATATTTGAAGGGGGTCTTTTCACTCCAATTCTTCAATTTGACCAAATTAAATACTAACTTTGGTAATTTTGGTTTTTTTTTTTTTAAATCTATTGAAAAACTATAATTGGTTGGCACTTATATACTACTTGAATTGTTAATTGCACTCTTTAATCAAAGTGACAATTGTGATTTTTTTTTATTTTTTTATGAGAAAAATCGATCTTATATATTATTCAATTGAAAGTTTACAACGTCTAGAAGACAGTGCTTGCTAATATTTTTATTTACAAATTACAATCTCCTTTGTGACATTTGTATGATGTATGTATTTCATTTCCATAGTCCTATTGATATTTGTTGTCATTTTTTTTCTTTTACAATATGACACTACAAGAAAACAGGGCATCAGAGACCGAAAAATCGGTCTCTAAAAGCCCAAATTCGGTCTCTAAAATTAATTAGCGACGGAAATTTCGGTCGCTAAAATCCGACACTAAACGGCTCGACGCTAATTAGCGACTGAAAACAATCGGTCGCTAAATTTAGAGACCGACATTTGCAGTCACTAAATCGGTCTCTATTTGCACAACTATTTCAAATACAATCGGTCTCCAAATTTCGTCGCTAACCGACACAAAATCGGTCTCTAAATATTCATCTTTGATTCGGTCTCTAAATCGGTCTCTAAATATTCATCTTCGATTCGGTCTCTAAATCGGTCTCTAAATATGCATCTTTGATTCGGTCTCTAAATCGGTCTCTAAATATTCATCTTTGATTCGGTCTCTAAATCGGTCTCTAAATACTCATCTTTGATTCGGTCTCTAAATCGGTCTCTAAATATATATCTATAAGCCGTCTCTAAATCGGTCTCTAAAATTAGCACGTCTCAATTATAAATGCTGCGTTTTATTCGCTAAATTCATGTTAAACCTGTTAATTACAAATGATCCAACAAAATCAACTAGAAGTAATTACCATCATTTCTAAATTAATCATTTCTAAATTAATCAATTTTCTCCAAAATTCAAATCGAACCATATTGATTCCAAACACTAAATAAATGAAAGCAGTTTATAAACATCAAGTAAAGCTACTCATAATAGGTATCTAAGTAACAAAATGATCTAAACATTTATCTCCAGTTGTCACTCTTGCTCACTCTAATCCTCATCATCATGATCATCCTCACTCGCATCACACATCATCATTACCCCTTGTATTTTCAATATCGTTTCTATTACTATCACCATGACTACAATATCTTCTACCTTTGGGGAGACTATCAACAAAACTCAATCTTGCCGTCCATTGGATTTCTTCTAATGTTCGACGTAGTGTATCTCGGATATATTGTTCCATAGCCTTAATAATCTTTCGATTCAAACCTTTTAGTTGCTCCATCTCTTCCTGCAAATTGTCAAGAATGTAAAAATGAATATATTATAAATTGATTGCTAAAGTCTAGATATCATTAGAAAGATATATGTAAAAATGGATTCTCTCAATGTGATTATTTTGTTAACTATATACTCATCTACAACATTGTTACAAGTTGCCTATTTTTACAGGAATCTAGAAATGAACTCTGTTCATTTGACAAGTTTCATCATTACTATTAATGTTATTGTTTCTAGAGGTTAAATTCACTTTATCCCCTTATGTTATATTAAGGTCCAATTACAAAAGCTCATGTAACTATATTCATATTACTTTGATAAACCTCCCAGTCGTAAAAGTATAGATACCAAATTCAGAATAAGTATGTGAAACAGAGTCTATTTCATATACCTGGATATCAGACTTACACAAGAACTGCTCCTAGTTATCCCCATAATCCATATGGATTATAAACCAAAGACTTGATTTGCAATGCTATTTACGAAACCATGAACTGCATCCTGGGGAGCAACACCATATATGGTGATGGAACAATTTTTCAGCAGGAAACAACCATTAAAAAAGCTAACATGATGGTATATAGATAAGTTTCTAGGAGATATCTAAAGAAAGGTTGTGCTATTGGCATAAGTCTAGCACTATCCCTTTAGACAAAATTAAGATCATGTTCTCAACATGTCTTTGTCAATTTTAAGATCAAGTGATAACATAACATACAACCTACCTCATCGATTCGACTACAGTTATTATAAGGATCTCCTTCAAATTCTCTTCTTATTATGCACTTACAAAAAAACTTGTAATTTATATACAATTTAAAAGCTTACAACTTAAAAATAATAAATAAATAAAATTTAAAAGAACAAATAAGAGACACACACCCTATACTTCAAATTCAATGACGGAAATCCTTCGTCCCACCACATTAAACCCAACTAAAAAATCCCACATTGACAAATTTAACTTTCACATACATTTTCAACATGCATATATATATACATATAGTTATGGAGATAGATATATATCGCATATAATGTGTGTTTTGGTCCTTTTTCGGAGTTTTTCGACTGAATCCGACAGTTGTGCGCGTTTTTACGAGAAAATTCATAACTAATTATAGAAAACTCGGATTCATGAACCGTTTTCTTCCTATGAAACTAGACACAAAGGGCTATTAACACATATATCGCATATAATCAGGAGATGTCTAGAACAAAGCAGTTTTGCATTCAAAATTAGAGAAAAATCTGTCGCTGAATCCGACAGCTGTGCGCGTTTTCACAAGAAAATTCATAACTAATTATAGAAAGTTCAGATTCATGAACCGTTTTATTTTAATAAAACTAGACACATATGTCTATCCACTCATATATTTCACATAATCATGAGATGTCTAGACCAAATCAGTTTTGTATTCAAATTTAGCATCAAGACGACATATTTTTTGCTAATTTTGAATACAAAACTGATTTGTTCTAGATATCTCATGATTATGTGCGATATATATGTGGATATCCCTATGTGTCTAGTTTCATGAGAATAAAAAGGTTCATGAATCCGAGCTTTTCACAATTAGTTATGAATTTTCTTGTGAAGATGCGCACAGCTGTCGGATTCAGCGACAGATTTTTCTCTAACTTTGAATGCAAAACTGCTTTGTTCTAGATATCTCCTGATTATGTGCGATATATGTGTGGATATCCCTATGTGTCTAGTTCCATGGAAAAAAAACGGTTCATAAATTCGAGCTTTCTACAATTAGTTATAAATTTTCTCGTAAAAATGCGCACATCTGTCGGATTCAGTCGAAAAACTCCAAAAAAGGACCAAAAAACTTAATTTTAGTTTTCTTGCTAAGTTTAATGATCAAGAGAGACCACCTTCGGTCGATAAACACTCGCTAAATACAAAATAGAGACCGAATTATTTTATTTTATAATATAATTCGCAAAAGACCACTTTCCATTTTTTTATTCTAATTTACAGAATAGAGACCGAATTATTCGGTCTCTACTTAGCGACCGACTAATTCGGTCACAGCATCGGTCTCTAACATATAATTTCATATTTTTTTTTCTAATTTACAAAATAGAGACCGAATTATTCGGTCTCTAATTAGAGACCGAATAATTCGGTCGCGAAATCGGTCTCTACAATATAATTTTATATTCCGTCGCGGAATCGGTCGCCAAATAATAATGAAAAATTGATGCTCATCTCGGTCGCTAACTCCGGTCGCTAATTTGAAAATTAGAGACCGAATTATTCGGTCTCTAACTTAGGGGAGTAAATCAACCAATTAGCTACCGATTTAGAGACGGAAATCAATCGGTGTCTAAATCGGTCTCTAATTCAGTCTCTGAATCGGTCTCTAATTTACTCTAAATTACCCCATTGGATATCTTTTTAAGAAAAAGAGACCGACCCGAATTCGATCTCAATTTCGGTCTCAATTAGCGACGGAACCCATATCGGTCGCGAATTCGGTCTCTGTTTAGAGACCGAATTCAGTTGGTCTCTAAAATTCCGTCTCTGATGCCCTGTTTTCTTGTAGTGTGAATTACAGGGAAAGCATTCACTACTAAAAATTTACGGGACCGGTTCTACCATGAGCTTGAGCATAATTTGGCAATGAAAGTTGAAGATGGTGAAACTTCAGATACGTTTATTGTTAGTGGGCGTGGTACCCTGCATATTACTATATTAACAGAAAACATGTGTTGAAAATGGCTCTTTCAAAAGAAGAGCAAAGAATCCCACATAGGAAAACATTAGAAGTGATGGGCTCATTTGTTGTATAAAAAGAGCCCACCTCTTTACTTTGTAATTCATCCCTTAGCCTCTCATCTTTGGCTATTTTTCTTTTCTCCTCTATAGTTTGTAATAGTTTCACTTTAGTCCTTTTAGTGAAATATTTTGGTGGGGTCCGAGGACGTAGGCTAAATTAGCCGAACCTCGTTATATTTGGTGTTCTTTATTTTGTGTTATTCTTCAAGTAGCCATTGTTAGTTATAGTTGTAGTGTTATATTGTGCTATTAAATTCGTCTAGTTAATTCTGTCGAGGAGATTGGTTTTTAAGAGCGACCGTTGTGACGCCTCCAATCTTTCCTGGGAATTAAATCTAGTGTGGTTTTCTAATACAATATTTCTCTCGCTATTTCTATATTTGGTGGAATATGACTCTGAGTTCCACAACAAGTGGTATCAAAGCTCGGGTATTCTGAGTATGCTCTGTGGTCGCAGTTTAATCTGACCTTCCACATCAGAAAAGTTTTCCCGGGCTATTTGGCTTTCGCATTTGGAGGGCTATTGAAGAATACTTTGTAACCAAAAATGGAAGGCACCTCAAAAGCGTCGTCGTCGTCCATTTGGGCGAGAACCACTGTGGCGAATACGCGATTGGCAGTGGAGTCTTTTGATGGCACAGGCCATTTTGGTATGTGGCAAAGCGAAGTTATAGACACTCTCTTTCAACAGGGTCTATACTTGGCTATTGAAGAAAAGAAACCAAATGATATGGAGGAAAAAGATTGGAATATGATGAATCGGTTGGCATGTGGAGCAATTCGTTCGTGTCTATCCAGAGAGCAAAGATATGCGTTTTCAAAGGAAAACTCTGCACATAAATTGTGGATGGCACTGGAGGAGAAATTTCTGAAGAAAAGCTGTCAGAATAAGCTCCATTTGAAGAAGCGGCTCTTTCGCTTCACATTTGTTTCGGGTTCCACTATGAATAGTCACATTACCAGTTTTAATCAACTGGTTACCGATTTGATAAATTTGGATGAGACTTTCAAAGACGAGGATTTGGCTCTGATGTTGCTGGGATCCCTTCCTGAGGAGTTTGAGTTTCTTGAAACAACTCTACTTCACGGGAAGGCTGCTGTATCTCTTAGCGAAGTTTGTGCTGCCCTGTACAGTTATGAACTGAGAAAGAAGGACAAGCAAGTTAGTTCAGGCGGAGATGCAGAAGTTTTGTTCGTCAGAGGTCGTTCACAAAATAAAAACAATGGAAAGAAAGGGAGATCCAAGTCCAGGCATAAACTAAGCAAAGACGAGTGTGCCTATTGTCGAGAAACAGGACACTGGAAGAGAGATTGCCCAAAGCTGACAACTAAGGGCAATTCTAAGGCCGTGGCGGAATCGAATGTAACCGCGTGTGATGATGTCGAATCGGACTTCTCATTGGTGACATCATCCACCGGTGCTTCTGAAGTATGGATGCTGGATTCAGCATGTAGTCATCATATGACACCACATTTGGATTGGTTCTTTGATTTCAAAGAACAAAATGACGTTGTCTTCACAGCAAATGAAGCTCCTCTTACTACACTTGGGATTGGTTCAATTCGCTTGAAGAATCACGATGGATCAATCATAACCCTAAAGGGTGTTCGGTATGCACCAGAAGTGAGGAAAAACCTTATTTCTGTTGGAACTTTAGAATCGAAAGGTTTTGAAGTAAGAGCTAAAGATGGGGTGATGAAGATCATCTCTGGTGCACTCGTGGTAATGAAGGGAATTCGGAAGAACAACAATACGTATCACTACATGGGTGGTACAGTTGTGGGTGCAGTAGCAGCAGTTACTGTTGATGATCGGAATTCAGAAGCAGTTAGGCTATGGCATATGCGCTTGGGACATGCAGGTGGAAAATCCTTGAATCTCCTCATAAATCAAGGATTGTTGAAAGGAGTGAAATACTCCAAATTGGAATTTTGTGAACATTGTGTCCATGGGAAACAAACAAGGGTTAAATTTGGAACAGCAATCCATAATACTGAGGGTATCTTGGATTATGTTCATTCGGATGTATGGGGTCCCTCAAAAACGAGTTCTTTGGGAGGGAAGCACTATTTTGTAACCTTTGTTGATGATTTTTCCCGGAGAGTTTGGGTGTATACTATGAAGACGAAGGATGAAGTGTTTGAGGTATTCCTCAAATGGAAAAAGATGGTGGAAACTCAGACTGATAAAAAGGTCAAACGTCTCCGTACAGACAATGGTGGAGAATTTAGGAGTGGTCCATTTCAAAAATTTTGTGAGGATGAAGGCATTGTCAGACACTTCACTGTTAGACATACACCACAACAGAACGGAGTGGCAGAACGCATGAACCGGACTTTGCTGGAGAAAGTTCGGTGTTTGTTATCCAATGCTGGGTTGGGTAAAGAATTTTGGGCTGAGGCTGTGACGTATGCGTGCCATCTCGTTAATCGTCTACCATCTACTGCTATTGATGGAAAAACACCATTTGAAAAATGATTTGGAAAGCCTGCTGCTGATTATGACTCCTTACATGTGTTTGGTTCCACTGCATATTATCATGTTAAGGAATCAAAGTTGGATCCTAGAGCAAAGAAAGCTGTGTTCATGGGGATCACCTCTGGTATAAAAGGCTATCGCCTTTGGTGTCCAGAGACAAAGAAAATAATCTTTAGCATGGATGTCACCTTTGATGAATCTACTGTGTTGGAAAAGGTGAATGCAGAACAGCAGGATGGTACTCCCAAACAGGTGGAGTTTGAAAAGTTTGTTGTCCCAGCAGATCAAGAAACTCTTGATCATTTTCCTACGGTAGAAGGAAATTTTGAAGAAGAGGAGGTTCAACCCCAAGAACTTCCACAACAACTTGAATCGATTGCAATAAACAAGCCAAAGAGAACAATTCGAAAGCCTGCTCGCTTTGATGATATGGTGGCTTGTGCATCTGCAATTGCCGCTGATGATGTTCCTACCACTTATATTGAAGCAGTCAAAGGACCAGAGAAAGATAAGTGGAGGATTGCCATGAGTGAAGAAATGCAGTCCCTTCATAAGAATCAAACATGGGAACTGGCCAGTCTCCCGAAGGGAAAGAAGGCAATTGGATGCAAATGGTTATTCGCAAAGAAAGAAGGATTTCCTAGCCAAGGTGATGTTCGCTACAAAGCCAGATTGGTGGCCAAAGGTTACGCTCAGAAGGAGGGCATTGATTATAATGAAGTGTTTTCTCCAGTTGTAAAAAACTCCTCCATTAGAATTTTGTTGGCTTTGGTAGCACAGTTGGATTTTGAACTAGTTCAGTTGGATGTAAAAACTGCATTTTTACATGGAGACTTGGAAGAGGAAATCTATATGACTCAGCCAGAGGGATTCAAAGCTGCTGAAAATGAAAACTTGGTTTGTAAACTTCAAAAATCGTTGTATGGATTGAAGCAATCTCCGAGGCAGTGGTACAAGCGATTTGACAAGTTTATGATGGGAATTGGGTACACAAGAAGCAAATACGATCATTGTGTGTATTTGCACAAGCTACAAGATGGATCCTTCATATATCTTCTTCTGTATGTTGATGATATGTTGATTGCCTCCCCGAGTCTAATAGAAATTGAGAAGTTGAAGACTCATTTGAAAAGGGAGTTCGAGATGAAGGATCTAGGTGAGGCGAAGAAAATTCTCGGCATGGAGATTTTCAGAGAAAGAAAATTGAGGAGGCTTTGTTTGACTCAGAAACAATATCTGAGTAGGATGTTGAGGCGTTTTGGCATTGATGAAAAGTCAAAACCAGTTAGTACTCCGCTTGCTCCTCATTTTAAGCTTAGCGCCACTTTGTCACCGAAATCTGATGCAGAACGGGAATATATGTCAAAAGTACCGTATGCAAATGCTGTTGGTAGCTTGATGTATGCTATGGTGTGTACAAGGCCTGATATTTCCCAAGCAGTGGGGGTTGTGAGCAGGTATATGCATAATCCTGGAAAGGAACATTGGCAAGCTGTGAAATGGATTTTGCGATACATCCATGACACAGCTGATGTTGGTTTGATATTTGAGCAGGAACATAGTCAGTATGTAGTCGGATATTGCGATTCAGACTATGCTGGTGATTTAGATAAGCGTAGATCAACTACAGGCTACGTATTTACTCTTGCTAAAGCGCCAGTAAGTTGGAAGTCTACCTTACAGTCAACGGTTGCTCTGTCTACAACGGAAGCAGAGTATATGGCAATTTCAGAGGCTGTAAAGGAAGCAATTTGGCTTCAAGGGTTGCTTGGTGAACTGGGGATTGGACAGAAGTTTGTCAAAATACATTGTGATAGTCAAAGTGCTATCCATTTAGCAAAGAACCAAGTTTATCATGCAAGGACGAAGCACATTGATGTTCGATATCATTTCATAAGAGAGATACTCGAAGAAGGTGGAGTCAGAATCGAGAAGATCCATACTACTGAGAATCCTGCTGATATGTTGACAAAAGTTGTGACTACAATCAAGTTCAAATTTTGTTTGGACTTGATCAATATTGTCAAAGTTTGAAGATTGATGTTGGTGACCCCGTTTGACGAGGAGATTGAAGATTTTGAAATTCGCCAAGGTGGAGATTTGTTGAAAATGGCTCTTTCAAAAGAAGAACAAAGAATCCCACATAGGAAAACATTAGAAGTGATGGGCTCATTTGTTGTATAAAAAGAGCCCACCTCTTTACTTTGTAATTCATCCCTTAGCCTCTCATCTTTGGCTATTTTTCTTTTCTCCTCTATAGTTTGTAATAGTTTCACTTTAGTCCTTTTAGTGAAATATTTTGGTGGGGTCCGAGGACGTAGGCTAAATTAGCCGAACCTCGTTATATTTGGTGTTCTTTATTTTGTGTTATTCTTCAAGTAGCCATTGTTAGTTATAGTTGTAGTGTTATATTGTGCTATTAAATTCGTCTAGTTAATTCTGTCGAGGAGATTGGTTTTTAAGAGCGACCGTTGTGACGCCTCCAATGTTTCCTGGGAATTAAATCTAGTGTGGTTTTCTAGTACAATATTTCTCTCGCTATTTCTATATTTGGTGGAATATGACTCTGAGTTCCACAACAACATGTAGGAACGAATCAGTCCACATTTCGTCCCCAAGAGTTGGCCGAGTTGGTTTGGTAGGGTATTTCCTACCAAGACAACCTGGGTTCAAACCGCTCTGGGACATGAGCCCGTTGCACAGGGTTTTCCTAGTGCAGCTTACCCCCCTCATGTGGTTTGCGGGCTATTGCATGAGGGCGGGGTTTACCCAGAGCGCACCTTCGGGTAGCGGCTGCGGGTTCCCTAGTTACAAAAAAAAAAATCAGTCCACATTTCAATGAATATTTTTTAAATTTTTGCACATTGTAATGTGATTAAATTTCCCAGGCTTTTAGAGAAGGATACGAGTTCATGGTTGGGTCGCTTAAAGTTATCAACAAAAAAATCAGTCCACATTTCAATGAATATAAGTTTTAAATGATTATGTTGTAGTTGATGTAATTAGTAGGCACTCTAAAGTAGAGGCAAATAGGGAGACAATAGCTGACAATTTTTTTGACAAAAAAAAATAATCTTTTTTGGTCAAAAAAACACAAAACAAACAAGTTTTGGCTAAAATTGGTTTGAAAACAAAACCAAACACAGCCATAAGCACGACATCCATACTAAGTAGAAATGGTTACAATTGGATTCTGATAAATATTTTTTTCTTTAAAATTAAAGACTAAAAATACTACTACTAGATTTATGTTTATATATAATAGCATAGTATGTAACCCGTGCTATGCAGAGAATATTATTAAAATATTTTTTAATAAAAAATTACAATTCATATGGTTAACTAACTTTTTCATAAACATATAATGTAACATTATGCTACACAAAGTCAATCAAACAGATTTAATTTGTATCACAAAACTGTAGCAGAAAAGAAAAACTTGTATTTTTTAAGTTAGGATTCTAGTTACAATTTTACATATGTCCTTCACCGAATAGTTGTCCAAAGCCTACCAGTCATTTTTGGAAAAAAGAAATTTTAGGTCTTAATTTTCTCCAATTTGGACTCCCAAAGTAAGTTAATTTTCTCATTTCAAAGCTCAACAAAGTATTGTATTATTTGAATACAAATATTTGAAATTTGATTTTGATATTTTTGTTATATATTTCATTTGTTATTCTAAAGTCTAAACTCTAAACAAGAAATTTTATTTGACTTAGGAATTTCAACAAATAGATTATGGTATCTATAAAACAAGAATGCGATAGTGAAATTATATGAGCTAATGAAAAAAAAATGAAGAAAGGTGTGTGATGTGATTGATGGTGGGTAACATGGGCCTTCTCTTGTAGAAATTGAGTGAAAATATAGAAAAGTGAAGGAGCTTAAAAGAAAATCATATATAAATAATAGGTGGGATGGATAATTGATAATAATATTTGACTTGCAAAATGCAACCTTTTTGGTTCAATTGAGGTAATGTTGAATACTCTCTTTTTTCTTGACAATGAGATGTAATATTTTTGAATATGAGAGGTAAAATAGCTATTGAGATATAAAATAAAGAATTGTGTGATTAGGATAACCACTATATATAGCTTCTTTTTTTGTTAGTTAATTATGTTCCTTTCATGCAATTGAGGAATTTATGAATTGTGGGTATTTAACATTTTGATCTGGCCTCGCTTAAGTCAAAATCCTGGCTCCGTCCCTGTCTATGATATCAACAAAATAAAGTTTTGTTAGCAATTCACTGACAGATATTATCGGACCAAACATCAATTCACGAAATGTAGGAATAATTCTTAGGGGATCCTACTATTTGAAGTCCCAATAATATAATGACAAACATTTATATATATAATATATTTCATGAATATTATACACAAGTTATTGTGATCCTCTTGAGCAAGTCCCAGAACTTTCCAAATAGCAACAGAAAAATTTAAAATCACTATTTTAGGTTAGTTTAGACAAGCAAATGAGAACCTTCTCCCAAAAAAAAAAAAAAAAGGACAAGCAAATGAGAAAAAAGGTACATACCATGGTCATGAAAGTTAAGGAATGTAGGTAGTTAGCTAGTATGGTATCTCCTTCCTCGTAAAATTTGTGATTGAACTGAAAAATCGAAGTGGTCATCATCTTGTTCTTTTAAGCACCTTGAAGTCGAATGAACCTAGAATTAAACATATGTTAAATAAACTATTTAGAAAAAAATAATGTTAACATGAAATATAAAGAAAAAAAATAGCAATACGAAAAAATTATAATACCTCAACCGAGAGTAGTGAAATCCGGAGAAGTACATTCCTTGAGTAACATATACATTATACTGAGAAGTTCATTCTCTAATTAATATATACATAATACTATATATAAACTTGCAAGAGAAAAAGAAACTATATGAAGATTTTATAAACATTATGAATTTTCATTTTTTTTTTGGTAGATAAAAGTTTAGGTAGGGTCGGCTCCTGTCACCTACCAGAGCCAGAGCATGCCTCCAGGACCATTAGTCGCTTACAGATGTTAGGAATCAACGCGCATGAACGAACTTTAAAGTAAGAATCAAAGCAAGAAAACGAGACAACAGATTTACGTGGTTCGGCAAAATCCGCCTACGTCCACGAGAGTTTCCAGTTCTTCCACTATGAGAGAAATTTACCGGTACAAAAATACATACTTGAGGACAAACTCAAGAAAATCACTCTTGTACAACCACTCTCAAAGTTATATAGAACACTACTCTCCCATCCCCCTTTGTATTGCTCCGGAAGAAAAACCCCACAAGTGTTTCTCGTGTAGCACAATTTGTATCTACCACAAATTGTTTTCCCTAGTATACACTACATTTTTCCTAGTATATACTACACTACACACACTTTGCTCTCTATGTTTTCTCTCAATTTGGGATGCATGAAGTGAAGGAAATTCACTCCTATGGAGTAATTCCACCTACCAAAACTCCTTTTGGTTTCACCTACCAAACAACCTTTTGGTTTCACCTACCAAACAACTCTTGGTTCCACCTACCAAACAACCTTTGGTTCCACCTACCAAAACTATTCCTTTTGATAATTTGATTTGTCTCCACACTTATATCCCATCAATCTCCCACTTGGAAACCAAACTCAAAGTTGAAGACACAATCCCATCTTCTCGATCATTCCTTCACTTTTCCCAGGTGAACCTCAATCTAGTCGGTCACATCCCCAAATCCAATGGAGATCAAAACCGAGACATCTCCTTGTCTCATCAAACCATCCGTCCCTAGTGCTCCCACTTGACGGACACACATTGTGAACGATGTTCCCCTTCTTTGAACCTCCGCCACTTCCCTATTCTTTTTGGTGATCAACCAACTCCTGAATACCGTGACTTATCCATCTCGGTCCAACTGACCTTTGGATATAGGTTACTCCCAAGACCCGGAACATGTCTCACAACCCCGCAACTTTCGTTGCCATCCTCCCCACAAGAGGATAACCACCTTGGTCAACCCGTCTCTCGACATCCTTACACCAAGGACTTTCCCGCTTTGGTCAACCAGTCTTGCGACACCCTTACACCAAAGACTTTCCACCTTGGTCAACCTGTCTCGCGACACCCTTACACCAAGGACTTTTTGCCTTGGTTATCCTGTCTCTCGACACCTTTACACCAAGGACTTTCCATTGACTATCTTGGATTCTTCCAACATATTTGCTCCATGCCAACTGCATGAGCTATGTCTGATCCTCACGCTAATAAAACCCGGGCTCCACGAATCTGCCTAACCTGGCTTCGCGTTCTGCCCCAGCTTAGCGAATCTGCCTAACCCGGCTCTTCGCATCTTGCCCCAGCTCAGTGAATTTGCCTAACCTGGCTCTCGCTGCTTGCCCCAGCTTAGCGAATTTGCCTAACCCGGCTCTTCGCATCTTGCCCCCATGACTTTCGGCTCCACGGTCAACCCCTCTTGGCCCCGTTTTCTACCTTCATGGATTATCCACGTGGTCATGCCTCCGTAACTCCGCCTCCCCGGTCCCTGGCTTGCTCGTTCTTCCGCCTTCTTCGCAACACGAGTATGGCCCCTTGACCTCCGGCTATACGGTTCTGCTTTTGGCTGCGTAACTCCGCCTCCCCGGTCCCTGGCTTGCTCGTTCTTCCGCCCTCTTGGAAACACGAGTCTGGCCCCTTGACCTCTGGCTATACGGTTCTGCCCCCGGCACTGCAACTGCTCCCACTGGCTTCATGTCTACCCAATCCGGCAACATAAACCTGCCTTCGCTGTTGCGACTCTGCCTCTGCATCTGGCACCTTTTCAGGCTTTTTCCCCGACTATTACTTTATCATCTTCATACGCCATTGATTCGCCCACGGATCGCTGTAACCCGTGCTCTGATACCAGTTGTTAGGAATCAACGTGCATGAACGAACTTTAAAGTAAGAATCAAAGCGAGAAAACGAGACAACAGATTTACGTGGTTCGGCAAAATCCGCCTACGTCCACGAGAGTTTCCAGTTCTTCCACTATGAGAGAAATTTACCGGTACAAAAATACACACTTGAGTTTATAGACAAACTCAAGAAAATCACTCTTGTACAACCACTCTCAAAGTTATATAGAACACTACTCTCCCATCCCCCTTTGTATTGCCCCGAAAGAAAACCCCCACAAGTGTTTCTCGTGTAGCACAATTTGTATCTACCACAAATTGCTTTCCCTAGTATACACTACATTTTTCCTAGTATATACTACACTACACACACTTTGCTCTCTATGTTTTCTCTCAATTTGGGATGCATGAAGTGAAGGAAATTCACTCCTATTTATAGGAGTAATTCCACCTACCAAAACTCCTTTTGGTTTCACCTACCAAACAACCTTTTGGTTCCACCTACCAAACAACTCTTGGTTCCACCTACCAAACAACCTTTGGTTCCACCTACCAAAACTATTCCTTTTGATAATTTGATTTGTCTCCACACTTATATCCCATCAACAGAGGTACCTACAGATCGGCCACCAACACAGCCCTTACGTCAGCAGAGGGAATCGAACACACGACCTTCTGAGGGGATGACAACTTTATGAATTTTCTAATGAGGGACTTTTGAGCATAAAAGTTATATGCATTGAGATTTAAAGGTATACTACGAAATATCCATTTGAATGAATTTTTTTAAATGCCTGAATCCTACTTGAAGTAGTCATTTTCTCATTCTTTAACGATCCATTTAAGCCGGTTGAGCCTACAATCAAAGTTGTGTTTGCATAAATTATTCAGTGAAAACACGAACGCTAACCTTAAAGAAACAATATCTCAATTCTGAACCAATAATAGTGAGATTATTAAGGAATAAATTCTGAAAGTAATATGTACTTAATAAACTTGAGGAAAAATATGAATGTATTGAAAATTAACCATATACAATAAAATACAAACTTCGTGAAATTTTTCAGATACTTGATCAATTAAACTTGATTGAACCCACAATATAATTAAACTTGTATTTATATAAATTATCCAATGAAAAAAATGGTAACATGAAAGACAAAGAAATAAATTATCAATACAAAATAAATCTCCGAGTACATCTATAGGATATATTTCATAAAAGTCTAGGGAAAAAAGAAGGTATTAGTTATATGAAAATTTAATAAGCATTTAATACTAAATTTTCTAATTAAGGGACTTTTATACACAAATATGTAAATATGCATTGAGAATTCAGCGTATACTAAGTAGAATTGCTATAATATATATAATAGAAATAGATAAATTGCTGTGAATTTGTCCTTTGCACTATAAACGTACTTGCGCCTTTTCCCCATCCTTTTTTTTTTTTTTGTGATGAATAAAAAAAGTATGGACTTTAATTATGGAAGTTAGGTTCATGACTTAGGGAGAAAGAGTACTTCTTTAAGTAATCTACTATTTTAATTTTGAAACAATTTATTGGGTTAAAATGCTATAACCTAGCACTAAAAATATATTAGTAATTCGACTTTGATTAGGATTGTTTATCCAATAAGAGTTTTTATTGTTATTATTATTATCATAATTGGTTGTGGGGGAGGAAAAGGAACTGTGCTTCATGGGAATGACCTAATTAAGATTAGAGCAATGTCAATCAAGCCTTATATGCATAGCGTAAGGTAGCTCAAGCTTAAGATCATCGGGCTTGAATATTATAGGCTCAAACTCAGTTCATTATTTATTTTTATTTTTTTTGGCTCAGTTCACACTCAAGCTCACATTTTTTACAAGTTTCGGGATTATTTTGGGCTGACTCATCAATTGTTCTCATATAGAAAAAAGGTACATGATAGAATCATATTAAAAGACTAATCTCGAGAGTAAATTGAATAAAAGTTTACGCTAATGAGTATATATAATTCTAAAATTTTCCAATAAAGCCATGCAATCTACAACAATGATTATCAAATTTTAGATTTTTCTTCAATATACATGAAATGACATAAATAATAGAAAGTTCTTCCAAAGTTTCTTTAAACAAGAATCTCCCTCTAGTGTATCCGCTTCACCGACTTAGTAAGCTTTTAACCTTAAGAATTTATTACGGGTCTTATTTAAGCTACTTTAAAAGTAAATTAACTATATCAAACAAAGGATTAAATTAGAGGTCAAAATTATGAGTTTGGGATATTCAGTCTGAGCCTAATAAAGTTCAAACTCAACTTACAAATTAATCGGGCTCAATGTGTAAACTCAAGCTCGATCGGACACATATTCAATTAGGCTCAACTCAAATATAAGTGGCTCGAAGACTTGGGCTTCGGGTAAGTCAAATTAATTGACGGTCCTAAATTTTACTCTTTGCTATTATCTAATTCCAGATTCTTCTATTACACCGATAATCACTAGGATTGTTCATGCCAATAAGCTTTTTTTTTAATTATTATTAATTGGTTATGGGGATGAAAAAAAATCTATATTCCACAGGTATGAACTAGATTATAGCAATTTTACTCTTTGCTACAATCAAAATCGAGATCTTCTACTAAACTTATTATATTTTTTTAATCTATAAGTAAGTTCATGTGTCTTTCACTTTATACCACAAATTGTCATTTCTCTTTCATGGCAAGAAACAAAACTAGATAGCATTGTTAGATCAGAGAAAACCCCGTAGGGAACTTGTGTTACTGAGTAACATATTTATAGAGATACATGTACTTGGTAAACAAGAAACCCTAACTATAAACAAGAAAAAGATAAATACAAGGAAATATAAAGAAACCTAAATTAACATAAATACTAGAAAGATATGAAAAGATATTATATTATCTAACACTCCCCCGCAGTCGAAACGTGAGAGTCTTGAACGTTGAGACTGAACCAAAGAAATCCGGTCACAAAGAATTAGAGAAGAAGACAACGACAAATATTAAAGGCGGCGGCCTTAAGAGGCGGCGACGGCAGCTCCAAGTCCTCATTTTCAAAGGTTGAGCGACGACAACTAACAAAACTAAAAGTGGCGGCCCACGGCCAAAGAGAGAAGGCGCGACAACATAAAATAAAAAGACAGCGGCTCCATATCAATGACTCTTGATTGATATATATAATTTTCAATGACTCTTGATTAAATCAAAATGGTGGGTACTGCAATGGGCGATGATAGAAGCAATTCCTCCTTCAACAAATCCCTTCACACCCATATCATGTAATCTTGTGTAAAGAATTGAGAAAGAAAATAGAATGTAAAAACGGAAAAAGGTAAAAATAGGGGATGAAAATAGAGTTAAGATATATATAGAGAGAGAGAGAGAGAGAGAGAGAGAGAGAGAGAGAGAGAGAGAGAAATAGGAGAGAAAGAGTACATGCGGAGGCCGAGCAAACAATGGCGGAAAAAAAAACGGAACCCCATAGATGAAAACCTGACTATAGGGCTAGGCGCAACCAAAAATTATACCTTGCACACCAAATTTGAAGAAAAAAAAAAGGCTATTATTTTATGTTAGCAACAATCAAAAGAACGCCAAAATGATTTTTTTTTTTTTTGAAGATTCAGAGAAAAAAGAAAAGAAAAGAAAATAGGAGTTGAACAACTCGCAATTCACCGTCATGAAAGTGGGTAAGAATTAGAGATGTGGAAATAATGAAAGAGAGAAAGAGAGGGAGAAAGAGAGGAAGAAGAAAGAAAGATTTGTTGGTAGAAGCGGCACTACACGAAGAGTGGTGGGCTGCCATTGTTGTGTGTGGGAAGAAGAGAAGGAAAAAAATAGGGAGCCGGACGGGGACGGCGATAGTAGAGGCTGGCGGAGCGATAGATCGTGAGGGTTGAGAGAAGAAACCCTTTAGCTCTGATACCATGTTAGATTAGAGAAAACCCCGTAGGGAACTTGTGTTACTGAGTAACATATTTATAGAGATACATGTACTTGGTAAACAAGAAACCCTAACTATAAACAAGGAAAAGATAAATACAAGGAAACATAAAGAAACTTAAATTAACATAAATACTAGAAAGATATGGAAAGATATTATATTATCTAACAAGCATTCCCCAACAAATCGAAATGAAGACATGGCTGATTATTCTAGATCCACAGTTAGAAAACCAAAATTCAAAATCAATCTGATCAAAAGAGTTCATAATGTCACGAAATCAAAAGTCAAAAAATCAAAAACTAGTAAAGCCCATGGAGTTGCATGAAGAGACTTGCATTTAAAATAATGAAATTAATAAATGTTGATGATTGGAGTTCTAAGCCACTGTCGGAATATGTTATTCTTGAAGTACCTATCAGTGTTCTTAAAGTTATTTTATCAGTTGAAAAGAGTACGTGCGATTTTCTGAACGTTGAAGATTTGGATACTTTGTAAGAACCGATAGAGAAATTAAATGAAGAAGAGAAGAGAAAAGAAAAGAGGACAACTTTGGGACATTGAGAAGGTTATCAAATATCTCGGGACCTATTCCCAATCTTGATGCATTACATATTGATGAAATGTCCCTTAATAATTTTTTTTTGAGGATATTCCAGATTAGAACATGAATATAATTTATGTATTATGTCCAATGCAAGTTCATGTGTTACATTTTGTATTTAGAACAAAAAGGTGATTATTTTAATTATGTGGATTGACTTTTTATTAGCTTTTCCAATTGACATTTCTCTTCCACATGTTATTTGGCTATGTTGACCACCACTTGGTAAAATTATCAAATTGGATGTCCACCTAGGCACTTTGGCATGAAAATCCAAAAATCCCCAAATTGGGGGTCGTGTGCGTGGTACATGACTAATTTCCGGCCAAAATGAAAATTTCGAATCAAAATTTGACCCTATTCGAGAGTTTCTCAAAGTTATTGTCCCTAAATTGCTAGCGACAGAAATAACGGGGTTAATTTTGCCACCACCACCCTATAGTTAACAAGATTCTTTAGGAAATTAAATTTTTAATGATATTGTATTAATATTTGAAAGAAAATTCCTTAAAATTCACAAGTGAAACAAAAATGCCAAAAAAAAAAAAGAAAGGAAAAAATAAACTCAATGTTGTATTATTTTAGCTTTTATTGGTAAATAAAAGTATTGAGAGATGTATTTTATAGCTGGGTGCCACATGTGAAAAAAGGAAATTCATATTCATTATCTTCACTAAAATTCCTTTTCTTTGCCCAAGCTTCGACGATCGCGGCGAGATGTTGATTTCCTTGTCCTCGATACAAAAGACGCTTTGAGGACTGCTGCGCCGGCGTCGGTTTCTTTGGAATCAGGCATCAGAGTATACTTTTCGTAGTTACAGCGAAGATGACGACAATACTCGCGGTTTTCTCGATTGGCTTGACCAAACCCTAGCTATTTCCAGTGGTCACTTATCAGAAAGAAAGAAGAACATTTTCCTTTTCTTATTCATTATTTTCACTGAAATTCCCTTTTCTCTGGCCTGTCTTAAGCTTCGACGATGGCGGCGGCGATGTTGATTTCTTGACATCTCCTTCTTCTTTCCTGTTCTCATTGTGCAAAACAGCAACAAAATGTCCCTCGAGGTAGATAAGTTTAGTGCATTACCGCTTAAGCTGTTTCTCCGCATCCTCTCATTCCTCAATACAAAAGATGTTGTGAGGACTAATTTGTTGTCGAGAAAATTTCGGTATCTTTGGAGTGAGGCATCAGAGCTTAATTTTAGTCATCGTAACCAAGAGTATGAAGAATCTCGCCGTTTTGCCCTTTGGATTTCTTCTACAGCTTTAAGTGTTTGCAATGCTACTGATTTTAAGAAGTTTACACTTAAGTTCCACTACCGAAGGTTATGGGTTTTAAATATGAATATATGTGTTAAGTTTCTGATTATCCACAAGGTAAAAGATGTAACCCTGCATTTTCTTACGAGGTTTAAATTAGACTTCTACGTGCTGCCTCAGGAGATGTTTTTCAATTCATCCTTGACAAATTTGATGCATTATTAATCCAGTACGATTCGTTGAGTGGAAATTCTTGACAAGCTTATCAATTGCACAAATGAAGTCGACTAAGTCTGTGATGAACTATATAACATTAGGATGTCCTGGTTTGAAATACTTAGAGTTGATAGAATGTAGTGGTTCAGCTTCTTTGGTCTTTTGCAGTCCACTCAAACAACTTGTGCTGAGGAACTGGTCCTTGTCTGGCACTGGAGATTGATGCACCCTCTCTAGAAATTTTGCATTTGTCGATATTTGCAGATTATAATGTTGGACAATCTTCGTGTGAGGGGTTTCGTCTTGTTGATATCTCAAAAGTTATCACAGCTACAATTGAAATCGATGTTTCGCTATCTTCATTCATTGATGATAACATAAAGAAATGTTTCGATTATATGAAACAACTTTGTGAAAGCGTTCGAAATGTTCAGGATCTCCAATTTGGACACTAGTTCTTTCAGGTCTGTATCATGCACTAAGCTTTATTCTTCATATTCTATGACCATTAGTTGATTTTGTAAACACACTTGCTATAAACTATTTGCCAAAGAAACATGTGCTGTTGCAATCACATTGTGTCTACTGTAGTTCCCCTTTATTAGACACAATGTGATTGCTACAGTAGACACAATGTGAGAACGGTAGCAGAACTACAGTAGACATAATGTGATTGCAGCAACACATGTTTCTTTGGCAAATAGTTTATAGCAAGTGTGTTTACAAAATCAACTAATGGTCATAGAATATGAAGAATAAAGTTTAGTGCATGATACAGACCTAAAAGAACCAGTGTCCAAATTGAAGATCCTGAACATTTCGAACGCTTTCACAAAGTTGTTTCATATATTCGAAACATTTCTTTGTGTTATCATCAACGAATGAAGATAGCTAAACATCGATTTCAATTGTAGCTGTGACAACTTTTGAGATATCAACAAGATGGAACCCCTCACACGAAGATTGTCCAACAATATAATATGCAAATATCGACAAATGCAAAATTTCCAAAGAGGGTGCATCAATCTCCAGCGCCAGACAAGGACCAGTTCCTCAACACAAGTTGTTTGAGTGGACCGCAAAAGACCAAAGAAGCTGAACCACTACATTCTATCAACTCTAAGTATTTCAAGCCAGGACATCCTAATGTTATATAGTTCATCACAGACTTAGTCGACTTCATTTGTGCAATTGATAAGCTTGTCAAGAATTTCCACTCAACGAATCGTACTGGATTAATAATGCATCCCCGTAAACTCAAGTTTGTCAAGGATGAATCGAAAAACATCTCCTGAGGCAGCACGTAGAAGTCTAATTTAAACCTCGGTTACATCTTTCACCTTGTGGATAATCAGAAACTTAACACATATATTCATATTTAAAGCCCATAACCTTCGGTAGTGGAATTTAAGTGTAAACTTCTTAAAATCAGTAGCATTGCAAACACTTAAAGCTGTAGAAGAAATCCAAAGGGCAAAACGACGAGATTCCTCATACTCTTGGTTACGATGACTAAAATTAAGCTCCAATGCCTCACTCCAAAGATACCGAAATTTCCTCGACAGCAAATTAGTCCTCACAACATCTTTTGTATCGAGGAATGAGAGGATGCGGAGAAACAGCTTAAGCGGTAATGCACTAAACCTATCTACCTCGAGGGACATTTTGTCTCTGCACCAGTTTTTGAATCACTTACTAATGTATTTGCGTCCAGTTTATCAGATGAAGGTTTAGCATCAATGTCTTTTGCTGTCAAGTTTCTGCTACCGTTCTTTCCTTGCAGCCTACGATCCCTTGTATCAGGTCTTGCAGGAGAGCTTCTTTCTTTGTTGTTTAGACCTCTTCTCTTGTCAGTCTCCTTCATGCTCAACAGTTACCCCTTTCTTCACTGAATCACAAAGACAAGGACCAAGTGGTGAGTAAAGCACAGCTTATGCCCACATAAGCAAGAAACACAACTTTAGATCAGGTAGAAAAAGCAATTACTCTCTTTCATCAGAGTTAATTAGCATCCTCGAATAATTTACTATTTGCTCAGTCTTGGCCTACATTGATATTTTTCGATTGATTAACGAGTCTTGTTCTACTGTTGAACATATTGCTAATTCAGTCAGGAACAATCAATATTTATACGGTTCAATTCAACAGACAAAAGTGTTAGCCAATATGCAACTATATGCAAATTAAGAACTTCGACTCTAATTCTAATTCAGAAATAGAGACAAATTCCAGTCTCAAACAGTAGAAATCTATCAAATTACTCAGTTTCATTCAGATCTACACGCGTTCAAGCAGAATCTTTATTAAAGTACAAAAGGAAAGAGAAGCAGAACTACAACAAATTTAAGAACACAATTCAAACTAACGGGAGCAGCAAATTGTTAACAACTACACCTATCTACAGATATAGTTAGCACTAAACAGGTAATTATCCTAATCAATGAACTCTGCCATCATATTATAACCATGAGGCATCAAAATAAACGAAGAACAACAAATCACGAAAGTAACAAAAAACAGAATCGAAAGTAACAACTACACCTATACTATTATAAAAAGAAACCTTATGATAAGGGAAACAATCTCTTAGATGAAGGTGATACACAAGAATCAAGCAAGCTACAATCGAGGAACAAAGATTATGGATAATAGCAACAATCAAGCTGCTGCAATCCTGGGAAATAATGTTGGGCATTAACATTGCAGATTTCCTTAATCTTTGTGTGACTCGGCCGTTCCGGCGATTTCCCGGCCAAGGAACGGCTGGAACGGAAGAAGACAGATTGAGACTGAAGCTGGAGAAGAACAAAGATGTGGCGGCTGTGGGCTCTGCTGGGCGGTGAAGGAGGGGAAGGGGAAGGGTTACAGCGAAAGAGACAAACATGAGTAAAAGGGGGAAAAAAAAACGAGGAAAAGAAGAATGAGAAAAGGCTGGTGATAGAACCAGAGCAATTCTCATAATGCCAGGGCAATTTTTTGTCTTTTGACTCTTTTACCCCTCAGTCAACAGTTTCCAAAAACCCATTTCTCTCTCTCTCCCCACCAACCTACCTATCCACTGCTCTGTTGTATTCCTCCCTTCAAGCATGGCATACGCCATGGATAATATTTTTGTTTCTTCAATATATCTTGACAAAACTATACACAATCAAGCAGATTCATCACACATTTATATTTACCACATAAAACTGAAATGGGAAAAATAATGTAAGAAGTAAATTTAGAAAAAAGAAATCCTACGAAATAAAAATTTGTTCAAATTGCAGGGGTGCACCATTTCTCGATTTAAATCGCATATTCTGATCTGCGTAATGGACCACTAACGAGTAATTGACATTGTAAACGTGGTAGATGAGCAAATTCGCCGTGGCTGCCATCGTTTCGCATTTTGCTTTTTCAAATCGGGTTCGATTACCAGTTAGTCGAAGCTGACAGGGTGATTTGAACAGAACGGATTTCCATTTCCCGTTACTGTGATGGTGAATCTTCAATTCCTTTCTCCTCTGCTCGATATCATCGGGAACTGTATGTACGTGTTGAAGATAAGGTTTTAGAATTCCAGGCTTATCTTTTTTCTTGATTCTCAGCACAAAACTCCTCCGAGAAAAGACATCGTGGATTGCTTGACCATCGTCGAGTGAAAGAACGATATCGTTTGGTTTTTTCCCGGAGAAGAGGTTGGTAAAATCTGGAGTATACAATGACTGCAATTGCAGAGCAGGTCGATGAAAGCGTTCATGGCTGGTTGAAGGAAAGAAAATGCTTTCGAATGTTTCCCTGCAAAAAGGTCAAAAGGTAATATTCTAACTAAAGGGTACTATGGTCAAAAGACAAAAAATTGATCTGGCATTATGAGAATTGCTCTGGCATTATCACCAGCCAAGAGAAAAAGGAAGTAAATGGAAAAAGCTGTAAATAGTAGAGAAATAAAAGAGAAAATATTTAATGCTTTTCAAAGCAAATCGTTAAATTTAATCAAAAGCTGGAAAACAATCAAATTGAGATTATGAATGGACCAAAGAGTAAATTAAGTGTGTAAATTTATGTATGATATTTTGCAAACAAACACAAATATAATGTTGAAATTATTAAATTTCAAAATAATAATCTAGAAACTAACTCTTGACACTGAAAATAGGCATAAAAAAACTAGCGAGTAAATGATCAGATTCCGAAAACCGACGAGATGTAAGCATGAAATCAAAGCATCAACGCGAAACAGCGAAAAGTAAAGAGTATTAAAAGCTGCGAAAGTGATTTTTCAACAAAAGTTAAGACTTAAGAGCAATAGAAAGGCGTAATTTCAGAATTTAACCGAAGCTTTCAGCGTCGGAGTTGAATCTTTCGCTTCAATGACTAAGGCCCCAATATGTCGAATCATGAGAGCTTGGTTACTAATAAGCATCGATTGTATCCCTAATCCTCCTCCTTGATATGGGAGACACACATTCTTCCAAGCGACTTGCGATTGCATCCCTAATGCCTAATTCTTACTAGCAATTATTATTATTAGGAAAAATTACACCACCACCTACTGCTATAATAGGTAACTGAAATTACAAACCTAAATCACTATAATTGAAAATTACATTTACCCCTGAACACCCTCGATCAATGATCAAACAATACTATTTTTGCCTTTCACTTAAATCATTAGAAAAACTGGAACAATATTTTTATTACGGTCATACCCCCTTTTATAATGAGTAATTACCAAAAAAAAAACCCTTGTTTTTTAAATTACCAACAGCCCCCCCCCCCCCCAATAGGGGGCTAATTGTAAGGTTTTTAGGGGTTACTTCGTAGGAATTTTTTAATACAAAGGGGGTTGATTGTAAGAAGTGTATTATAACAGGGGAGATTTGTGTAATTTCAAACATAAAAGGGGAGGTTGGTGTTACTTTTTCTAAATGACATTTCTACAAGGGCAATTTTGGAAGTTCACATGATGACGTCATCAAAAAATTGATCTCAGGGGGGTATATGTAATTTTCAGTTATAGTGGGTTAGGTATCTGTAATTTCAATTATAAGAGTGTAAGTTTGTGTAATTACCTGTTGTAGCAGTGGATGTTAGTGTAATTTTCCCTATTAGTTTAGCATTAACATCTACGGTTCCAAAATTTCAAATTCTTTGGAATTCCAACAATCACAAAATTTAAGAAATTCCTATTAAAGATAGGAGTTATAAATCATTTAAATAGACTAGTAAAGTGTGTGCACGGTGCGCTCATGAATCATTATGTGTATTGTAATTTTTAGTGTAATTTATTTATAATATAAAGATAACTCTAAAATACAAAAATAAATAAATTTGATAATAGTAAGTTAATAACTATGATATAAATACACACACATATATATATATTCATTCCATCAATGGAAGTTTTCATTTTATAGTACTCCATAATAAAATATAAAATGTTAAGGCAATATTATTCTAATTTACATTATTAATTTAATTTCATCAGTTAATATTTTTATTTTGTTTTTAACTTAATCTGTTTAATAACATAGATACTTAGGTTTAATTTTATATTACTCATACATTTTATCTGCCCTGATCTTGTATCGAGACACAGTTTTCCAAATCATCACTTGGTTCTTCTCTAGAAGAATCTTCTGACATCTTATAATGTTTTTACGGAAGTCAATTTCGACTGATCTCCCATTGTGGTCGCCAAAAATTTATTTCGATTTCTTTTTCAAACAAACTAGATTAGGAAAGGATTTCAAGTGGTCGATCCAAGCCCCACGATAATTCACAACCTAGAATTATCTAATAACCCCTGCTTATATATGGTAAAGGTGGTTTATGACTTGAATTGATTTCGTTATTCGATTCGTGCAATAATCAAAGAAGATATACTAATATCTAAGCGACTAATTCACACTTAACCGCCTAAACGTAAATATATCTCAACAACCAAAGAAGATACACTGAAATTTAAGCAATTAATCAACACTTAAAAGCTTAAACATAAATATACCTCCATGAATTCTCGGATGAATCCTTCTTGACACAAAGTAACAGTGCTCGATTACAGTGATGCTAACAAACTAATCTACGCTACTGACTAAGTACACTAAGCCTAACTACGTCTAAAGCTACAAGCTACTGAAAGAAAGTAATTTCTGCAGAGTTGATATGATTGTGTCTATCCTTCTCTCTTTCCTTTTTTGCATATATACTCCCGGCCTTCCGTCTCGGTTTTCTTGTACCCTCCACGTTCGCCATTTCTCGAAAACCGCTTGCAACTCCCTTTTTGAATTCCTTTTTCTTGGCGCCTATTTCCTGATTGGATCGTATTGCTTCCTTGCACTTCATTTGCTTCTACCTTTCTTGGTGATCATTGGGCTTTCGAAGATTCGCCCCATATCCCTTTCGAATTATTGTGTTCGAATTCTGGACTCCATGGTTTACAAGCCCAATTTTCAGGCCCATCTGCCCTTATCAGGACTGCACCTCTCTTTTGGGCTTCGTCTGAATTACCGGCCCGAATTCAATTTTTCTTATGTGTAAACAGGTAGTGGTCATTTCTATCATTTGAAGTCTAACTGTTTTCTACATTTATCTGTATTTCGACTTACATAAATTGAATCTCAAGTTATTTCTATATTTTCTTTTTTTGTGTTCAGTTATTTTCCTTGTGCCAATTTTTCTTTTTTTATTTTATTTTTGATGGATGTTTTCTTTTCTTAACTATTTACTATCCCATATATAATTTGCTAGAACATCAATTTATAAAACAAATCTAACAAATAATAGACGGCTATTCTTAAATAAGTCATTGTTTTATTATATTTTTCTGGCATGTTATGCTTATATAGTTTCTCTCAATACATTTCTATACAGTATTCAGTGAACATTTCAACCAAATAAATACGTCCCATGTACATATTTACTCTTACCATTGCTAATCCAACCAAATAAAAATATACATGTAAATGTTTATTTTTGTATGAAGAAACAAATAAAAAATGTTGAAATTTGTCGTTATGGTAACAATGTTATAGTGATAGTGCAAAGAAAATTGTCCCATTGTCTTTTTTCTGTTTTATAAATAAAACACGTTATTTTCTAAACCAAATTAATTATAAATTTGGATCTTTCTATTAACTTTTTCACTTTATTCACTTTTTGTATTTGAATTGCATAATTGGGAAATTGTTGCCTTTATTTTTAAATTAAGGATTTTTATGAATATTCAATAATTATAAAATCCTTTCCATCATAATTCTCTACTTTAAAATTATCTAAATTGTCTTTTATTTTGTTCTTTTTCTCATTTTTGTCAAATTTTTTAATGATAACCAACAAAATTGAGTCAATTTATAATGATGATGGTTATCTCTCATTTTATCTTTTAATATTTGTTTTTGTTAAAAATTGCCAACAATGTACTACTTTTTTTTTTGTAGATTATATATAAATAAATTATGTAATGATAGATATATATTTTTAATTTTTTTTTTTATATTCAGTATCCCGTGCCTTGGCAAGGAAGGCAAGGGGTTATACCTAGTTGGTTAATAATTAAGAAGAAAAGAATACTTTTGTTCTTTAGGAGTTTCAATATGTCTAGCATTTTCGTGAAAATGTGTTGAGGTACTGGTATTCGGGGTGTAACCATCACTCAATTTGCATATTCAACAACATAACAAACTCTTATAATCACGATTAAAGAAGATTGTTACGTGTGTAGTGATCTCTCTCCGCCAAACATTTTTTCACATAAAAACCTTATAAATAATGGATGGATCATAAGTACAATTACACTTCTACACCATATAACATGGATTAAATTGCCACATAAATATTTGAAAATCAAAGTTTGGCTCAAAAAGAAGAAAATATAAAAATATAATAAGAAAAACGATCAACCATAAGAAAAACTACATATAAGCGCCCAACGACTACCTGTGGCCGTAATCACATAATCTCTAGCAACAAGCTAAGTAGGGAAACCAATTAATAGAGCTCAGCAACTATGGTAATATCAAAAGGAGAAGAAATAGAGATGATGACACAAGTTCATGATCAGTAACAGAGTTGAACCATTGCTTTTGGCGAGGATCTCGGGTAACTAAGAACTGTTTCAGCAATCTTCAAATAATCACTAGAATTACGGGTTGATGATGAAGATCGCGTACGCTCATTAACACCAATAACCATCTGTTCTAAGATTTTGGCCCTCTTAAGCAGAAGTTGTACTAGTTTTAGAATCGCATCGCCAGCAGCATATGGTCCTCCAAAGTTTGTAAACCTAACAGTCTTGAGTTTCAATAAGTCACAATTCAAAGCAAATGCAGCATGGCCCTAAAAAGAAGATTGACAATAAAGTTAAGGTGAAACTGAATTCATACATAAAAAGATCAAGGCTTTGTAACATAAATCGAAGAATTTTAGGCAGGATCCTTGGATTAAATATTATTTAACATGATATATTCATTGATGATCTCGAGTAGGTCAGTTAGACCACACGAGATCTTCTATTGCAAAATGATATTGCATCATGTGTTGCATATAATGTCTACCTGACAAGTGTATATAATTCATATTAAATTTATGTTCAAGGTTAAATTTTATACACATGTCATTTATATGTGAAATGCAATAGGAGATTGCAATATCGTTTGCAATAAAAGATCCGAACTGCAATTCGGCTACAATGTCCTGCCATGTATATTCATCCCATAAATGCAAAAGTTATAATCGAGATGCATGAAAATGATGGAGACTGACAGAATGAGAGGGAGCAATTTCTTCAGTTTTCAAGTAACCTAATTGGGCAACAAGGAAACGACGTATTTCGATTTGTGTTGATCTGTGTGTTGTTTAATTTCAGTCAAATCATGTAAGTTTTTGATTGAAAAAATTGTGTTCATAATTGAATAATTCATTAGAATATAAGTTTTCAATGATAGTAATATATATGAATGCGTATATATATGTATTTATATATAATATATGGTGTGTGGTAATCACTCTGCACAGCAGAGTGATAGATGAGGCCGATGTATCTGGCTATTTTTGGTCAGATATTGCTAGAGTTGTCTGGCTAAAATGGATTCACCCCTTTTGCGTAGATAACCCAGATCCAAATTTGTTTTGGCTGAACCGACTTCAAACTTTCCCCAACCTCTTCTCATTAATGGACTCCTGACGTATACGATGACGTGCGGTTCATTCCAGAAATTCCTACATTTCTATCTATTTCTAAGATGTTTGATTTTTTCAAAACTTACATGGACATACAGAAGAAAAATCATATCCCCACTCGGACCAAGACAAACTTTTTACTTGTCCAAATAACAACTAAGGTGAAGTAGGGTCAAGAATGACGAATCTCTTTAGGATAAACATATCCATCTTGCAAGTTCGTTATTATGGGTAGTTATGGTAGTTACGTTCCAACAAAAGATCGGACTAATGATGTATACAATACTTGAATTCTCGATCGATGTAGATGCTAAATAGTTGGTTCTCATCCTTTAGAGACTACGAGTGCGATAGGAGTTTCCCTCGACAAAAAGATCGCCCTAAGATGATCATTACATGGCAATTGGGAATGAATTAAATCACATGGTTCTATTTCTTCACAAAACATATTTGAAGATTTCTATCAACACTAAATATCAAGCCATCATTAAATCTTAAACTGCTATTATGTAATGTTAAAAGTAGGAAATATGAACTAAGTTGCATGCCGAACATGACAACACAATATATATGACAATAATCAGAGCAATACTAGATACCTTATGAGGTTCGTGAGATCTCCAGTGTATGGATAATGTTTCAAGGTCTGGAGAAGATTCCAGCAGGCATGGAATGCCAGAGAAGCTCTCTCCACATCTAAATGCAAATAGAGTCAAACGCTTACATCGAAATTGTGGAAGCTTCCAGCCCTTCATCGTCATCACTGATAGGACCTAATATACATGTCCAAAAACAGAAACAAAATATAAACCTAAAAGAGCGAGCAAGAATGTCTCATACATAGAAATTAAACCAATTGTACGAGGTAAACACAAAAAGTCTGTCATTCGATTTATTTGTTCATTTTTTCGGAAGGTGGGGGTAGGGGATGGATTCGGACCCGTATCTCCCATCTCAAAGAGACGAGATGGTACCATTCGGGATATGCCTGTGCAGAGGAAACTATAGTTTAAATATGATTTTAGATTTTTCATGATTAGGGAACATAAAAGGGTGAGACAAGTTAGCAGTTCCATTTCAGCATCTTGTTGATTGCAAGTCAACCTCTAAAACACCTAACGCTGCATCCTAAAATCGTAACGTAAGGATAAGTATAGTTGACAGAACTGTTCTGATTGCAGCACGTTCCTTTGGCACATAGTTTCGGAAAGAGTTTTTAGAAAATTAACTAGATATCATAAACCAATAAAGCTTAGTCATGCATACACACCTTAATGCACCTGGCTGAGAGTACAAGCTCCTCAACGTCTTTAAGGTTTCCCAAAAGTGCTCTCACATAATTCGTTACATTGTCAACACTAGCTTCACGATATGAGGACGGAGAAAGATTTCCGAAAAAGCCAAGATAAGCTCTGACAAGAGATGAGCTGCCAATGAGCCGGAAGTTAGGACACTTTGTTCTTGTAAAATCGCCTGTCAAAAGCAAATCCCGTATATAGGGTGCACAAATCGCCAGCAAAGGCATAGCACTATTGTCAATCCAGTTGTCTATCACAAGTACTGTGAGGCTTCGAGTGTTTATGTCAAAAAATCTTGATCCCCAACAATATGTCAGCCTCAAGGTCCTCAAAACAGGGCATCCGGATAATATAACTCCCATTACGGTCTGACTCAATTCCGCTTGCGCAATCGATAAACTTGTCAAAGATTTCCACTCAATGGTTCCTGGAGGAGCAATAATGCATCTTTCTAAACTCAAGTTTGTAAAGGATGAATTGGAATACATCAACGGAGGCAGCTTATAGAAGTCCTTATTGTTCGAATGCAAACTCAAGGATACATCTTTCAACTTATTTTGAATCACAAACTGAATCCATGCATTAACACTGGAGGCAAAGCAATCGTGGTAGTAAAACATAACCTTAAACTTCTTCAAATAATTACCACTGCAAATAGCTAGGCTTTTACTAACCCAATTGACAAAACCGCGAATTCTACCAATCTCAAGGTTGTAATCACGAAAATCAAACTCCGATAAATCAGTCCAAAGATACTGCCATCTCCTCGACAGCACACCAGTCTTTGCGATGTCTTTCGTACCGAGGAATGAGAGGATGTGGAGAAGCAGCGAAACTGGTAATGCACTAAGCCTATCTTCTTCTTCAAGGAACAGTTTTGTTGCTTCTGGATTCTCGCACAGTTTTGGTCTTTTGTTGATCAATTGTGAATTCTCTGCGTTAACAGAACCAGTAGCAGGTACGCCATAGGCATTCACACCTCTCCGTTCTTCCATATTAGAGAGAAATAGAGAGAAATAGAAATATGAACTGAGTTTTAGACCTATAAGTTCTATATATATATATATATATATATATGTGTGTATTGTTAGAATTAATCTCTTATTATGTATTTATGTTAAGTTAGGACGCTTTTATATTTCCTTATTCTAGTCACTTTAGATCTCTTTTATATTTCCTTATTATTGTAATCTCTATAAATACTTGTTTTGCTATCAATAATATCAAGGAGAATTATACCTTAACATGGTATGAGCCTAAACTAAAAATTCTAGGCCTAAATTTCTCTCTACAAAGCAGCCGCCGCTGCTTGCAAATTCCAGCCACCATTCATTACTTGATTACTTGGCCATCATTAATACCGGCAGGAGTTTTTTTTTTTTTTTTTTTGTAGTTTTTTAATTACTTGGCCTTTCCCTTCCGCATAAGTCGTTGTCACTGTCCTCAACGCAATATATTTTCACTATATAGGCTCCATCCGCTCTAATTCTTCCTCTACATTGGATCTCGGTGCCACGGTTTTTTATTTGGATATCATCTTCGTTGTCTCCTTCCGTCGACGGCTCCTCTCCAATTGTTCTTGTCTCCACGGTATTTTTATTTGCCTTTTATTTTCTATCTTGTTCTCTCGTTAATTTTTTACGATAAGTGTTTTTTATTTCACCATGTCTGACATTGAAACCACCGTCCCCAATCCGCCCAGAACTCCCACCATACACCTTGCTCTTGCCGCCAGCAATATTTATTCTTCTTTTGGTTTTAAAGTTAACTGATTAAGATTCAAACTACAAGCTTTGGAGGGGTATGTTTATGGATCTCTGCCGTAGTTATTCTGTTTTTGAACATATCACAGGAAAATCTAAACCTATGGGCAATCCTGATGATCAATGGTTTTCTTTAGATTCTACAATAAAACGTTGGTTTTACTCTATTATTGACATAAAACTTCTTAAAAATATTGACTTGGGGTATGCTATTTCTCATGATCTTTGGTATGCTATCTAAGAAAATTTTCTCAATAATAAACCATCTCGATCCTTAGAAATTAATGAATGGTTTCGTAATTTTCAAAAAGGCAATCTCTCTATTTCCCAATACTGTCAAGAGATGAAGTTTCTCGCTGATAATCTTCAAGATTTGGATAGCCCGGTTTCCAATCAACCTTTTTTATTACAATTATTACAAGGACTACCGGAATCTTGTCTCCCTTTAGTTACTGTCATCGCCACCACCACCAAACCTTTCCCTTCCTTCCCCGAAGTTCGCAATTTATTAATTATTCACGAGTCGAGCAAAAACCGTTTTCATTCCACTCCTCCAACTCATGACTCCACCACCGCGCTTTTCTCCCAAACCCCTAATCCAACCCAATTTCGAAACACTAATCGTAATAATTTTCGTGGTCGAGGTAGAGGTAATGGCAAATTTTCTAACCTGGTGGACACAACAATTCTGGTAGCCAATTTTCAGGTACACACATGCGCCTTCCTCAAGCACCACCCGATTTCTCCTATCAACTGGTGCCCACTGCTTCTCTCGGTCCAAGGCCCCAAGGCCTCTATCCACCTCCACAATCAGCCCAACAGCTCAACCCTTCCACTTATTCCAACCGATCAGCGAACTGGGCTCAAGCCCACCCTCAATATGCGGTTCCCCAACCCGCCATACAGTCTGCTTCCACGGCCCCCTGCCCGCCTACAAGCCCAGCTCCTTCAGCCCATTACGGATACAACCAATCCACTCCACTCGGTGCCTCCTTTAACTATCCACTGTCCGATCCTTCTGGTCCACACACTTCTCCAGGAGCCGTTCCAACCGACATGTCTCAGCGCTATCAGACAATGACTCTTCAGCAACCCGACGACCAATGGTACATAGACACCAAGGCAAGTGCTCACATGACACCTCATCAAGGTATTTTACATAATATTGTGCATTCTAGTAATTCTAATTCAATTGTCGTTGGCAATGGTGATGTGCTTCCCGTTAATTCTGTTGGTCTCTTTAATTTTCCCTTCCCCTCTCGCACTCGTTCTCTTGATAAAGTCCTTGTGTCCCCCCCTTTAATTAAAAATCTTATTTCCATTAGACAATTCACTCGTGATAATCATTGCTCCGTCGAATTTGACCCATTTGGTTTTTCTATAAAGGATCTTAGGTCTGATGAGCTTCTTGTTCGGATTGATAGTGAAGGCGACCTCTACCCCATGTACTCTACCTTTTCAGCTTTTGCCACCTCCTCATCCCGCCCCGCCCAATCCACAGTCATCTGGCATCGACGTCTTGGTCACCCTGGCCAATCTATCCTTTGTTTTATTTCTAGTCGTAGTTTTATTTCTTATAATAAAAATAATTTAAATTCATTATGCCATGCTTGTCTGCTCGGAAAACACAAACGGTTTCCATTTTCTAGTTCTTTATCTCACAGTAGTGGTTTATTTGATATTATTCATTCTGACTTGTGGACCTCACCCATTCCGAGTCTTGGCGGTTTTCGCTATTATATTCTTTTTTGGATGATTTTTCTCACTTTCTTTGGGCTTTTCCTTTACGCAATAAATCTGATGCTCCTAGTCTGTTTATTAATTTTTATAACTATGTTCAAACTCAATTTCACTTTCCCATCAAATCTTTACAATGTGATCATGGTGGTGAATTCGATAATACTAAAATGCTTGATTTTTTAAAACCAATGGTATTCTTTTTCGATTCTCGTGTTCGTATACGTCTCAACAAAATGGTAAAGCCGAACGCACTATTCAAACCATCAATAACATCATTTGTACTCTTTTGTTTCAAGCCTCTCTTCCACCACCCTTCTGGGCTAAAGCCCTCCACATGGTCGTTCATCTCCTCAACATTCTTCCTACCACTACTTTGTCTTATCAAACTCCTTTCGAGCTTCTCTACCGCGCTGCTCCAACATATGATCATCTTCGAGTCTTCGGTTGTCTTTGTTACCCTAACATGTCGGCTACCGCTTCTCACAAATTACACCCTCGCTCCTCTGCTTGTATCTTTTTAGGTTTTCCATCCAATCACAAAGGTTATCGCTGTTTAGACTTAACTACTAATAAAATTATACTCTCCCGTCATGTCTCCTTTGATGAACACATCTTTCCTTTTCCTTCTTTCTCCTCTTCTGACCATACCAATACTCTGGACTTTCTTCACCTCGACGATGACCCATCTTCGCTGATTCCACATCTCACTACCGTCCCCACTACCCCCACAAATCCTCCACCCGCCTCTCCCATCTCGGACTCTTCAATTCCTACCCCCATGTCGGCTCCTTCACCACAGTTTATACACCCCCAGCTTCCTTCGCTGTTCCTCCTTCTCATCCAATGATCACAAGCTCGAAAGTCAGTATTGTTAGAATAGTGTCCTGCGAGCCAATCCTAGATAGGCTTTCTTTATCTATTCTTGTAATAAACAATTTCGTTTTACATTATATTAATAAAAGGCATTTCTTCATCTTATGTTTATATTGTTATAACTGTATGATGAAGTCCCTAGAATTCACACATAGCTATGGGGCTTGATATCTCATTGGATGAATATCATAAAACAAGTCTCTAAGGCTGTGATTTCTAAATATTGTCCAAGTCATAGAATTATCAAGATAGGACATTGATAATTCGGGTAGACTTGCGCCTATGATGCACACTCTTAATTAGAGAATGTCCCGTTTTATAGACATTAGTGTAGTTGACACAAATGCACATACGCGGGTGCTTGTTGAGAACAAGTTCACTGATTACCCTGACTGAAACTTCCTAAATTGGAATTATTTCTATATATGTCGAATTAGGAGTTTCTTAATCACGATAGTGCAAGATTAATTCTTTGACTTGAGTCATCACAGTAATCTCGTATATTAACTCACTGCACTTTGACTCCTGTGCCAGTTCTTTTACAAGGACACATATGGACTGGTGATTGGGTGTAGTGACTCGTATATGGAGGTTGGTGTTGACAACAAAGGATCCATCACTTATCTAGATGAACAAGTGAATTTCCTATACTATTCTAAGTGATTTGACTGAGTTAGTCCTTGGTCAAGGCAAGTAAGTAATTAATTAAGAAATGAGTTTCTTGAATTAATTAATCACTAGTCAAACATACTTGAATTATTAAAATTGAATTTACAAGGGTCTCAACAAATAAGATTCCTCGTTCCTTAATTCAATTGGGAAATTAGTTGATGGAAGAATCTCACTTGCATGGAATGCGCGATTGGAAAGGTTCACTTTGAATCGCCTACATCTAGGTCTTCAAGATAAGTAGCTAGAAACTTTTCTTTGATTTATGGTATCTTATGTTTAATGGAGATTAAATAATAAGATGGTTAATTAAAAGTGTTTAATTAATCGAGACAATTTAATTGTCCAAATTAAATCATAAAGGTTATGAAACCCATTACTAGTATGTTGGTGAACCTAAAGGGTCACACACAATACTCGGACAAATCCATTTCTTAGCTAAGGAAATTTAATTCAAAGTAGTTGAGTTAATGTATTAATTAATTAGATTAATTAAGTAAGACGTTTATTTATTCAAGCGTTGGATAAATGAATTAATTAAGTTGATAAGATCAATTTAATTAAACTTAAGTCAAGAAAGCATTTAATTAATTGGAATTGACTTTTAATTAATCTAGTATGGTGGATTAATTATTAAAAGGCTATTTTATTAAGCCTTGGTCGAAAATTTGGTGGAAGAAAATAATTAAAGGAGTTTAATTAATTTTCTTTTAGAAGGAAATAAGATTTCTTGGAGAGAAAGGAAACTAATTAAAATAGAAGAGTTCTATTTAGAAATTAAGTAGTCTTTTATTCCTACATGGAAAAGGATTAATGTATAAGAGTTCTACATGAAAAAGAATTGCAAGAACCTATTCCTATATATAGGACATGTAGAGAACGAAAATTGGATGTCGACTTTTGATGCCAAAAATTTTTGTTCCTCTTGCATAGAAAATTGTTTCTCTCTATCTTTCAAATAGTGTTCTTGAGTTCTTGATGATTCATCAAGATCTTGAATTCAAGAATTCTTCCAAATTACTTAGAGGAGTAATTTTTTGCTTTCACTTTAATCCCATACACTATTCCTTAGAGTTAGAATAAACGTTTATAGATCAACCTAGCTAAAGATTATAAACGAGTGGGTATCCGGGGTGTGGATCAACTTTAGAAGAGAAACAATTGGATCTCTGAAGTGAATCAAGAATCCAATTGATATATGTTATTTTTACACTAGTTTTCCCCCGTTTATTGACTTGGTTTTGATTGTTTTCATGATAATTTGATGACATATGATGCTTGGACCCTTGTTTTCTCATATTTTCTAGAATAACATATCATTTGGAGAAAAGAACAAGAATTGAAGATAAATTATGCATAAAGATACAAACTGTCTGCGCAGTGCTAGAGTTTATGGAATAGATTTCTCTACCCATGTCCAAATTACACACTTCTTATACCAATGGAAAGATAAGAGGCAAAGGTACATTTCTTATGTTGAAGACAAAGATCAGATATGTAGGGAAGGAGGTGAAAACGTCATCGGAAGAGACGTCTTACGATGGAGTTTTCTCATTCAGTGACTTGTGAGACAATTTTGTCATCTTTAACGTTTGATTTCGGCCCTAGTGTCTTCTGGAGAGTTGTAGATCTTTGTTTTAGGATTCTACAGCAACTTGAATCAGTGAATTCCGACATCGGTAGAGAAAGTTATGCGAAGTTTACCAAAACTGGCTGGAGCAGTAGGGGACGAACGCCGCGGCGTTCAACAAGCGAACGCCGCGGCGTTCACATGCAGTAGCCAACGCCGCGGCGTTCAACAAGCGAACGCCGCGGCGTTCGAGGCAGCGGGTTGGTCTATAAATACCCCTTTTAGCCATTTTTTACCCTAACTCACCTTGGATATCAGCAACCACACGAAAATAGAGAGAGAGGGAGCTTAGAAGAGAAGATTGAAGGTCAAAACATGGAGAATTCAACAAGGAATCCACATCTCTACAAGAATTAGGGAGTTTTTACATATTTGTTTCTTGAATTTGTTCAAATCTCCTATGACTTGTATGATTTATATTTGCACTTTTGACATGAATATGAGCTAAACTTGTTTGATTGAGGCCATGGATAGGCCATTTATGTTATTTTGATTGTTGTTTTGTTGGTGTTTATTGGATTAATTTTGGTTTTAGCTATGTATTCAATATTTGATCTCAATGCTACATTTGCTTGATCACCAAGTGTTTGATAAAATGCCTAGGTTAGAGATCGAGAGATAATAACCTAGGGAAGATATAAACATTGAATACCCTATAGTTAAACCGACTAGAGATAGACTCGGTTTCTTTAGGTGGCTTTCCATTCACGTGGGGAATTCCTAGACCTTAAATGCATCCTCGTTAATCGGGTTTTCATATAGAGATATATAGGAAATCGTTACCAAGGGTAGGGTTGCTATGCCAAGAGATTGGGTAGTACGTACGTTAGGGAATTTCGCCTTAGCTAAATCAATCTAATAATCCAATAGAACCTAAATCACAATCTAAATGCATAATCGGTTGAACCATGTGCCTTGATCGCTTATCTCTATTGTTTCCTCCCTTTATTTGGTGTGACGTTGCCTTAGTTTATTTTCTAGTATTTATTAATTAGTTAATCAACCTTTCTATCGACCGATTTAACTTAGAATTGAGTAATATAGTAGTCTTGGTACTTAGATTATAGTTGTCCCTGCGGATACGATAACCCCGGACTTAGAAATCCACTTTACTACTTACGCGACCTAGTTCTCTTGCTAGGATTTTGTCGTGTCAAGTTTTTGGCGCCGTTGCCGGGGACAACTATGGTATCTAATATCGAGATTCTCTTATTCGTTCTGAGCTTAAGTCAATTTTTTATTTTGTATATTTCTAGTTCTTGAAGATATGAGTGCTTATAACTTTCAATGGCCATGTCAGGATATGGATTCATCAATCACCACATCAAGCTCAATGCAAATGGAATCCTATGAGCCCACCTACCATACCGGTTGGATAAATCACCCAAGCTCAACATGTCAAAATAACATGATACATCCCGGTTGGATAAATCATCCAAGCTCAACATGGAGTTACAACAATGATGCAATGATACTTTCATCGGGGTTTGACCATGCCGGTAGCCTTCCTTACCAACAACATGATAGTTTTCATCAACAGGAGCTAGAGACGAGGTCTAAAATTGAGGCCTTGGGAAATGAATTTAGTGTATGGGTACAAGCTAGCATAAAGGAGGCAGAAGCAAGTTTCGAGGAGTCAGAAGCTCGTAGAAAGGAGTCGGAAGCTCGTAGAAAGGAAGTGGCAAGACTAGTAAATCAAGCAGTCAACTTATGGAAGGAGAGAACGCCTTGCACCATGGAGAGTAGCACCAAAGAGAATGAGGCATCCCTCAATATAGAAGTTGAACAAGGTTTTGATTTAGAACAGCAATGTCTACACCCTATCACTGAAGAAGAACCACCTCCAGAAACCATGTGTATCAAAATTGAGGTAAAAGCACCTGAGCACCCACGATTGAAGAAAGAGATTTTTGAAACCATTCCCAGACATGGCCAAGGAAGAACATTAGAAATCTTCAAGAACCCAATGTCGCCTACCACCATATCTCTCGAATTCTTACAAAATTGTATCAATAACCAGAGAGATAGAGTGGAGGAGGTTGAAGTCAAGGTTTACAACTCTAGTGATCCATTCGATGCATACTTTGAGAACCCAAGTGATACTACGGTCGAGAATGAGAAAATCAAAGGATATATAAATCACTTGGATGAACCACCATTTGAGTTGTCAAAACCAAGGCTAGGGGAGTATGGGACAACCGCATATGAGTTGCAATCATCCATTGATGATTCTTCGTCACTTCCTCTTAAACTTTCATCTTTACATTTCAATTATGTATTTTTGAATGAGACCTTATGCTCACTTCTAATTCTTTTAGGTTGTGTGATAGAGGTTGGAGAGGAAAAGCCTCTACGTAACTGGAAAAAGAACAAAAAGGCTCGTCCATACAAAGTTGGCATTGCTCCTTATGATCCACCATGAGCAGTGCAAGGGAGTCGAGCTAATGACTATAAACAAGCGCTTCTTGGGAGGCAACCCAAGTTTCTTTTATTGCTTTCTTTCTTTTCTTTTGTGCCCTCATTTTGTTTCCCTCCCCCTTAACTCGTTTTGATATGGTTTCCTTTAAGTTTTCTCTCGTTCAGGTTTTGATCACAGTTTGATCCTGGGATATGAGCCCACCACCGTGCTTCCTCCATTTCTCTCCATTTCAGGGTTGTATCGCTTTTCCTCCTCATCTTGCATTTATTTCATGAACATTGAGGACAATGTTTAATTTAAGTTTGGGGGTACAACCTTGTTGATATAGAATTCATGAATTGGTGCACCCTTGCGTGAGAGCATAATGCGTTTGAATATCTCTACTCTCTCGAAGTCAAAGTCCCTTGTCTGTGGTCAACATGTCATATATTGTGACTTGAAAGCCCTTTTTAGTCATGCTTATGCGAATTATTGCGGTTTTAAAACGTTGAACTTTCAATTTTTTTGACTATGAAGTGTGCATTAATGTCGTGAAGTCACAAAATGATTTAGGCCATCTTTCATTTTTGTTAGCCTTACATTTTGGCCTTCTCTATATTGCATAATCTCTAGACCTTGACTTGAGCCGTATTGATAAGAATGGAGTGTGCTATGCACACTAGAAACCACCATTCGTTTTTCTTTCATAAGACATGACAACCACCTTCTATCCTAAAAGAAAAACAATGTCTTGCACCCAATCAAGAGAGTTTAGAACTTCATATCATTTGACTTGAATATGGGTAGTCACCTTGTTTTGATTTGAATGAATATGAGTTAGATAGTGATGTTTTGGCTATGTTGGGATTTTTGAGGTTTGAAGTATTATGTAAAAAAGGGGATGAAATGAAAACTTGAGCAATGGGCTAAATAGTCGAGAGAGAGATATATATGGAAAAAAAAAATTGTGCTCTCGACTAGGCTTGAATCTTGGCACTCAATTGGATCATTTGGCTTGGAATTTTGTGTACAACCCGATATGAAAAGAAACAAGTTTGGGGGTTGTAAGTTGAAAAGCAAAAGAGAATGAAAAAGGGATAAGTGATAAGTTGTGAAAGTTTTTGTAGTCTACTTGCGATTTTAGATTGATGATTTTGAGTTGTAGGCTCTCTTGACTTAGTCACTTTATCCATATCTTCCGGTCCTAGCCATCACCTTGCCTTACAGTACAAGCCGGAAAGACCTTTTGATTGTGACTTTTGCACTTTATACACACCGATGAGTTAACGAATATTGAATTGTTTCAATGTCTTTACCTTCCAATTGATTTGCATAATCTTTTCTAAAGTGTGCTCTTGACATGAATATGGATGTGGGAGTTCATGATATAGGGATGGAAACAAAGATTTTGTGAGGTTTTCAAATTGTTGAATGTTCAAAAGCATCGTGTAGTTTTTCATAATCAATTTTGAAGATATAATGCTTGCTGTTGTGTGTATGAATTGGCAAATGAAAATTTCAATCTTCATGTGTGTGCTTGATTGTATTTGATCGAGGACGATCAAAGCTAAGTTTGGGGGTAGTTGATATATGTTATTTTTACACTAGTTTTCCCCCGTTTATTGACTTAGTTTTGATTGTTTTCATGATAATTTGATGACATATGATGCTTGGACCCTTGTTTTCTCATATTTTCTAGAATAACATATCATTTGGAGAAAAGAACAAGAATTGAAGATAAATCATGCATAAAGATACAAACTGTCTGCGCAGTGCTAGAGTTTATGGAATAGATTTCTCTACCCATGTCCAAATTACACACTTCTTATACCAATGGAAAGATAAGAGGCAAAGGTACATTTCTTATGTTGAAGACAAAGATCAGATATGTAGGGAAGGAGGTGAAAACGTCATCGGAAGAGACGTCTTACGATGGAGTTTTCTCATTCAGTGACTTGTGAGACAATTTTGTCATCTTTAACGTTTGATTTCGGCCCTAGTGTCTTCTGGAGAGTTGTAGATCTTTGTTTTAGGATTCTACAGCAACTTGAATCAGTGAATTCCAACATCGGTAGAGAAAGTTATGCGAAGTTTACTAAAACTGGCTGGAGCAGCAGGGGACGAACGCCGCGGCGTTCAACAAGCGAACGCCGCGGCGTTCACATGCAGTAGCCAACGCCGCGGCGTTCAACAAGCGAACGCCGCGGCGTTCGAGGCAGCGGGTTGGTCTATAAATACCCCTTTTAGCCATTTTTTACCCTAACTCACCTTGGATATCAGCAACCACACGAAAATAGAGAGAGAGGGAGCTTAGAAGAGAAGATTGAAGGTCAAAACATGGAGAATTCAACAAGGAATCCACATCTCTACAAGAATTAGGGAGTTTTTACATATTTGTTTCTTGAATTTGTTCAAATCTCCTATGACTTGTATGATTTATATTTGCACTTTTGACATGAATATGAGCTAAACTTGTTTGATTGAGGCCATGGATAGGCCATTTATGTTATTTTGATTGTTGTTTTGTTGGTGTTTATTGGATTAATTTTGGTTTTAGCTATGTATTCAATATTTGATCTCAATGCTACATTTGCTTGATCACCAAGTGTTTGATAAAATGCCTAGGTTAGAGATCGAGAGATAATAACCTAGGGAAGATATAAACATTGAATACCCTATAGTTAAACCGACTAGAGATAGACTCGGTTTCTTTAGGTGGCTTTCCATTCACGTGGGGAATTCCTAGACCTTAAATGCATCCTCGTTAATCGGGTTTTCATATAGAGATATATAGGAAATCGTTACCAAGGGTAGGGTTGCTATGCCAAGAGATTGGGTAGTACGTACGTTAGGGAATTTCGCCTTAGCTAAATCAATCTCATAATCCAATAGAACCTAAATCACAATCTAAATGCATAATCGGTTGAACCATGTGCCTTGATCGCTTATCTCTATTGTTTCCTCCCTTTATTTGGTGTGACGTTGCCTTAGTTTATTTTCTAATATTTATTAATTAGTTAATCAACCTTTCTATCGACCGATTTAACTTAGAATTGAGTAATATAGTAGTCTTGGTACTTAGATTATAGTTGTCCCTGCGGATACGATAACCCCGGACTTAGAAATCCACTTTACTACTTACGCGACCTAGTTCTCTTGCTAGGATTTTGTCGTGTCACCAATCAAGGGCGTTTTTGGTGGAGGAAATCGAAATCTTCATCCAAGGGAAAAACGAAGAAGTTGATTCAAAGAACGAGGAGCAAGCTAGGGAGCTTACGTTAAGGAAGAAGAAACTCTTCGATTTTTATGAAAAATCGAATAAGGTAAGATCTTCTTTATTTAAGTTTTAAATAACTAGTGTAGAGATGCGCAAGCCTATGATACGTGATAAGCCCGTAGGATTAATAAACTCGCATGTTTAAATCCTAGAAACTAAAAATTTTAATTTTCCGCTGTGCTTAGTCGGGCTATATGTATATTTCCCAACAGGTATCATCAAGCCTTGTCAGCTCTTTAATCTCTCCACCTTCTCTTTCGCTGCCTAGTCTCCCTTACCCCACTCTTTATGCCCAAGCTTTGCGCTATCCTCACTGGAAAGCTGCTATGAATGATGAATTATCTGCCTTAGCCTCCAATCACACTTGGGATCTTGTTCCCTCTCCTCCCAATGTCAATATTGTTGGCTCTAAGTGGATCTTTCATATCAAATTCAAGTCTAATGGCACTCTCGATTGATATAAAGCTCGCTTGGTAGCTCAGGGCAACCTGACATTGATTATGCTGACACTTTCAGTCCGGTTATCAAACCTGCCACTATTCGCACTATCTTCAGCCTTGTTTTCTCTTACTCTTAGCCTCTTCATCAACTTGACGTTAAAAACGCCTTTCTTCATGGTCACCTCACGGAAACAGTCTTCATGAAACAACCTCCCGATTTTTCTGATGCTTCTTTTCCTCACCACGTTTGTCGCCTCAATAAGGCTCTCTATGGGCTTAAACAAACTCCTTGGGCTTGGTACACTCGGTTTGCCACTTATCTTTTTTCTCTTGGTTTTACGAGTAGTCGAGCTGACACTTCCCTCTTTATTTTCCGTCATGGGTCCTCCATTGCTTACCATCTTCTTTACGTAGATGATATCGTTTTGACTGCATCTTCTTCTTTTCTTCTTTCTCACATCATGTCTTTTCTCTCCGCTGAATTTGCTATGATTGATCTTGGTCCTTTACATTACTTTCTTGGTATTTCTGTTCCCCGCTCTCCTTCTTATCTCTTTCTTTCTCAATCCAAATTTGCCCTTGAAATTCTCGAACGCGCTAACATGGCCTCCTGCAAACATGTCTCTACGCCGGCGGATATCAACACTAAACTCGACTCCTTCTCTTCTAATCCCGTGTCTGATCCTACTCTTTATCGCAGCCTTGCTGGTGCTCTCCAGTATCTCACTTTCACTCGTCCTGACATTGCTTATGTTGTCCAGCAAATTTTTCTTTTTATGCATGATCCTCGGCAACATCACTTCACTGCCCTCAAACGCGTATTGCGTTATCTTCATGGCACCATTTCACAGGGTCTCACTCTTTGCCCATCTTCCACTTCTCAACTCATTGCCTACTCTGACGCTGACTGGGCTGGCTGTCCTACTACCCGTCATTCCACTTCTAGTTATTGCGTCTTCCTTGGCTCCAATCTTATTTCCTGGTCTTCCAAACGCCAACATGTCGTCTCACGTTCTAGTGCTGAAGCTGAATATCGCGGTGTTGCCAACGCCGTTGCTGAAACTACTTGGCTCCGCAATCTTCTCCTTGAACTCCATTGTCCTCTTTCCCAAGCCACTATTGTGTACTGTGATAATATAAGTTCAGTCTATTTGTTATCCAATCCAATACAACACCAACGCACAAAACATGTTGAATTAGATTTACATTTTGTACAAGAATGTGTTAATCTTGGTGATGTTTGTGTGTTACACATCCACTTCTCACGACATTTTGCTGCCATCTTTACTAAAGGCTTGCCTTCGTCTCTCTTTCTTGAGTTTCGATCTAGTCTCAACGTCGGCTTGCCTGTCGTTTCGACTGCGGGGGAGTGTTAGAATTAATCTCTTATTATGTATTTATGTTAAGTTAGTTATGTCGCTTTTATATTTCCTTATTCTAGTCACTTTAGGTCTCTTTTATATTTCCTTATTATTGTAATCTTTATAAATACTTGTTTTGCTATCAATAATATAAAGGAGGGGAAAATTGCATTTTTAGTCCCGTAACTTTGCCCCATTTCATTTTTGGTCCCATCATTTTACGTCCCATATCTTTCAAAAATTCTCACTTTTTGTCCCAAACCTCTGATTCCGTGTATTTTTAACGTGAAATGGCATCAAAAAAAAAAATTTCTCACAGCCTTCTTCTGCACATGTACATTTAGTAGATTTTACCGATTGTTGGAGATAGATTAGAGGATCGTATATCCTTTTCCTTTCAATCTTTGTATCATATTACAATTTTCATGTATTTCTTCAAGCATTTCTTTCGAATAAAATGTTTTACATGTTTCAACGGTATTCGACAAACTTGACTGTACTTTGATCAAATACTGATTTCTAGTGTTTTTGAATTGTTTTATTCTCTTCATTAAGTTCATTCTACTTGAAATAATTGAATTCTAAATGAATGTAGCTTTTTCTTTTTCGTTCTTATTCTAATAGATTTCGCTACTTAGAAGCTTTACCATGTTTCGGAAGCTATTTTTTTCAACATGTGTTTCTCTTATTTTTCATTTAATATTCTCCAATGAATTTTTCTAATTGAATATATATATATATATATATAAATCTTGGATATTTACCCTTTTTTCTAACACACCTTTTTTAGTGTGTGATTGGGACAACGTAAACTTTGGTACTAATAGTGCTCATCTGCATACATTGTGGGATCAAAAGTGCAATTTTCTCTATTTGTTAGCTTCAATTTTAATATTCAAATTTAACATTACAAGTTATAGTTTTTATATTTCTACAAAACTTATATTTGTAATTTCACTCTTTAGTTTTAAGGGCAACTCTTTTTACTTAATTTGACTAATAAAATAATTTTCATTGAATGCATAGGAAATATATGCTATTAGTTAAATATCATTGTTATTTCTTTAAGCGTGGTCCGTATATAAATTTTCATGCGAAAATTAAGAATTTTAAGAGCGTGATGGAGCGAAGCTCTTGCTCTTTAGTCGCGAGAGCGAGCTTGGAGTGCTAGAGCGTCAACCATGTATGTAGGATTATGTCATCTAGGAGATGAGATGTTTTGAGCCGAAACCTTTGTTTAGAGTAGGGTGAAATCTCCAATAAAAGTAAATAGGGAGCTGAAATTTCCAGAAAAAGATTCATCGTCTATTACTGTAAGCGAAATAATTCTTTGGGAGATGCAAACGAAACGATTAAATCCCGAACACGTCTTTAGATATATGAAGCATAAAACAGGGCAACTTGAAAAAAATTCTGCAATTACAGGCAGGCTGATGCAACTCCACATTCTCAAGGTATAAGTGTTTCAAAGGTGCCTACTCAACGTATCCTCTGGGAATAATAACACATTTTTGCGAGTTCAATTTTTTCAAAGATGAATCGGAATATATATTCCGAGGGAAAATCGCATTTTTCATGCCGTAATTGAGCACCTGTACACTTTTGATACCAAACATTCTTGAAATCTCACTTTTGATACAAATGTTGTGGAACTCAGAGTCATATTCCACCAAATATAGAAATAGCGAGGGAAATATTGTACTAGAAAACCACACTAGATTTAATTCCCAGGAAAGATTGGAGGCGTCACAACGGTCGCGCTTAAAACCCAACCTCCTCGACAGAATTAACTAGACGAATTTAATAGCACAATATAACACTACAACTATAACTAACAATGGCTACTTGAAGAATAGCACAAAATAAAGAACACCAAAATTTAACGAGGTTCGGCTAATTTAGCCTACGTTCTCGGACCCCACCAAAATATTTCACTAAAGGACTAAAGTGAAACTATTACAAACTATAGAGGAAGAAAGAAGAAATTGCTAAAAGACTTAGGCAATTTGGGATGTTTTCAAATGTACATAGGTGGTCTCCTTTTATAGGATAAAGGGACCACCCTTTACAACCATTTTCCAATGTGGGATAATTTAGCTTCTTGAAATGAAGCCATCTTCAACAAATCTCCACCTTGGCGAATTTCAAAATCTTCAATCTCCTCGTCAAACGGGGTCACCAAAACCAATCTTCAAATTTTGACAATGTTGATCAAGTCCAAACAAAATTTGAACTTGATTGCAGTCACAACTTTTGTCAACATATCAGCAGGATTCTCAGTAGTATGGATCTTTTCGATTCTGACTCCACCTTCTTCGAGTATCTCTCTTATGAAATGATACCGAACATCAATGTGCTTCGTCCTTGCATGATAAACTTGGTTCTTTGCTAAATGGATAGCACTTTGACTATCACAATGAATTTTGACATACTTTTGTCCAATCCCTAGTTCACCAAGCAACCCTTGAAGCCAAATTGCTTCCTTTACAGCCTCTGAAATTGCCATATACTCTGCTTCCGTAGTAGACAGAGCAACCGTTGACTGTAAGGTAGACTTCCAACTGACTGGTGCTTTAGCAAGAGTAAATACGTAGCCTGTAGTTGATCTACGCTTATCTAAATCACCAGCATAGTCTGAATCGCAATATCCAACTGCATACTCACTATGTTCCCGCTCAAATATCAAACCAACATCAGCTGTGTCATGGATGTATCGCAAAATCCATTTCACAGCTTGCCAATGTTCCTTTCCAGGATCATGCATATACCTGCTCACAACCCCCACTGCTTGGGAAATGTCAGGCCTCGTACACACCATAGCATACATCAAGCTACCAACAGCATTTGCATACGGTACTTTTGACATGTATTCCCGTTCTGCATCAGATTTCGGTGACAAAGCGGCGCTAAGCTTAAAATGAGGAGCAAGCGGAGTACTAACTGGTTTTGACTTTTCATCAATGCCAAAACGCCTCAACATCCTACTCAGATATTGTTTCTGAGTCAAACAAAGCCTCCTCAATTTTCTATCTCTGAAAATCTCCATGCCGAGAATCTTCTTCGCCTCACCTAGATCCTTCATCTCGAACTCCCTTTTCAAATGAGTCTTCAACTTCTCAATTTCTATTAGACTCGGGGAGGCAATCAACATATCATCAACATACAGAAGAAGATATATGAATAATCCATCTTGTAGCTTGTGCAAATACACACAATGATCGTATTTGCTTCTTGTGTACCCAATTCCCATCATAAACTTGTCAAATCGCTTGTACCACTGCCTCGGAGATTGATTCAATCCGTACAACGATTTTTGAAGTTTACAAACCAAATTTTCATTTTCAGCAACTTTGAATCCCTCTGGCTAAGTAATATAAATTTCCTCTTCCAAGTCTCCATGTAAAAATGCAGTTTTTACATCCAACTGAACTAGTTCAAAATCCAACTGTGCTACCAAAGCCAACAAAATTCTAATGGAGGAATGTTTTACAACTGGAGAAAACACTTCATTATAATCAATGCCCTCCTTCTGAGCGTAACCTTTGGCCACCAATCTGGCTTTGTAGCGAACATCACCTTGGCTAGGAAATCCATCTTTCTTTGCAAATACCCATTTGCATCCAATTGCCTTCTTTCCCTTCGGGGGACTGGCCAGTTCCCATGTTTGATTCTTATGAAGGGACTGCATTTCTTCACTCATGGCAATCCTCCACTTATCTTTCTCTGGTCCTTTGACTGCTTCAATATAAGTGGTAGGAACATCATCAGCGGCAATTGCAGATGCACAAGCCACCATATCATCAAAGCGAGCAGGCTTTCTGATTATCCTCTTTGGCTTGCTAGTTGCAATTGATTCAAGTTGTTGTGGAAGTTCTTGGGGTTGAACTTCCTCTTCTTCAAAATCTCCTTCTACCGTAGGAGAATGATCAAGAGTTTCTTGATCTGCTGGGACAACAAACTTTTCAAACTCCACCTGTTTGGGAGTACCATCCTGCTGTTCTGCATTCACCTTTTCCAACATGGTAGATTCATCAAAGGTGACATCCCTGCTAAAGATTATTTTCTTTATCTCTGGACACCAAAGGCGATAGCCTTTTATACCAGAGGTGATCCCCATGAACACTGCTTTCTTTGCTCTAGGATCCAACTTTGATTCCTTAACATGATAATATGCAGTGGAACCAAACACATGTAAGGAATCATAATCAGCAGCAGGCTTTCCAAACCATTTCTCAAATGGTGTTTTTCCATCAATAGCAGTAGATGGTAGACGATTAACGAGATGACACGCATATGTCACAGCCTCAGCCCAAAATTCTTTACCCAACCCAGCATTGGATAACAAACACCGAACTTTCTCCAGCAAAGTCCGGTTCATGCGTTCTGCCACTCCGTTCTGTTGTGGTGTATGTCTAACAGTGAAGTGTCTGACAATGCCTTCATCCTCACAAAGTTTTTGAAATGGACCACTCCTAAATTCTCCACCATTGTCTGTACGGAGACGTTTGACCTTTTTATCAGTCTGAGTTTCCACCATCTTTTTCCATTTGAGGAATACCTCAAACACTTCATCCTTCGTCTTCATCGTATACACCCAAACTCTCCGGGAAAAATCATCAACAAAGGTTACAAAATAGTGTTTCCCTCCCAAAGAACTCGTTTTTGAGGGACCCCATACATCCGAATGAACATAATCCAAGATACCCTCAGTATTATGGATTGCTGTTCCAAATTTAACCCTTGTCTGTTTCCCACGAACACAATGTTCACAAAACTCCAATTTGGAGTATTTCACTCCTTTCAACAATCCTTGATTTATGAGGAGATTCAAGGATTTTCCACCTGCATGTCCCAAGCGCATATGCCATAGCCTAACTGCTTCTGAATTCCGATCATCAACAGTAACTGCTGCTACTGCACCCACAACTGTACCACCCATGTAGTGATACATATTGTTGTTCTTCCGAATTCCCTTCATTACCACGAGTGCACCAGAGATGATCTTCATCACCCCATCCTTAGCTCTTACTTCAAAACCTTTTGATTCTAAAGTTCCAACGGAAATAAGGTTTGTCCTCACTTCTGGTGCATACCGAACACCCTTTAGGGTTATGATTGATCCATCGTGATTCTTCAAGCGAACTGAACCAATCCCAAGTGTAGTAAGAGGAGCTTCATTTGCTGTGAAGACAACGTCATTTTGTTCTTTGAAATCAAAGAACCAATCCAAATGTGGTGTCATATGATGACTACATGCTGAATCCAGCATCCATACTTCAGAAGCACCGTTGGATGATGTCGCCAATGAGAAGTCCGATTCGGCATCATCACACGCGGTTACATTCGATTCCGCCACGGCCTTAGAATTGCCCTTAGTTGTCAGCTTTGGGCAATCTCTCTTCCAGTGTCCTGTTTCTCGATAATAGGCACACTCGTCTTTGCTTAGTTTATGCCTGGACTTGGATCTCCCTTTCTTTCCTTTGTTTTTGTTTTGTGAACGACCTCTGACGAACAAAACCTCTGCATCTCCGCCTGAACTAACTTGCTTGTCCTTCTTTCTCAGCTCATAACTGTACAGGGCAGCACAAACTTCGCTAAGAGATACAGCAGCCTTCCCGTGAAGTAGAGTTGTTTCAAGAAACTCAAACTCCTCAGGAAGGGATCCCAACAACATCAGAGCCAAATCCTCGTCTTTAAAAGTCTCATCCAAATTGATCAAATCGGTAACCAGTTGATTAAAACTGGTAATGTGACTATTCATAGTGGAACCCGAAACAAATGTGAAGCGAAAGAGCCGCTTCTTCAAATGGAGCTTATTCTGACAGCTTTTCTTCAGAAATTTCTCCTCCAGTGCCATCCACAATTTATATGCCGAGTTTTCTTTCGAAAACGCATATCTCTGCTCTCTGGATAGACATGAACGAATTGTTTCACATGCCAACCGATTCATCATACTCCAATCTTTTTCCTCTATATCATTTGGTTTCTTCTCTTCAATAGCTAAGTATAGACCTTGTTGAAAGAGTGCGTCTACAACTTCGCTTTGCCACATACCAAAATGGCCTGTGCCATCAAAAGACTCCACTGCCAATCGCGTATTCGCCACAGTGGTTCTCGCCCAAATGGACGACGACGATGCTTTTGAGGTGTCTTCCATTTTTGGTTTACAAATTATTCTTCAATAATTATTCTTCAATAGCCCTCCAAATGCGAAAGCCAAATAGCCCGGGAAAACTTTTCTGATGTGGAAGATCAGATTAAACTGCGACCACAGAGCATGCTCAGAATACCCGAGCTCTGATACCACTTGTTGTGGAACTCAGAGTCATATTCCACCAAATATAGAAATAGCGAGGGAAATATTGTACTAGAAAACCACACTAGATTTAATTCCCAGGAAAGATTGGAGGCGTCACAACGGTCGCGCTTAAAACCCAACCTCCTCGACAGAATTAACTAGACGAATTTAATAGCACAATATAACACTACAACTATAACTAACAATGGCTACTTGAAGAATAGCACAAAATAAAGAACACCAAAATTTAACGAGGTTCGGCTAATTTAGCCTACGTCCTCGGACCCCACCAAAATATTTCACTAAAGGACTAAAGTGAAACTATTACAAACTATAGAGGAAGAAAGAAGAAATTGCTAAAAGACTTAGGCAATTTGGGATGTTTTCAAATGTACATAGGTGGTCTCCTTTTATAGGATAAAGGGACCACCCTTTACAACCATTTTCCAATGTGGGATAATTTAGCTTCTTGAAATGAAGCCATCTTCAACAACAAACGTGGCTATTTTTTCTCATTTTTCATATCACCGGTAGTTTTCTTCACAAAAAATTGGGGGATTTGGTGCAATTTCTTCACAAATTGGTAAGAAGTCACCGATTTCTTCAACAAAATGGTAAGTAGTGGTTCGATTTCTTCACAAATTGGTAAGAATTAAGTGGCCGATTTTTTGTGAAGAAAACTAACGGTGGTATGAAAAATGAGTAAAAATGACACAAAGTTTGTATGAGAAGTGAGATTTTTAAAATGTTTGTTATCAAAAGTGTACAAGTGGTCAATTACGGTATAAGAAATGCGATTTTTCCTATTTCTAAGGACAGATATACGAGTCTTTGCAGGAACCTAATGTTGAAGAAAATTTTCACCTTAAATTTTACAGCAAACTCAATCCAAACATTAACATCGGAAGCAAAGAATTTAGCATACTTTGAAACTAACCACCATTGCAAACCCCACGACTGATACCGGCCTAAATCACTCTCGGCCAGACCTTCTTTCGCATAAAAAAATTATCCATTGATGAATCATAAGCTAAGTACAACTACACCACATAACATCGATTAAATTGCAGCAAGCATATTGGCAATCAATGTTTGGCTCAACGAGAAGAATAAAATACGAAATATTATAAGAAAAATGATCAACGATAAGGTAACAACAATTACACTTGCTACACTATATAAGCCCCCTAACGATGACCCATAATCACATAATCTCTAGCGGCAAACTAAGTAGCAACAACGTTACGACTACTAAACAATACAGTTGATCACACAAGTGCATGATCAGTAACAGAGTTGGACCACTGCTTTAGGAGAAGCTCTCGGATAACTAAGCACCGTTTTGGCTATCTTCAAATAATCACTAGAATTACCGGTTGATGAAGATTCCATGAATTCTTTAACATCAACAACCATCTTTTCCAAGATTTTAGCCCTCTTAAGCAGAAGTTGCACCAGTTTTAGCATTGGTTCACCAGGGTATGGTTGTCCTCCAATGTTCGCAATCTTAACAGTCTTCAGTTGCAACAAGTCACAATTCAAATCAAACACTGCAGCACGAGCCTGAAAAGAAGGTACACAATTAGTTTTACCGAAACTGAATTCATAGAAAATAAATCAATGTTTTCTAATATGCATTAAAGAATTTTAGACAGGCCCCTAGGACTAATTCTTTTAAACATGATATATTTCATCGATAATCTCAAGTTTATAGTATGAGATGCATGAAAATTATGGAGATGGACAGCATGAATGGAGCAATTTCTTTGAATCGTGTAAAGAAACATTGTTTTGGTCACAGAAAAATATGAAAAGTTACATTTTAAAGTGTGAGATATATGTGTGTGTGTGTGTATATATATATATATGTTCTCACCTATCACTTCCATTCCATGTTTCTCTTTTGCTTGAACTATTATCTAGGAGCTGTGTTTTCTATCCACACTAATATCATGCCAACATTAAATTTTAACTGCTATACTGTAATGCCAGAACTAACAAGTTATGATCTAAGCTGCATGCCTTAGAAATCAAGGAAAGTGTGACAACACGATATACTTGACAAGAATCAGAGCAATATAGATACCTCATGGGGTGGGTGAAATTTCACGTTTATAACCAAAGTCTCAAGGTTTGAAGAAGATTCCAGCATGTAAAGAATGCCTGCGACGCTCTGTGCATGTCCAAATGCATCTAGTGTCAAACATTTGCATGAATATTGTGGAAGCTGCCAGCCCTTCATTTTCAGCACTGATAGGACCTAATATACAGAAATATAACATAAACCAAAAATGAACAAAATGTCTCATATATAGAAAATCGAACAAAAGTAAGACTTGAAGGACCAGCGACACTTGGCCTAGAAAATCAAACAAAATTGTATGGGATAACCACAAAAAGATAGTCATTCTATAATCCCACCACGGTTTATGTAGCCAGTCTCAATGACGATGAGATGGTTGGTGCTATAAGAAGAAAGAGAGATCCTTACATGTGCGATAGACAAGGCATATAGAAAGCATGTTTAGAAAAGCAACTAGATATCATAAAACATGAAAATAAAGCTTACTTATGCATACACACCTGAACGAACCAAGTTCCGAGTACAAGCTCCTTAACGTCTTTAAGGTTTCCGAAAAGTGCTCTCACATAATTCACTACATTCTCAACGCTAGCTTCGCTAAGAAAAGATGGAGAAAAGTATCTGTCAAACACAAGATTAGCTCTGACTAGAGATGGGATGCCAATGAGCCGGAAGGTCGGGCAATCTGTTCCTCTCCAATAGCCTGTAATCGACAAAAGTCTTAGATAGGGTGCAAAAATCTCTAGCACTGATGTAGCGCTATCGTCTTTCCAGCTCTCTATCACAAGTTCTTTGAGGCTTCGAGTGTTTATGTCCAAAAGTCTTAATCCCCAACATCCTTTCAACTTCAAGGATTCCAAAACAGGACATCCTGATAATGTAGTTCCTATTACAGATTGACTCAATTCCACTTCCTCAATTACTAAACTTTTCAAAGATTTCCACTCCATTGTTGCTGGAGGTGCAATAATGCAGTTTCGTAAACTCAAATTTATAAAGGATGAATTGGAAAACATCAACTGAGGCAGCTTATATAAATTATTATTGCTCGAATATAGATGCAAGGATACATCTTCCACCTTATTTCTAATCACAAACTGAATCCATGCATTAACACTGGAAGCAAAGCAATCCTGATAGTAAAACGTAACCGCAAACTTCTTCAAATAGATACCTCTGCAAATAAATAGGCTTTTACCAATCCAATTGATAAAACCACAAATTTTACCAATCTCTTGGTTGTAATCACGAAAATCAAACTCCGATAAACCAGTCCAAAGAAACTTCCATCTCCTCGACAGAAAACCAGTCCTCGCGACGTCTTTGGTACGTAGGAACGAGAGGATGTGGAGAAGCAGCGAATCTGGTAATGCACTAAGCCTATCTTCTTCTTCTTCTTCTTCGAGGAATTCTGGATTATTCTCGCACAGTTTTGCTCTTTTGAAGATCAATCGTGAATTATATCCGTTAACAGAACTAGTAGCAGGTACGCCATAGCTAATCACACTTCTCCTTTCTCCCGCCATTAAAGAGAAATAGATGATCAACAGAGTTTTAGACGTATATATAAGTTCTGTATGTATATTTTCACTCAGGAAAGTCGCGTATTAATCAATCTTTCTTTTCGGTAAGAAGGCGTATTACTTGATCTAATTATCTAAAGGAAGACTCATATATGAGCAATGAATCTGCAGTTTTCGGAAAGTCGCGTATTAATTGTTTAGGCTTTTAGAGTTTCATAATTTAGATATTAATAATGCAAGAACAAAACATATCTAATGGGAAAATTGCACTTCACATCCCATAACTTTTCCCTAATTCAATTTTGATCTCATTCATTACGAATTTCTCACATTTAGTCCTATAACTTTCAAAATGTCTCACACTTGGTTTCATCCGTCCATTTCTGTCTATTTCTAACAGTCAACTCCGTTAGTTAACCCTTTGACTAATTTTTTTGAAGTGATTTTGTGCATGAGTGACACGTGATATTGAAAAGAACCATCGTAATAATGAATGTAATTCATGTGTGAGTGCATTTATGTACGAATTCTTCCCCCCATAAATTGGTCAAAGGGTTGATTAACGGAGTTGACCGTTAAGAATAGACGGAAATGGACAGATGGGACCAAATATGAGATTTTTTGAAAGATATGGGACGCCATGTGAGATTTGGGTAACGAGTGGAATCAAAATTGAATTCGGAGAAAGTTATGAGACATGAAGTACAATTTTCCCTTTATTTATGGGAAAACATAAGATATCAGATGATCAAGCTTATGAATACAATCACTGAATTATTCAAAAAAGGAAAAGAGATAGTATGATGTGTTATCTTCTATTATTTAAGGGAAATTCTATTATGTTGTCTTATTTTCCATTATGTAATCTGTATGTCGGAGAAAATTCAATAATATGATTGGTCTATTATTTGAAGTATTTGAATAAGTGATATATTTAACACTTTTAAGTTAAAATTCATATTAATACCCGTATAATGCACGTGTATACATATATTTAGAAAAAAAAAAAGCCTTTCCCCTATGCATGCGGAATATAACAAATAATACTCGGAAAATTATATTTTTCCTCCCATAACATTGCCCTAGTTCAATTTTGGTCTCATTCGTTACAGATTTTTCATATTTAGTCCTATAACTTTCAAAATATCTCACATTTAGTCCCAATTGAACTTTCCATCCAAAATTTAACGGTCAACTTCGTTAGTCAACCTTTTGACCGATTTTTTTGGAGAGATTTTGTGCGTGAGTGACACATAATATTAAATAGAAATATCGTAATATTGAATATAATATGTGTGTGAGTGCATTTATGCACGAATTCTCCCTTAAAAAATCGGTCAAAAGATCGACTAACAGAGTTGACCGTCAGATTTTGGATGAAAACTTCGGTCGGGACTATATGTGGGACATTTTGAAAGTTATAGAACTAAATGTAAAATATTCGTAACGAATTAGACCAAAATTGAACTAGAAAAAAGTTATGGGACGAAAAATGCAATTTTTTCAATAATACTCATACTTTTGAGTTATACCATTTAGTACATGCACTTTACGCACTCGTGCTGTACTTAATGAATAATACTCTACGTTCGAAAAAAAAATATCATTTTTATTTAATATTTGAAAATTATATTGAAATTATATAATCATTAAGTGAATATTATACAATTAATAATGCAAACGACAAAATATTATTTATGGTCAACTAGTGACTCATACAAAATATATCATAATTTAAAAGCGAGTGCAAGTAATATAACTCACAAAATAATATAAAAATAAGTTTTATTTTTTACTACAAAATAGTTCATGTTTATTTGTATTTTACCCCTACGCTTACTAATTTATTTATTTCTCGTTACCGTATTTTTTACCGATTTTTTCAACGTATTTTAACAAAAAATTGTAACATACTCATACGTGCTAAATACTGAATATTTGTCATCCCGAATTTAACTAACTAAGAATCAACATACTGTCAAATCATTTAAGAATTTCTATTTCAAAATCTATTATATCTTGTACTCAATAATATAATTCAGATCAACCTTGTGTTTAAGAAAATATTATATTTACCTTGTTGAACATAAATAAATATAAAATGAAACACCATTTTGTAACATAATATTGGAACCGCTATTAAATATCGTTTCGGTTCTCTACAAAACACAGTATGTGTCGAAAATTGAAAAACCGGCAAAGGCAAAAAATGAAATAATAACAAAAGTTCCACATAATTATGTCATATGAAACTATGCGTGGCAGCAAACTAAAGTAGAGAAGCCATTAAACCAAACTAAAGTAGAGAAGCCATTAAACCTACTCTCATAATGTTATAGCAAATATTGACAATGTTACAACCGCACCATCATTAACCGGAAATTTCATGCTACCAAAGTTGGTAATACTCAACATACGACAAAAGCTTTTGGCGAGCATGATCTAGGATAACTAAACAGCAATTGAGCTATCTCTATATAATTACGGTTGATAAAATTTCTCGTAAATTCATCAATATTAGTCACCATCTTTTCTAAGACACTTACCCTCTTAAGCAAAAGTTGCACCAATTTTAGCATCGGTTCACCGATAATATCCAGAGTTTTTGTAGTGAAGTTGCGCCAATAAGTAACTTGACGCTTGTTTAAACTAAAGTATGTATACACCTACAATAACTTACTAGTTTTGGTTAAGTTATAATGTACCTTGGTAGAAAATATGATCTGCATTTGATTAGCAGGATATGTCCGTGGTTCAAACGAGACACGAGGCGATGAAGCCGGGTTGTAATTGTGAGGGTTTCTATTTTCTTCTTATTGCTTGAATTTGCTTTACCCGCTTTCATATCGTTTGATTGCCTTGTTTTGTTTCTACAATTATCTTATGAGTATCGTTGTGATTGATTCTGGATGATTGTGAATTCTTAAATATCCCCTTCAGTTCAATATCTCATTATTCCTGACGTTTATCCTTTTCATGTTTATGGTACATGTCTTGCCCCAAAATGGTATTCGGTCAAATCGGTGACAACTCCCTTATGTCACCAGTTGTTAGGAATCAATCCGCATAAGACGAATAAAAGTAAATAAAAAAGCAAGAAAATAGAGACACAAGGTTTATGTGGTTCGGCCAAGAATGCCTACGTCCACGGTCTACACTAGGGTTTTATTGATTGTATGATGATTCTTCGCGATCTGATGCTACCATCCCTAACAACTAGTATCAGAGCCATAAGTTGTAGATTTAGGAGACGTCTTAGATCTAGATCTATGGGGAAACGTTTTTGGTTAAACGTGGATTTTGTTGTGGGAATGATGGTAAGCGATGGAAGAATAATCAAGCTCGACAATTTCGTTGCAAAGAGCACGAATTGTGGTCGTGGTGAAGCCGGAGAAGATGACAGAGGAGGATGAGATCAGGTAGATCGTCAACCAAAGAAGAGTGATCCCGTTGAACGTTAATGAGAAAACGTTGAAAAATCATGGTGCCAGATGCAGAGGCGGATTCGCAACAGCGGTGGTAGATTTGTGTTGCCGGGTGGGTAGACACGATGCCAGTGAGAGCAGTTGCAGTGTTGGGGACAGATCCGTATAGCCAGAGGTCAAGTGGGCAGACTCGTGTTGCCAAGAAGGCGAAAGAACGAGCAAGTCGGGGACCGAGGAGGCTGAATTACGGAGCCAAGAAGCAATCAACCGAGCTAGAGGTCAGAGTGACAGTATCAAAGGCCGAGAGAGCAGATATGTGTAGTCCAGAGACCGAGGGGCAGAGTTGTGTAGGCATGACCACGTGGATATAAACCATGAAGGCAAGGAACGGAGCCGAGAGGGGTTGACCGTGGAGCCGGAAGTCATGGTGGCAGGATGCGAAGCCGAGTAGGCAGATTCGCGGAGCCGGAGTTTTGTTGGCGGATGGATCAGACATAGCTTGTGCAGTGGGAGCATTAAGCAAATATATGGGGGATCCGAGTTGCCATTGAAAAACCAAAATATTGGCGGATGGATCAGACATAGCTCATGCAGTAGACAAGGAGCAGATATGTAGGAAGATTCGAGATAGCCAATGGAAAGTCCTTGGTGTAAGGATGTCGTAAGATGGGTTGACCAAGGCGGGAAAGTCCTTGGTGTAAGGATGTCGCAAGACGGGTTGACCAAGGTGGGAAAGTCCTTGGTGTAAGGATGTCGCAAGACGGGTTGACCAAGGCGGGAAAGTCCTTGGTGTAAGGATGTCGCAAGACGGGTTGACCAAGGCGGGAAAGTCCTTGGTGTGAGGATGTCGTGAGACGGGTTAACCAAGGTGGTTCCTCCAGTGAGGAGGATGGTTGAGAGCAACAAAGCTTGTGCAGTGGAAGCATCGAGCAGAGATGTCAGTGACCCAAGATAGTCATTGGGAAAGTCCTTGGAATCAGTCTCCAAGTGGGAGATTGTTGGGATTGTGGAGACTGATTGATATGTTGGAATGGAGGAAAGTCGAGGAGCCAAGAGAGAAGTCAAAACGGAGCCAGAAAAGGAAAAAGTGTGTGTTGACCAAGTCAATGCCACGGCGTTCAGGCCAGAATGCCGCGGCGATGGTTGCCAGAAGGTGCAACGCCGCGGCGTTCTGGCCAAACGCCGCGGCGATTGAAGCAGTCAGTCAAAGACGCGTTTTTGAGGCTGAAAATCCGGAGGATTAGTTTCCTTATTGGTTTTGACTTGTGAATTGGCAGATGACTTGTATTAGGAGTGTTTTCCTAATTAACTAAGAATAGGAATATGTTTCCTATTTAGATTATGGTTTTTTCTTTCCTTGTGTATCAAGTCTTTCACTTATAAATAGGACTTGTAACTATTGTAATTGTGTGATTCTCTAGTTAGACTCAGAAATAAAAGATGAAGTCTAGAGTTTGCCCGTGGATGTAGGCAAGCTATGCCGAACCACGTTAAAATCCTTGTGTCGTCATCTTCATGATTAAGCTTAGGTTTTCTTGTTGTTTGATTATTCTTCGTGCTCTAATGCTACCATCCCTAACATTGTCATACAAATATCAAGTTCGTATCTTTCATCACTCGTTGAGACCATTGTACTTCTTGGCTCTACTTTGTCGGCTAAGGGAGCCAAGTGCTAAGCGGGGCAAAGTGCTATGCCGTGGGAGCCACCTCTTGAGGCTTCGGCGCAAAGTGTTATACGGTGGGAGCTACCTCTTGAACCCGCAGGAGCTACCTCTAGAGTCCCGATATCCGCATTCATCCACAATGTGTCCCTTTTCTTGATGTAAAGCTTTGACTCATAAAGATAGGGTAACGGGAGCTAAGTGCTACACTGTGGGGGCCATCTCTTGAGGCTTCGGCGCAAAGTGCTACACAACGTGAGCCACCTCTAGAGTCCCGACACCTATAGATCAGTGAAGGGAGCTAAGTATTATACAGGACTAAGTGTTACGCAACGGCGGGAGCCACCTCTTGAGACCTTAGGAGCCACTTCTAAAGTCCCAACACTTGAAACCATCTGGTATGCATAGAAAGGTGTAAAGTGTCCTGCTGGTATGGGACAGTGGAGAGACAGAACACAATCGTTTGACATGAGTTCTAAAGTACACGAGCTGTTTTCTTTGTTCCTACTATGTCCGATACTCGATTGTTCGCCCTTCTGATATCTTGATTGATTCATTTAATTGCCTCTGTATATGCTTGTTCTGTTATAATCTTCCGCTGCAGATTCCATTTCAAAGTAAACGTAAAGCAAACTGTTAGCCTACCTCACTGAGTCATTCGGACTCACCCCTCCTTCTTTCTTTCTTTTTAGATAAGCTTAGTACGTCGGATACGAAGGGAGAAATGAGGAGTAAAGAACGCATTGGTTCGTTGCTATTAGAGGTAGTTATGTTTTGGGATGTGTCATTGGGTATGTATATGTATTGTTTTGGAGACCTTTGATTGAGAGTTGTCATTGAATTATGTACGACCAATGACGAAGGTATTGTTGGTTTAATTGGAATGTAGAAGTCTAGTTTCAGTAGATGACGTATTGGTATAGTTCTGACGCTTAGCGTTGGCTCCACAAAGGAAGATCTCCCAGATCGAGCTAGCGTCGATGTGTAGCGGGCCACCCTGGTAGGTGGGCGCCACACGTTAACAGTTAGAAATGCCTAATTTGCGGAGGCTCAAGATATGAACAACAAATGCAAACTCAATAAAAATATATGAAATTATTAGAAAAGCTATCAATCATAAGACAAGTAAAATTACTCGCTACACTACACAAGCTCCCTAACAACGACACACTACCACATAATAAGGAAACCATCAGAGCTACTTTTATAATGGCAAAAGGAAAAATAAACAGTTGATGGCACAATTACATGATCAGTAACAAAATCGGACCTCTACTTTCAGTGAGGATGTCGGGTAACTAAGCATAGTGTCAGCTATCTTTGAAATCTAGGTATATGTTAAGTCATGACTTTAACACTGTGATTGGACTATTTAGGACGTTAACAATATGATTCGAATTACCTTATTTGCAGAGGCTCATACGATGAACAACAAACCGAACTCTACAAAAAGAGTCTACGATAAGAAACCATATAAAATTCTAAGAAAACTATCAATCTTAAGATAAGTAGGATTACTTGCTACACTACATAAGCCCCCTTATGATGACCCCGGCCGTATCACATAATATAGCAGCTTACTACGTAGGGAAACCATTAGAGCTAGTGTTATTAAAGGAAAAACAATACAGGCACAACTGCATGATCAGTATCAGATTCGGACCACTGCTTTCGGTGAGGATCTCGGGTAACTATGCACCTTTTCCGCTATCCTCGAATAATCACTAGAATTACGGGTTGATGAAGATCCCATAAATTCTTTAACATTAATAACCATCTTTTCTAAGATCATGGCCCTCTTAAGCAAAACTTGCACCAGTTTTAGCATCGGGTTGCCCTCAGGATATGGCCCTCCAAGGTATGCAAGGTCAACAGTCTTCAGTTGCAATAAGTCACAATTCAAATCAAATGATGGAAAACAGACCTAAAAGAAGAGTCACAATAAAGTTAGGCTGAAACTGAATTCATACATCCAAAAATCAATGCTTCGTGTGGTTTCGTTTCTAGAATCATATTCATGTTTGCTATCTCATTTTTCATACCATTTTTCCAAAACACCATATTTTCTACTTCAATCATTACATTAAATAAATAACACGCACACACACATATATATAGATAGATCTTCCAATCATTAATTTTAAACAATAATAACTTGGTTTGACATCATTATAATAAAATACATATACGTTTATACGTCTCAATCATTATCGTAAATATGAAAATATATTTTCTAGTCATTATTTTAAATTAATAACAAAAGAAAAATATAAAAACTTGATGTGACAACATTAATCGAAAAAAAATCTTACATGATGCGACATCTATAGTACAGAAAGTCTTTTTGCAAAAGAAAATAAAACCAAACTATATTTCCATTACTCACACGTTCCTCAAATACATTTTCCCTAAATACATTTCCATTGTAGCCCCAATTCAATTGGAAATGAAACCAAACAAAGCGCAAGGTTTTGCAATATACGATGAAGAATTTTAGGCAGGGCCGTAGTCATTGATGATCTCAATTAGGTCAGTTAGGTTACAATGTCCCGCCATGTATATTAAGACCAGAAATGCGAAAGTAATAATATGAGATGGACACACTGAGAGATTTCTTCCTTTTAAGTACCCTACTTCCCAACAAGGAAACAGTGCATTTTGAATTTTTACTTATCATTATGTGTTAATATGTCCACCACTTACGTGTAAATACTTTTTTAGAAGCATAACTATTTGATGGCTCAAGCATATTGGAGAGGCTAAATTGTTGTGATATAGCTATATACTTTTTCTTATCAAATAGACGAAGGATTCAAAGAGGGTGCCCCGCGGTACGATACGCTATATCTATGGGGGAAAATAGAATAAGGAATTAGGTTGATGAACAATTTATACTCTTATATATCTTTCGTTATAACCAGGATTTTGAGTTTGGGGAGGGGTGAACTCAAAAAAAAGAGAAAGCGTGATATTTTTCGATTTTGAGGGGGTGGCGAAAAAATTCAAATATCAAAAATTTTGTAAGGTAAAAAAATAGGGGCGCGCACCCCCCCCCCCCCCAGCTCCGTAAGTATACTTTCTTCAATATCTATAATGCTTGACTACAGTCTCCATACTACGACTAGCTAGCTGAAACAAGCTAATGTGATAACAAGACTCAGATAACCTCAGGATGGATTTAACCTCTCAAATAGACAATGCAAATAACAAAACTATTAGTGTATCTATAGAGTTAATATAACCACCACCAGCGCATTTTCAAATCCATCTCAGCCCTTCACCGCCGTATCCTCTCTTCTCACCGGCGCCGCCGCATCTACAGCTCCCACGGACGGTGATCTCCCCCTTCTCGTCGTTGACGCCCCATCCGCGACGCCTCCACATCCCGCTGCCGCTACCGCTGTTTCTACTCCCACCGCAGCCGCCGGTCTTCCTCCAGCAACCGCCGCTGCTGTCTTTCCTCCCGCAGCCGCCGCCGGTTTTCCTCCAGCAGTCGCCGCCGGTCTTCATCCCGCTGCTGGTTCTCTTGCATTCCAGAATCCCGTCGCTGCTGTTTTTCATCCAGTAGCTGCCGCCACTCTCAATCCCACAGCTGCCGCTGCTCTTCATCGCGACGCCACCGCCGCTGTTCAAACTCCCACAGCCGCCGTCGCCGGGTTCTCATCCACGGTCGTCTCTTCTCCTCATCTTGGAGGCGGAAATGAAATGGCAGAAATTGCCACTGCCTATTTAACTCACAACCCTACTTTTCATAATAACCCACAACTTACCCCTCTCTCTCCAAACAGTCCACCTATTTTTCCTTCCCTCCAAAACCACCCTCATATTCCTTCTTATTTTCCTAACAGCCCCCACACAACCCTACTTCCCCCAAATCCGTCCGCCATCTATTCCAACAATTTTTAGAATAATGCTTCATGTGGAAATTATATATGTAAGCAAACAAATTGAGTAAAGAACAAGAATTTCTCACCATAGAAAAATATAAAAGTTACAATATAAAGTATTAGATATGTGTATGGAGACGTTCTATTTTAAATGCTTTAACTGCATTTGAAAAATCTTATTTGAAGCTCCCAATTCTCAATTGTCTCTTAAGTTCAATCTTCCTCTTTTGCTGCTCGAACTTTACCTACTAGTTAAGTTTTCTATCGACACTAAATATCATTCCAGCATTAATTTTAAAATGTTGTTATGTAATATTAAAAGTAGCCAAAATGAACTAAGTTGCATGCAATAAGAATCGATAAAAACATCGTAACAAGATATATTTGACGAGAATCAATGGAATATCAGATACCTCATAGGGTGGGGGATCGCTCCCCTTTACGACCAATGTCTCAAGATCCGGACAAGATTCCAGCATGCATAGAATGCCTGGGATGCTGTATTCAAGTCTATATGAATTTAGTCTCAAACACTTGCACGAATATTGCGAAAGCTGCCATCTTTTCCTCTTCAATGCTGATAGGACCTAATATACATGTCATAGAAACAGAAACAGAATATAAACCAGAAAAGAGCAAAAATGTATATATAGAAATCAAATCAATTGTATGGGATAACTACAAAAAAGGCTATCATTCGACATTTCTGCCAAGGCTCGTATGGCCAGTTCTATGAAAAAAAAATGAACTAGATATCATAAAACATCAAAATATATAAAGCTTACCCATGCATACAGACCTGAATGAACCAGGTTCCTAGTACAAGCTCCTTAACGTCTTTAAGTTCTCCCAAAAGTGTTCTAACATAATTCATCATGTTCTCATGGCTAGCTTCACTAGTCGGACAAAAATATCTGCTGAAGACAAGATTAGCTCTGACAAGAGATGAGATGTCAACGAGCCGAAAGGTTGGAAGCTGTATTTCAATGGAATAGCAGGCAATGGACAAAAGTTGTATATAAGGTGCAAAAATCTCCAAGCTTCGGTCCTTCCAGTCCTCTATCACAAATTCTCTGAGGCTTCGAATATTTATGTCGAAAATTCTTGATCCCCAACATTTGGTCAGCTTCAAATACTCCAAAACAGGACATCCTGATAATATAGTTCTCATCACATCCCGACTCAATTCCACTTGCATAATAGATAAACTTGTCAAAGATTTCCACTCCATTGTTGCTGGAGGAGCAATAATGCAGTTTCGTAAACTCAAGTTTGTCAGGGATGAATTGAAATACATCAACTGAGGCAGCTTATAGAAAAAATAATTGCTCGAATACAAATGCAACGATACATCTTTCACCTTATATTTAATCACAAACTGAACCCATAGATTAACACTGGAAGCAAAGCAATCTTTGTAGTCAAAATTAACCTTAAACTTCTTCAAATAAATACCACTGCGAATAACTAAGTTTAAACTAACCCAATCGACAAAACTACGAATTTTCTCAATCTCTTTGCTGTAATTACGAAGATTAAACTCCGATAAGTCGGTCCAAAGATATCTCCATCTCCTCGACAGCACATTAGTCCTCACGACGTCTTTTGTACCGAGCAACGATAAGACATCTGGTAATGCACTAAGCCTATCTTCTGCATTATTGCGCTTGGTCAATGGTGTTTTGTCTTCGTTATAAGGATCAGTATCAGGTGGTACGCCATAACTACTCGCACTTCTCCTTTCTCCCGCCATTAGAGAGTGTTATGACAATTCACGAGCATAAAGATTAAATACACATGAATTTACAAATTTACGTAGGGGGGCTATATCCACAGAAGAGGAGAGAGTATTTTGCTATTGATGAACAAGGTACAAATTATAATGAATATCAAAAGCACTGAACTAAAACCTAACCCTGAATTATAATACATATCCTTATAATGAATTATAAGGATTTTAAGACATATCAAACATAGAGAAATAGGTAATCAATAGAGTTTTAAATGAAATTATGTCTATAGCAAACAAAAATAAAGAAGATATATATAGATGTGATTGTATATCGCTTGATTGTATTGACATTGCTAATCTTAAAGACTTCTGTAAGATTAAAACTTACAGACAGTCACTAATTTGTAAACAACTGGCTCGATGAAAAAGAAGAGTTTGTGTTTATTTCCAATTTACTTCTCGTAATTCCCAACCTAGACTTGATTATTGATCAAAAAATAAAGGGAAAATGGCATTTTTAGTCCCTGAAGTGGTCAGAAAGTGTACCGTCCCTCAAGTCATATTTTGAGTTTCAATGTGGTCTTTCTGATCAGCTTCCAACCACATTTTTGAGTTTCAATGTGGTCCTTTTGGCCGGAAAAAGTGATCAGAAACTGATCAGAATGACCACATTGAAACTCAAAATATGACTTGAGGGACGGTAATGTTAATTTTTTCACTTGAAGGACTATTCTGACACTTTCTGACCACTTCAGGGACTAAAAATGTCATTTTCCCAAAAATAAATAAAAACACCAACAAGGTCCAGCACAGTTGATAGATAGCTGAGTTCCATAAGCATGTTGTCCAAAATTCGATCCCCGACCGTGTGTATGGAAAAAGTTTTATTGGGAGAGGCAAACCCACTTCAGTGATCTTTATACCTCGAAGAATTAGTTTTCGGCGTTCAGCTGGAAAAAATTCTTGGTATAAACCAAAAAAAAAAAAAAAAAAAAACTAACCTAGCCTTAAGTCCTTAACTGGTAGCTTCATTGAAATTGCAAGGTGGTTAAACTCCACTTTATCTCAAGATCCACGCCTACAGAGTTTGCTTTTCCAATACTTCTTTTTTCTTTTTCTTTTTTTGATAAATGTTTTTCCAATACTTCAAACCTATGATGCACGGACACGTGTAAAAATCACTCCGTGCAGTGTCCGACACGGCCCAGACACGGCACCGGGACGTGTCGGACACGGCAATGGTGTGTCCAGAACTAAAAATAATTAAATAAAACTAGGACACAGCGCGGACAAGGCACGGGCACGGCTCAGACACGGCCAGGACACTTCTGGCTGATTTTTTGCATTTTTTTTATATTTTTAATATAAATGTATTTATATATATATATATATGTAATTATATATAGATGAAGTTTTATAGTTTACAGAAGCATTGTCATTAATAAGTTGTTATTTTGTGTAAAAATAGGTTGCTCATATACAAATAGTGAATATATATATATATATATATAGGTTGTTATTAATAAGTTGTTGAATTGTTGATTATTGTCTAATAGGTGTTCAATTACTCATAAGTTTATAACATATTATATATATATATATATATAAATATGGGCAGACGTGTCCGAGCTCCTAATTTTTTTAAGAATTGACGTGTCCTGTGTCCGTATCGTGCAGTGTCCGTGTCTACGTATCCGTGTCTGTGCAACATAACTTCAAACTAATCCTTCTGGTTGTTTTTAGGGGAAATAACTGAAAAAGGTTAAACCATATTTTTATATCCAAAAACTTCAATAGAAGTATTTTTGAATAAAAAATACTCCTTAAATTGCATTTTTCATCCAATAATTTTTTTCTAGTTCAATTTTGGTCTCATTCGTTATGAATTTCTCACATTTAGTCTTATAACTTTCAAAATGTCTCAAATTTTGTCTCCACAGATGTTTCCATCCAAATTTTGATAGTCAAATCCGTTAGTCAACCTTTTGACCTATTTTTTGGGGGAGAATTCGTGCATGAATGCACTCATACTCATATTCATTATCATAATATTTTTATTTAATATCACATGTCACTCACACCCAAAATCTCTTCGAAAAACCACTTCAAAAGGTATTAACTAACAGAGTTCACCGTAAAATTTTGAATAAAAATTTTAATTTTGACTAAATGTGAGATATTTTGAAAGTTATAGAGAATTTTAAAAAAATAATACAAAATTAAATCAAAATTAAGAAAATAATACACAAAAAAATAGTGCTCAGATAATAGCACATTCCGCGCCACGTAAGCGCGGAATCTGCCAGATTCCGCGCCACGTCAGCGCGGAATAGAATATATATTTTTTTAAAAAAATTCAAAGGCATTCCGCGCCACGTCAGCGCGGAATGGCAGTCGGTCAATTGACCGACTGACATTCCGCGCTGCCCGAGCGCGGAATGGCAGCAATTTCTATTTTTTTTTAAATAAATTTGGCCCATTCCGCGCTGACTCAGCGCGGAATGGCCAATATTTTTTTTTTGTTGTTATTTATCTTTTGGTTTTTTTTCTTATTTCCCGCTCGTTTTTCTCCTTTTTTCGTGCATTTTTGAGTTTTGACTTGAACATATAAATTGTAGACTTTCATATAGACTTTGTAACCACACAAGAATGGACTCATTCCGATACCCGAGTGAAGAAATATAACAAGTAAAAATGACACATTAAAGTAATTTTTTAAAGAAAATAATAACGTTATCTATGTTTCCGGTTCATTTTTCTCCCTTTGTCGTTCAGTTTTGAGTTTTGACTTGAACACATAAATTGTAGATTTTCATATAAACTTTGTAACCACACAAGAATAGACTCATTTCGATACCTTAGTGAAAGAATATGACAAGTAAAAAAAGACACACATATACGGATTTTTCAGAAAAAAATATTTTGTTATCGTCTTCGGGATGATTTTTCGACATTTTTTGTACATTTTCAGGCTTCGACTTCAACACAAAAAATGTAGATTAACTCACAAAGTTTGTAATGGTATGAGAATTGATTCATTTCAATATCCGAGTGAAAAAATACAACATGTTAAAAAGGAATGGATTTTTCCGAAAAAAATATTTTTTCGTCATCTTCGGGATGATTTTTTGACCTTTTTTGTACATTTTCAGGCTTCGACTTCAACACAAAAAATGTAGATTGACTCACAAAGTTTGTAACGGTGTAAGAATTGATTCATTTCGATATCCGGATGAAAAAATACAACGTATTAAAATGGAACGGATTTTTCGGAAAAAAATATTTTTCATCATCTTCGGGATGGTTTTTCGACATTTTTTGTACATTTTCAGGCTTCAACTTCAACACTAAAAATATAGATTGACTCACAAAGTTTGTAACGGTGTAAGAATTGATTCATTTCGATATCCGGGTGAAAATATACAATATGTTAAAAAAGATATATATATACGAATTTTTTGGAAAAAAAATAATTTTTCGTCATCTTCGGGATGATTTTTCTACATTTTTGTACATTTTCGGGCTTCAACTTCAACACAAAAAATATAGATTGACTCACAAAGTTTGTAACGGTGCAAGAATTGATTTATTTCGATATTCAGGTTTAAACATACATTAAATTTAATAAAGATGTTATTAAACATGTTGTATTTTTTCATCCGGATATCGAAATGAATCAATTCTTACACCGTTACAAACTTTGTGAGTCAATCTACATTTTTTGTGTTGAAGTTGAAGCCCAAAAATGTACAGAAAATGTAGAAAAATCATCCCGAAGATGACGAAAAATTATTTTTTTTCCAAAAAATTCGTATATATATGTCTTTTTTAACATATTGTATATTTTCATCCGGATATCGAAATGAATCAATTCTTATACCGTTACAAACTTTGTGAGTCAATCTATATTTTTAGTGTTGAAGTCGAAGCCTGAAAATGTACAAAAAATGTCGAAAAACCATCCCGAAGATGATGAAAAATATTTTTTTTCCGAAAAATCCGTTCCTTTTTAATATGTTGTATTTTTCCATCCGGATATCGAAATGAATCAATTCTTACACCGTTACAAACTTTGTGAGTCAATCTACATTTTTTGTGTTGAAGTCGAAGCCTGAAAATGTACAAAAAAGGTCAAAAAATCATCCCGAAGATGACGAAAAAATATTTTTTTCGGAAAAATCCGTTCCTTTTTAACATGTTGTATTTTTTCACTCGAATATTGAAATGAATCAATTCTCATACCGTTACAAACTTTGTGAGTCAATCTACATTTTTTGTGTTGAAGTCGAAGCCTGAAAATGTACAAAAAATGTCGAAAAATCATCCCGAAGACGATAACAAAATATTTTTTTCTGAAAAATCCGTATATGTGTGTCTTTTTTTACTTGTCATATTCTTTCACTAAGGTATCGAAATGAGTCTATTCTTGTGTGGTTACAAAGTTTATATGAAAATCTACAATTTATGTGTTCAAGTCAAAACTCAAAACTGAACGACAAAGGGAGAAAAATGAACCGGAAACATAGATAACGTTATTATTTTCTTTAAAAAATTACTTTAATGTGTCATTTTTTACTTGTTATATTTCTTCACTCGGGTATCGGAATGAGTCCATTCTTGTGTGGTTACAAAGTCTATATGAAAGTCTACAATTTATATGTTCAAGTCAAAACTCAAAAATGCACGAAAAAAGGAGAAAAACGAGCGGGAAATAAGAAAAAAAACCAAAAGATAAATAACAACAAAAAAAAAAAATATTGGCCATTCCGCGCTGAGTCAGCGCGGAATGGGCCAAATTTATTTAAAAAAAAATAAAAATTGCTGCCATTCCGCGCTCGGGCAGCGCGGAATGTCAGTCGGTCAGTTGACCGACTGCCATTCCGCGCTGACGTGGCGCGGAATGCCTTTGAATTTTAAAAAAAAATATATATTCTATTCCGCGCTGACGTGGCGCGGAATCTGGCAGATTCCGCGCTTACGTGGCGCGGAATGTATTATTATCTGAGCACTATTTTTTTGTGTATTATTTTCTTAATTTCGATTTAATTTTGTATTATTTTTTTAAAATTCTCGAAAGTTATAAGATTAGATGTGAAAAATATGTAATGAATGAGATCAAGGCAAAGTTAACAAACCCCCCCCCCCCCCCCCCCCCCAACCCCCAATGATGAAATGTGTCTTTTGAATTGAAAAATACTACCATGATTTCTTGTATATAAAAATTTATTTTAAAAAGTTCTATTAATTCTCTCTTGTTTCATTGTAATTTAAGACAGATTGTTACTTTTATTTTTAAGTTAGTTTTGTAAATATCACTAGGACCGATATTTTCAGAATCATGATGTAATATACATATATAATACGTATAAGTTTGGCATCCAAATACACAACTATTTTAATAAATTAGTTTCATAGAGTTATCAACTTTTGCTGCAAGAATGACAATTTCTTGTCAATAAACTTGGTCAACTTAAAGAATAAGTTGCCGGTTCATCTTGGCCTGATTATGTGGTTGAGATTGGTCTGTAAGAATTGATAACCTTACAGACCGTGAGAAAATCTTTTGTCTTTTGTAGATGATTCTAGATAAAATGTATCTTTGATATGACAAGATGCGATATGGTAAGATATATATTTGTTAGGATAAGTATAAATCATGAAATTTAAATTAAATATATTTATTAAGTTTAGGATAAATTTCTTTTAACATTATTGTACTCGAACTCAATCATATATTTTATCCTCTTTTACTCTAAGTTCCCACCCTTTTCAAAATTTTCATCCAAATTTTAATCAAGAAAGTTATGTTTGGTTTTTTTTTTGAAAATAAAATTTTAAATCCGATCTTTCTTTATGGTTTTTTTCTTTTACGAACTCTTAAAATATTTTCCTATGTTGACATTTGAATAAGTTCTTAAGAAAATATTTTGAATTGACATGAGTTATAGATAGATTGAAAAGAAAAGGTTTCATATCTCTATAATTATATCAAAAGAAAATATAAATAGAAATTAGTGATGTTACATTATTATTTATTGAACGATAGCTTACTTAATAAAAAATTGTCATTTAGAAAATCGTAGATTTGCTTTGAACATCATTAAATGAACTGGTCAAAAACATCTTTAAAAGAAAATAAAAGTATTACATTTATCTATAAATCAAATTACTTCTATAAATCAAATTAATTCTCTGAAAATAGTAGCACTTTTATTAGTAATTTATCAGTATTTTTGTGATCTCGTGTAGCCGTTTTATATATAGTTTCATTTTTCTTTTCAGGTCGGAAACATGTCATTTTCATCTCTACTGGGCTCCATGTTTGAGGACGAGCCCCAATTTAGACCCATCTTTTCCTATTGGGTTGAACTATTTTGGGGCTTACCGAGCCAAAATTTGGCCCAATATTAGAATGAAAAGTTATCAGAATAAGTTTTCCTTATGAAAAATATCTTTATGGGGTTTAGGGTCAACAAATAATTTTAATAACCCAAGACATGTTGGTCTAGTGGTAAGAGGTCCTGAATTCGAATTTAAACTGCCACAAATTGTGGCTCTCCCCTCCTTTATGGAGCTGATAGAATTATTATGGCTCAGGATTATGGAGGGATGACAACGGTTTCAGGTCCTACCCGGAATCGACCCGGAACCGACCCGACGGTTCCGGTTCCATTGCCGATTCCAATAATTTTTGGCCCCGGCAGTTCCGGGTCTGTACCCCTGAACCGACAAATTTTTATTTTTTTTTAAAATGTGTTGTGTTCTCACTTTTAACTTTAAATTAGATGAATTTTTTAAATGTGCTGGGTTCTCCAAAGCAGAAAACACCGCAGAAGCAGAACCCTTCTCTTAATTCACAAAGCATATATATGGAATATTTAGTGTCATTATATATTAAATTATATAACTATATATTAATGATTTGTTAATATATAGTTGTTAATATTTGTGTGCGCGTGTGTGTGAGATCAGATTAATATTTAATCTATATTATTTTGTATAAAAGTTGTTTGCATGTTTAATTTTGAGTTTTTCTTTAACATTTTACTTTTACATTTTTCTTTGTTTCTGCATTCATTTTGTAAATGGATCATAACATTTGCACGAAACGAAATTAGTTTTAATTTTTCATTATTTCTATTAAATATATCTGAATATAAATGGATCGTAATAATAATAATAATGACAGAGTAGGAAAATGCATGCAATAAATCAAGATTCAAACAACTTTGTGCATGACAAAATGAATAGCTTGGCAATTTGAGTGATTTCTCTTCTAAGTTATTAGTTAAAATATACATATGGAGAATGTATAGAAGAAAAAGTAGTGAGAAAGAAGAAAAACTACAAAAAAAGAAAAAGAAAAAAGGCTAAACTTTAGCCCAAAAAAGAAAAATGGCGGTTCCGGTTCCAGTTCCAAACTCGTGGGTACCCGCAAGTCTCAAGGTTCCGATTCCAAACTCGCGGGTACCCACAAGCAATAGTGTAAAAAAATACTTGCGGGTACCCACGGGTCTAGCGGTTCCGGCTCTTTTATTATGCGGTTCCGGTTCCGGTTTCGGTTTTGGGTCCCTGGGTCCTTCATTATGAGGTTCCGGTTCCAGTTTTGAGTCCCAAAAACTTATGTGGTTTCGGTTCCGGATCCTTAAGAACTGGCCCACTGTCATTCCTAATTATGACTATAAACCCGGGTTTGTCGGAGCTAGATTTTAAAATATCCCCCTTCATCATAAATTAAAAAAAACATATAATTTTAAAAATAACTTAAGTATTATTTTTAATCAATCTATTTTATTATGGTATTACAATATTACTCTTCTTTCGTGTTAATTTTGTTAGTCGTGTCGACTTTTAATATAGAATGATGCAAAAGAGTACTAGTACTATGAAAGTAGATTTCATTTAAATTTTTGCTTCCTCTTTCTTCTGAAAAATTGTAGAACTTTGCTCATAAATAGCATTAGCGAGTAAATAAATTTACACTTTCTTGTCATATTTCTTTCATTTGAGCTTAAAAATGAAATCAGAAAAACATAAAAGGTAAAATTTGTACCTACCACCACCTATCCCACCCTTTTTCTCTTTTCTTTTGACAAAACAGAACACATATATTATTACGGAGATGATAAAATTACTCCATATTTATTTAAATTTCATCACATAGACAAAATATTTTTTAGTATATTAAAGTAATTCTTATCATTTTTTTGACAAACTAGTTTTATGCTACTTTTCTAACTAAATATAGAATAAGTATTCAAAATTTGATATTAATAAGATATTAAGAATTGCACAAAATAGAATTACAAAATATCCTTAAAAGATTATTTAGAAGGGATTATTCAGTTCACCTTTTAATATTAGTAAGAATTCTATATGATAGATTGAGGGGTATTATAGCCGCCTAGAGTGCAGCCTACCTGCTGAAGACCGTAACGTAAGTAACTCAGTGCTCCATACAGGGAAAGTCAACTCAGTTAATTTTAACAGAACGTAGAATACCTTTAACAAAATATGAAATGCTTTTATCAACACCTATCTCTATCTCTATGTACATGTGCATGACATTATGTTGTTATTTAAAGCCTTCAAGCTAGAAAAATAAATTCTTTCAATGTCAATTTTAGGCAAAAACCATATTTTCTCAATGTTTATAATATTCATCAAATGCTAACTAATAACTAAAGAAACGTAAAAGATTAACTGGCAATCTGTCATCGACTTCAAACCCATTATTAAGGCACTTCATTAAGAAATGTAATGATGAGGGAGACTAAAAAGATAACCTGCAATCGACACTCAATATACTCACATACCGAAAAAATCTAAAACAATTAAGTGGAACCAAGCCAACGAACTACGTTTTCCTGAAGCCAATTATTAAATAAATGAAATTAGTTCTTCTATAAGAAATGGAAAAAAAATGTCTATACCATATTTTGCCCTACTAACTCGTTACATATATATTATATAATTATTTTGTAAATAATCATTTCTTTTAGGCTCTGTTTGTTTGTCAAGGAAAGGAATGAAGTCCAAATTGGTAATTTGATTCCCTGTCATCAGATCTTATCGATGATCTCAAGTCAATGCAAATTACAAAACCGTCCATTCTAACATTTTTTGTTAATAATGCATTATGTGAAAAAAAAAAACCATATTTTCATTATAGAAATATATATATATATATATATATATATATATTACAAATATCTTGGCACAAATGAACATAAAATCAAAAGTATTGAAGTCCTACAGTCGATCAAAGTACATATCAAAATTCACTCTTTGATTCTTGAAAAGAACTCTCAAATCTATGCCAAAATTTATTAAGAATAGTCAAAAGTTGTCAAAAGTTGCTAGATATATTTGTGGAGTTGTTATTAGTTTTCCTTTAGTTTATAGCCGTTGGTGTAATGCTGACTCAGCATGTTAGGTAGAAGTCCAATTATATATTTCTGGACTTATCTTTCTTTATGTAATGATTCATTCCATTTTGGAGAAATGAAAGTCGTCCTCATCCTTTTCTCTGCATCTAAGAACTTCATCCATGTCATGGAGAATTTATCTTCTTAACATGGTACCAGAGCACTGGTTACACAGTCCAATAATTTCCAATTTATTTCCTTCGATCGATTCTGGATCGCTTCCGCATTTTTCTTCAATTTCATCTTCAATTTTTTGTTCTTGAATCTTGTTTTCATGGCGGATTCTTCCACTCAATTATCGCAATCTTCAACAGCGATTACATCTCAAACTTCAACTCCAATTGTAGATTTTCAGAATCCTCTATTTCTACATCCGTCTGACACACCTAATTTGGATCTTGTTACCGAAGTTCTTCAAGGCTCAGAAAATTACAAAGTATGGAGCCGAGAGATGATTGTAGCGCTTGAGGCGAAAAATAAGATAGGATTTATTGACGGATCTTGCAAGATTCCGGAAGAAGACTCTGAAATTTACCCCTAGTGGAAGAGGTGCAATGCGTTGGTTAAATCGTGGATTCATAGGTCAATTTCCAGAGATTTGTTACACGGTGTTGTGTATTGTGATTCAGCGTTTTTGATATGGAAGGACCTCAAAGAAAGATTTGATCGCATTAATGGAGCGCGTTTATATGCCTTATATAGGAAGATCAACACTATTACACAAGGAACAAGCACTGTGACTGAATATTATTCCAATCTTAGACAACTTTGGGACGAGTATGATTCTCTTACACCCTCTCCTGCCACTATTATATCAAAAGAATATGTTGATTTCTGTTCACAGCTTAAGATGATGCAGTTTTTAATGAGATTGAACGAGTGTTATGGCACAATTAGGTCTCAGATATTGATGATGAATCCTCTGCCTTCACACAATCAAGTTTATTCTATGGTTTCTAATGAAGAAACTCAGAAAGGGATAAATACTCAAAGTGTTGGTGTAGATACATCCATGGTTTTTTTGACAAATTCTTCCCAAGATAAACTTGCAAAGTCATCTGTTGTTTGTGAGCACTGCAATTACACAGGACATACTCAGGATCATTGTTTCAAGATCATTGGATATCCCCCAAACTGGGGCAGAGGTGGTAAAAGGGGTACAAGTGGGAGAAGAGTTGGCCTTAGAGGAAATAGAGGAGCTAGCAGAGGTTTTAATGTGAATTCAGCAGCTTCATCTAAAGAAATCCAGATCAATACAGCTGATAATCAGCAACAGAAAAATATGAGACAGAATTTTCAGCCCACTCTGACTGCACAACAATACCAACAGATTATACAATTGCTTGGGAACAACTCACAGGATCCTACAAATCAGAATACCAACACCTCAAACCTAACCAATGCTAGTGCCAATCATGCAGGTATAACTCATAATGTTGATTATAAATGTGATTGGATCATTGATACAGGTGCAAACCAACATATGGTGTCTGACACTAAATATTATGATACTTTTAGTAGTGAGCTGCCTAATTTTACTACTGTCAAGTTGCCAAATGGTATTGAGAGTAAAGTCATTTACACTGGCACAATCAAATTAGATAATGGCTTGATTCTTAAAAATGTGTTATATGTGCCAGACTTTAAGCATAACTTACTGTCAGTATCTAAACTAACAAGTGATGCTAGTGTCTTTATTAATTTTTATCCAAACTTCTGTGTTATACAGGAAATGTGGACTGGCATGATCATGGGGATTGGTAGGCTTCAAAATGGTCTTTATCATCTGCAACCAGTCCCCCAAGATCTTTTAGTTACTGCTTTCAATAAAATTCCTGTTTCTTGTAATTCTGTTGATAATAGTTTGGTGAAACCTATTGTTCTTGATAAAACTACTCTATGGCATCAAAGGTTTGGACATATGTCCTTCACTAGATTTAATTTTCTGCCAGAGTTGAATATCAAGATTAATGATGGTACCAAATATTGTTCTATTTGTCCTTTGGCCAAACATAGTAGGAACGCTTTTCCAGATAAAACTTCCTACACCTCTTGTATTTTTGAGCTTTTACATATAGACATTTGGGGACCTTATAGAGAGCTTACATACAATAATGAAAAGTATTTTTTGACTCTTGTTGATGATTACTCTAGAACTACTTGGGTGGTTCTCATGAAAGCTAAAACTGATACTTATGATATATTGAAGAAGTTTTTTACATATGTTGATACTCAATTTTCTGTTAAAGTTAAGAAAGTTAGAAGTGATAATGCATGGGAATTCTTTAGTCAAGAATGTACTGTCATTTTTCAATCCCTTGGCATTATACATCAAACTTCATGTGCTTATACACCCCAGCAAAATGGGGTGGTAGAAAGAAAACATAGGCACATTTTGAATGTTGCTAGGTCTTTAAAATTTCAATCACATGTTCCTATGAAGTACTGGGGTGAGTGTGTGTATTGTGCTGTATATCTTATAAATAGAACACCCACTCCTCTTTTGAAAGGTAAAGCCCCTCTCACTGTTTTGCATGGTAAAGTTCCATCTTATTCTCACTTGAAAGTGTTTGGTTGCCTATGCTTTGCTAAGATTATTCCACAGGCTGATAAATTCCAAATTAGATCTAAACCTTGTGTTATGATGGGGTATTCAAATACTCAGAAAGGTTATAAATTGTTGGATTTAGATTCAAAAAGTTTTATTGTTTCCAGGGATGTGCTGTTTTATGAGAACATATTTCCTTTTGCTCTATCTAGTAGTAATAAACAAAATCAAATGTTTCCTTTTCATGATGTTAGACAATACTATGATGAGCTTGTTATTCCATATGTTAAGATTCTTTTATATCTCATGATAAGCATTCTGAAATTCTTGATGACCATATTTCTGCTGGTACTAATGTTCATATTGATAACTCATCACATATTGATCAATCTGTTGATCTAAGAAGATCTTCTAGGACCATTAGACCTCCAGTTTGGAGTAAGGATTATGTTCTGTTTTCTGAAGGCAATAATGTTTGCACTAGTACTCATCATCCTCTATCCAAATATGTTAACTATGATAAAGTCAAACCTGCATACAAAGCTTTTTTGGCTTCTATTTCTGCTGAATATGTTCCTGAACATTTTCATGAAGCAAAAAATGATAAACGATGGATAGAAGCTATGGATACTGAGATTAAGGCCCTTGAATTGAATAAGACTTGGACTATTGTTGACTTACCCTCTGACAAGAAACCAGTAGGATGTAGATGGATTTATACAATTAAACATAAGTCAGATGGTCGGGTAGATAGATTCAAGGCTAGATTGGTTGCAAAAGGGTACACACAAAAGGAAGGTATTGACTATGTTGAAACTTTTTCTCCTGTTGCGAAACATGTTACGGTTAGGATTGTAATCTCTCTTGCAGCTATCTATGGTTGGAACTTGTGGCAAATGGATGTCACAAATGCCTTTCTACAGGGAGATTTGCTTGAAGAGGTATATATGTCTATTCCTCCAGGTTTCAAGTATACAGGTATGGATTTTTCTAATAAAGTTTGTAAGTTGGAAAAATCTCTTTATGGCTTGAAACAAGCCTCAAGACAATGGAACCAAAAGTTTACTGTAGCTATGGGTAAATTTGGTTTCACTCAATCAAAAAATGATTACTCTTTGTTTATTAAGTCCAGGGGGAGTGACATTATTGTTCTTCTTGTGTATGTGGATGACATTTTAATAACAGGAAATAATGAGGACTTAATAGCAGAGTGTAAAGAATATTTACATAAGACTTTTTACATGAAAGACTTGGGGCAATTAAAGTATTTTCTTGGTATAGAAGTGGCAAGATCTTCTAAAGGGATTTACATGAATCAAAGAAAATATGTTTTAGATTTATTAAGTGATACTGGTATGCTTGGGAGTAAACCAATAGGGACACCTGTTGAGCAACATATAAAGTATTCTGATGATTCTAATGTGACAGATCCCCTGATTGAGAATGTTTCTTATTTTCAAAAAATTGTGGGGAAGTTAATATACCTGTGCATTACCAGACCTGATATTACATATGGAGTTCAATTGCTTAGTCAATTCATGCATAGTCCTAGACAATCTCATTATCAAGCTATGTATAGGATTCTGAGATACTTAAAGGGTAAACCAGGTTTGGGCTTATTAATGTCTGCTAATTCTAGTTTTTCTTTGCAAGCCTTTTGTGACAGTGACTGGGCTTCTTGCCCAATGTCTAGAAAATCTTTAACAGGTTATGATGTGTTTCTTGGAAATTCATTACTGTCCTGGAAGTCAAAGAAACAAAACACTGTCTCTAGGAGTTCAGCAGAGGCTGAATACAGGGCCATGGGAACAGTGACTGCAGAAGTTATATGGATTCTCAGCATCTTTAGAGATTTGGGGATTCAAAGTTTACAACCAGCAAAGGTGTTTAGTGATAGCAAATCAGCTCTCCAGATTGCATCTAATCCTGTTTTCCATGAAAGAACCAAACATTTGGAGGTGGATTGCCATTTTATAAGAGACAAAATACAAGCAGGTGTCATTACAACAGAATTTATTTCTTCATCAGAACAACCATCAGATCTCCTTACAAAGGCCTTGAGTAAATCTCAGTTTGACTATTTGTTGGGCAAGTTTGGTTTGTTAAATTTGTATAACTCACCAACTTGAGGGGGAGTATTAAGAATAGTCAAAAGTTGTCAAAAGTTGCTAGATATATTTGTGGAGTTGTTATTAGTTTTCCTTTAGTTTATAGCCGTTGGTGTAATGTTGACTCAGCATGTTAGGTAGAAGTCCAATTTTATATTTCTGGACTTATCTTTCTTTATGTAATGATTCATTCCATTCTGGAGAAATGAAAGTCGTCCTCATCCTTTTCTCTGCATCTAAGAACTTCATCCATGTCATGGAGAATTTATCTTCTTAACAAAATTGACGGTCATATTTTGGTCCCAAACCAGATTTACATAACAACCTCGAGCAATCCTTCGAGCACAAGCCCTCAAAGACCAATATTTCATCATCCATGAACCAAAAATAAGAGAGAAAATGATGGTCGGTCCGAAAAATATGTGGAAACGAGGAGAACTGTCATTGCCCTCGAGGAGAAATGGAGACATCGGTTAATATGAAGCTTATACAAAAATAAAATTCTAACCAATTCATTGGTGACATCAAACAAGCCCAATTCAGGAGCTCCACGACCAATTCATTTTTAAAAATTTTTAATCCAACACTATTCATCTAATCATGACTTTGTTAGTTTATATTTTGGAACCATATTTTGGCCAAAATTTTGGTCAAAACTCGTTTGACTTATCCATTTTTCACCAAACAAGTATTTTTTGGCCAAACATTTCTGACAGCTATATTGCCTACAACACCCTACACCCTTCTCCACTTTTGGATTACTTTTTTATATTATATAAATTTTATATTATATTTTTCAATCATTAACTAATTATAAACATAACTTTTCAGACAAAAACTTATGTGATTTGACTGCTACAGTGACTTTTGTCTTTTTTGAAAATAAAATCAAACACAAAGCCAAACACATTTTCACCGAAATACACAACTCCCAATAAATTTTTTCACCAAAATTTTCATCAAAAAAACCCTCTAAAATAGAAACAAACATGACTTTTCAATCATTTCACACATCACAATCACCAATTTCAACTATTTTCAAAAACATAACCAAACACGTCTACTTTTTTCACTTTTCTTACACAAAAATTAAAAAACTCATTCCCCCGTACATTTTAGAAAATGACGGAAATGAATTAAAAACACATCAAACATATCATTAATATTTTAATTTTAAAACGGTCTTCAATAGTATAAAACTTTAGATATATGAACCTTTCTTTATGTATTAGTCTTTTTTTTTTTGAAAGATTAAATATTATTCTTTATTAATGATCAATCTCGTAAAAATGAAATTAATAAACTTTATTTATTTTTTAATTTAGGGTGGGTACCATAGCGCTAGCCTTTATATACACTCTTTTTAATTTGGAGCAGGAACAGAGTCAGGAACTATATCAAGAGGGTGAGAGGCGAGATTATTGTGATATACACTTGTTTGCCCCCTGCGGTACGGTACGTTATATATATGCCAACAAATCGAGGATTAGGTTTAGTACCAAAGTTAAGTAGACATTTCTTTTCCTTTTTTTTTTTTGTTATATACCAGGGTTTCCCCCAACTGGACGCAGGAGACTATTTTCCTTCGAGGCGTAGAGATCACCGAAGTGGATTTTGCCTCTCCCAACAAAGTCTTTTCCATACACACCGCCAGGAATCGAATCCTGGTCAAATGCTTAAGGAACCCAGACATTTCTTTTCCTTTTGATGAACTATATGTCACTAAATAAATGAAATGAGAAAACGAAGGGGAAGAAGGGGGGAAAGAGGCAACTTTAGAATTAAAATTCTCTACATTTGAAAGATTTGTATCTCAGATTGCTTGTAGTCACTTTTTTTTTTTCAAATAAGTATGCATGCAATAATTTAATTATAAATTATAACTATTGATATGGTAAGAATGAGTGATGAAAACCACCCAGCATACTATGATTTTGTTATAAAAAATGAATCGACTATGTTACTCTATTTACCACAAAATTCCCATCAGAATGCCAAACTACCTATTTAATTTTGTAGATTTCCAATTATGCACTTCTTCGCTATTTAAGGGTGCACATTTGACTTTTATACTTAAAAAAAATAGTTAAAGTTATTCAGAACCAAATACAATATCTCCTCCATCGCATCATGTAAAAATCACAGCCCCTTGAATCCAATAGTAATTAGTGAATCGGGGATATTAATCCCAATCCACTAGAGTTTTGTATTGTAAAATACTATAAAACTCACATTTCATTAATTGTGAAAATTATAAGTTCCTAACCACGGACGGAGCCAAGATTGGGGGTTTGGGAGGGCGAAGACAAAAAAATGGGTCAAGACTAGATATTTTTGAATTTTGCGAGGGCAAAATTTAAAATTTCAAAAGTTTATGGTGCAAAAATTTAATTTTCTCAAAGTTTAGGGGGGCGAGTGCTCCTACCAGCCCCATGTGGCTTCGCCTTTATTCCCAACCCTCTGAAAATGACAACAATTACATGTATGACACTCGTCCAAATACATGTCAAGTCATGACTGTAAATTGGCAATTTGACTATTAAATACATGTCTGTCAAGTCATGACTGTAAATTGGCAATTTGACTATTAAGGATGTTAACATAATTGAATTCCAATTCAACTATTAATTGCGTGTTCTAACTTTTAAGCATTCATAGATGCCCAATTTTAAATTTTTGACATAATCAATAGACATTAGGTGCTTTATTCTTTGAAACCTCGCAGCCAAGTAAGGCATTTAGTTCTAACCGGCCGGGCAATTGATGCGTGGGAGACAGTGTGACCTAAATATAAAAAGAGTTACTCAAAAAACGAACAATATATGTCGAACTTTATTTTTAAAAAATGGTGAAGTGTGTACCTATCTAAAATAATGGATAATATCACATTTCTTATTGTATATATATCGTATGACTAATAATGAAGAATATAAATATTTTTATTTTATTTTTTGTTTGTGTAACACCATTTAAAGATTTTCTTAGGTTGAGATTATTTGTATAATAGCAAAAAAAAATAAAGTTTGACATTATCTGCCAAACTTTTCAGACTTGAATCTGTTGACTTAATTGCATTAAAACAAGTGGAAAATTTTGCCAAAATAAATGCAATTTGGAAGATTGAATAAATGCATGACACCATGTTCGGGACTGATTCCTTTTCAATTGGAATATTTCTGACCAAATCATGTACAAAATATATATATTCATGGGTCAGATCCAAAATATTACATATACAGATAATATATTCACAGATCTATATCATGTTTTAGGACCACAAATGATTTTGAAAATGACTTAATATTTGAAATATGTTTATAGGGAAAATTACAATGGGTACCCTTGAGGTATTGCCTAATTACGATTTACACCCCCTAGTTTAAAATATTACATCTAACATCCTGTAGTTTTATATATTGATGTAAGGTTATACGGATTAGTATAATTATGGGTGTTATTTGTTATGTATGGTAAACAGTATGAGTGTATATGTTAGGATTAGTATAATTATGGTGTTATTTGTTAGGTTTAGAATTTCTTGAACTTACTGAATTTCTTGCATTTGTGTTTCTATTTGGTGTAATATGAGTATTTATGGTGTAATATGAGGATTAACTGAGAAACCTTATTAATTCATGAACATTAGAGGATTTTGTCCAACCTTACATCAATATATTAAACTACAGGATGTTAAATGTAATATTTTGAACTAGGGGGTGTAAACCGTAATTAGGCAATACCTCAAGGGTATCCAGTGTAATTTTCCCTATGTTTATATTATTATGGTAATACTCTTCTTTCGTGTTAAATTTGTTACTCTTGTCTACTTTTAATTTAGAATGACACAAATGAGTACTACTATGACAATAAATTTCATTTTATTTTATGCTTCCTTTTCTTCTGAAAAATTGAAGAGATTTGCTCATAAATAGCATTAGTGGATAAATAAAGTTACACTTTCTTGTCATGTTTCTTTTTCATTTGAGCTTAAAAAGGAAATCAAAAAAAACATAAATGGTAAAATTTGTAGAATTTGTATATCTACGTATAGTATACCCACCCCCACCCTTTTTCTCTCTTTTTTTCCAAAACAAAATACATTTATTATGTTATATGTGCATGACATTGTGTTGTGATTTTTTTTAAGGAAAAATAAAATAAAAAACCTTCAAACTTTAACTATAAATTCTTTAAATGTCGGTTTTTAGGCAAAAACCATATTTTCTCAATGTTTATATGAGAAATATTACATCAAATATTAACCAGAAGCAAAAAGACGTAAAAGATTAATTGTTATCGACTTCAAACCCATTATTAAGGCACTTCGCTGAGAAACGTAATGAAGAGGGAGACAGAAAAGACGTCCTATAATCGCCACTCGACATACTCACTAAAGGAATTAAGTGGACCAAGCCAACGAACTACATCTTCCTAAAGCTAATTATTAAATAAATGAAATTAGTCCTTATATAAGAAATGGACAAAAAAAATGTCTATACTATATTTTGCCCAACTAACTAGTTACATGTATATTATAATTATTTTGTAATTGACCAGTTCTTTTTAAATTTAGTAAAAGTAGCTCAAATATATAATGATTTAGGTCTAATGTTCAATTCTCACGCCACTTTCCACTGTTTTATATATATATATATATATATATATATATATATAGACACACACTCACACAAACAACTCAAAATGCAAGAGATTTCATAATCTGAGCAAATTAATTTTGAAAAAAATTACACACCGACCGCCTCACTTACTGTGTAATCATCAAACTTATTGAAAATTACCAATACATCCCTTGAAGTAGTCTATTTGTAAGATTTACAGAAATAAAATTATAAAAAAATTTAAATACAGGGAGTTTAATTGTAAAAATTCCTTAACAGGAGAACTTTATGTAATTTTCAATAAGTAATGAATTTTTTTGACAATTACACAATAAGTGAGGGGCCTTTGTGTAATTTTCCAATTAATTTTGCTACGGAATTGACTTATTTTAGATAATGAATTAAAAAGTTTTTCCATATTAAGATTTTTTTGGCTACTTAATTTAAGCTCATTTTATCTTTTTTTTATATGTCATTTAATTCCTTAATTAATCACCATAAGTTAACTATCTCCGCAAAAGTCAATTTTCTTCACTGTTCATTGATTCACTGTTCAAACTTTCCAGCCAAAACCCCTTGTCGGCTTATAAAACACACACTTACACACACTGAATTACAGAGAATATATATATATATATATATATCTATATATCTATCTATCTTTTTAGTATTGGTAAATTTTCCACATGGGTTCATCTGGAAACTGAGAATTAGCTGGTAATCTCTGTCTGGTATGAATATATTATATATATATATGTATATATATTTTCATTAATATTGAAATTTTGCTCTTTATTTTCTCCATCTGTATGTGTAGTTGGTGATTTCAATTTCGTTTTAGATTCCAATTTTGTGTTTCCATTAATTTTGGTTTGAGTCGACCATTTTGAATTGATGTATGTGTTGATAGTAGGCCTTTCATATTTTTCTTTGTGCATTGAAATTGGTTAATTACGTTAAAATGATTGTGGTTTTAGTCATTTTTCAGGAAAATTCAAAGCTGCAATTAATATATATATATATATATATATAATTGTTTTCCTTCATAATTGTTTCGATGTTGACTTTGTATAAATATTCATTTTTTTTCTTCTAAATGTTACATTAGCAAATTGGATGTTCATATTATACCTGTTCATCTGGTATCTTGAGGTTAAGTACTACATGATTCTTATTAAGACTTTTTCCGAGTTGTCGAAATAGGATTTATAATCTTTTCCTGCTGGCTTCATTGTATACTGCATTTATGATTGAATTGTCGAAATGGGGTTTTGAATCTTTCCGTCTGGCCTTATGCTATAATGCATTTATAGTTTTCTTAAAACATTTCATCATTTTCTTTAACTTTTATACCATATTGAACTATTGTAGGACCGCGCGATCTTTGGGAAGAAGAGAAGTTTGACTTCTTGGTGGCTCTTAAGAACTAGTTAAGTGAAGAGGAAAATATTTATTTTAGAATTTCAATTTTGAATAAACCGGGGAAAAGATCTTGGGGATCATGTTCTCTCTCCAGAAATGGAAGTGCTCATGGTCCCTAGCTGCTTCTATTGCTTCAATTTTAGCATTAGTCTCAGTTGTTCATCTATTTCTATATCCCGTGGTTCCTTCTTTGGACTATTTAAGCCTTAGGCAAGCTCAGAGTTCGTGTCTTCCTGTAAATGGGTCCATTGAGGGCAGTCAAAAGTATATTCCAAGAATGGGATCAAATGAAGGAAGCAAAGACTATTCTAAAGAAACCTATCAACCAATGGTTGATTTAAATGTTCGATATCCAGCTGACTTGCATAATTCTGTGACGTACCGTGGTGCTCCATGGAAGGCTGAGATTGGCCGTTGGTTATCTGGATGTGATTCGAGTGTCACGGCCGTTGAAATTGTTGAGGTACTGAATCGAGTGACAATCTCATATGACTTAAATTTGTTGTTTGGATTCATGGATTTGGAGAAAGGATTTCAAATGACTAATGATTGAAAAGTAGCTTAAAATGTGCTTTAAGGGATTTGAAATCCAACTTAACCTGAAATCATCCGTGAGTTTGAAATTCATGGCTTTCAAATACTTCAATCCAAACACACGCTAACAGATTTTCATCGATCACCACTAGACTTGTTCTATGAAATGTATTTTGAAAAATCATATACTCTTTTGTATCTACAGTGTGGTCATCTACCTCTATTTTTCCTGTTAAGTCAACATTCATTTTACACTTAAAACAGTAGAAGGGTTATTTAAAGACCAACTTTCGGAGATTTTATATGCTTACCGTGTATAAATTTATTCCAGAAAATTGGTGGTAGGAGCTGCAAAAATCAATGTAGTAGCCAAGGAATTTGTAATCGTGATTTGGGTCAATGTCGCTGCTTTCATGGATTTAGTGGTGAGTCTTTTAACCTTATGTTATGTTGGCCTGTTTTATGAATGACTTTTCCACTGCTGTTACCTTAATCATAATAAACGATCAATTAGCTTGTATTGTTTTCCATTACTTCTCCTAAAAGTATGTTCATAAGATATGTTCCATTTACTCTATCTGCCAATGCTTATATATGTTTGGAGACAGGAGAAGGATGTTCCGAGAGAATTCAGTTGAATTGCAACTATCCCGGACCCGAAAACGAACCATATGGGCGCTGGGTTGTGTCTATTTGTCCTGCTCATTGCGATACAACCCGAGCCATGTGCTTCTGTGGAGAAGGTACAAAATACCCAAATCGTCCTGTTGCTGAGGCATGTGGATTTAAAATAAAGTAAGCTCGTGTGTAGATTCTTAGGCTATGTTTGGTTCTTGGATTTTAATGAGGAAAACACAATGGGAAATATTTTAATCGCTTCATATGATTGGAATTTGTGCTTTACGTTCTGATCGTTCTCACTTTTTGTTCCCCACCAAAATCCAAGAACTGGGCATTAGTATCAGGGTACATTACATACACACCCCCTGCGTAGACTCGAATTATGAAAAACTTCCCGAGGTTTGAGAAATTACCATGATTTTCCATATCAGTAAAACATATTACAATTTCACCATCCTTTTTACTAAAATTGCAAATTCACTGCCTATTTTTCGAGTTGTCATGATATGACAGGGGTGTCTTGGTAATTAAAAAAACCTCAGAGGTCTCGTGGTAATAACCCAATAAGTAAGAGGGTGTGCATGTAATTATCCCTTAATATGACACAGCTATTACTCTTAATTTCACTCTACTGTTATAACTCATAACTCCATTGCCAATGTTTTAGCTCCCCTACTGAACCTGATCGTCCACGTCTAACTGATTGGACAATAGCTGATCGGAATGTTTTCACTACAAATATTAGCGAGCCCGGATGGTGTAATGTGGACCCTACCGAAGCCTATGCTTCTAAGGTCCATTTTAAAGAGGAATGTGATTGCAAGTATGATGGGCTTTGGGGCCGGTTTTGCGAGGTGCCTGTTCAAACTGTTTGTATTAATCAATGTTCTGGCCATGGATATTGTCGTGGTGGTTTTTGCCAGGTATTATCTAATATCTTAGTTTCTTTTCATGTATTCATCACTTGATTGTCAAATCTTCTTAATGTACATATATCATTATGAGCTAGCTTTGAATACTTTTAATGGTACGAGGCTGCCAATTCTCAATGCATGGAAAGAAACATAAGAATCCTGTAATGTATTAAACAAAAATAAATAAAATGAACTTATTAAGGTTCCTTGGAATTTCAATTTCTCAGAAAAACTCTCGGGAAATTTGATTTTAATTGGCTTATGTTTCTATAATTAGTTGCAAGTTCGAAATTGAAGCACCCAATTTTCAGATGATATATCTAAATAATTTTAAACTTTTTCACGTATAACCAAATTTGATTAAATTTACGAACTCCATAAAGTTCAAGTGTTGAAAAACTCATATCTTTCGGTTCCTGAGAAGTTGCTCAACTCTCCCATGAAATTTCATCACTTGGAAGAAGTCTTTAAACAGTGTGCATGAAACATGTGATATTTTCTATTTGTTATAATGCTAGAATGTATGCATACATGTTTGAATCTTGCATTGGTATATATATCAAAAGCATGTACTATACGTTTTTCTCAACTCATAGCAGTACTTTTATTAGTATAATATGCTTTTTTTTTTTTGATACAATTTGGGATTTCACGCTTTATATGTTCTAATGATGTGCCTGCAGTGTGAAAATGGCTGGTACGGAGTAGATTGTAGTATTCCTTCTGTTTTATCATCCATTGGGGAATGGCCCAAGTGGCTTCGACCAGCGCACATCAATGTTCCGGATAATGCACAACTCCGAGGAAGTCTTGTCGATCTCAACGCTGTAGTTCATAAAAAACGACCTCTTATATATGTTTATGATTTACCCCCAGAATTCAACAGTCTTCTCCTTGAGGTAAATAATCTTGGGAAAATAAATCTTGTTTTTTGCCTTTTTTTTTGGTCCTAAACAGAATTATGTTCCTGGTTTACTTTCTTGTTAATCTAGGGCCGACATTTCAAGTTCCAATGTGTAAACAGAATATATGATCCCAGAAATGCTACATTATGGACTGAAGATCTGTATGGTGCACAGGTATTAACATCCTATCTAATAACACTTGTGCTATATTTGACTTGAGAAATGAAAAATTAAAGCAGAAAGTACTATTATTTTAAGTGAGGAAATCATTTTCCTTAGTGTTCTCGTCATCAAAATCCAAGGACCAAACGAGGATAGGCTGTGTATGGTTGAGAGGATTAGGAGCTCAGGTTTTTAAATCCATAATAATATATCCCTTATACTTGTTTGCATAATTTTCAAATACTATGGCTACGTATGGTTATGTTTTTCAGTGTGGTGTTAGAAAATTCAGAAATCTGCATTATGGGTATTCTTGTGGAAATGGTGTGATGTTGATTGTATTTGATTATGTTTTTAGAAAATGGTTGGAATTAGTGAGATGTGTCAAATCAAGTGTAATTTATTGATGTACGATTTGTAAAATAATTGAGTTAGTTATTTTGGTAATGATTATGTGAGTTAAAAGTGAGAAAGAGAAAAGAAAGAATACTTGGACTACATAAGTTTTGATGAGTGATAATGTGAAATGATGGATGTGTTGATTCATACGTAGTTATATAACGAAAAATAAAAGAGTGACTTTGGAAAAATGTGTTTTTGTCTCAAAAAGGGTTGTAGTTGAAATTTCAGAAAATTATGATCCATGAAACAGTTTTAGAAAATGTAAACACACATAGCCTATGGATTTCAGATCCTTGTTTGAAATTCTTAGCTCGAAGTCCCTCAATCCAAACGCAACCTTAATAATTTTTGTTGCTAAGCTCATAGAATCAACTTAAATGTTTCTTTTCCCACAGATGGCAATCTATGAAAGTTTATTAGCCAGCCCTTACAGGACATTGAACGGTGATGAAGCAGATTATTTCTTCGTTCCGGTGCTCGATTCATGTATTATAACTCGTGCTGATGATGCTCCTCACTTGAGCATGCAGGTAAAGATGCCATTTTCTTGTGTTTAATTGCATGCGAAGTGATCCTTTTTTTTGGCTTAGAAACATTAAACATGATTTTTGTGTCGTCTCTACGTTTCCTTTGAGTTTCAGGATCACCGTGGATTGAGGAGCTCCTTGACTCTAGAGTTCTATAAGAAGGCATATGAGCACATTATGCAACAATATCCTTATTGGAATCAATCATCAGGAAAAGATCACATATGGGTAATGATGTTACCATTTAATGTAAAACTGGAGTATTGTTCCCGAGGAAATGCAGGGATTAGTAACAAAATTCTGCGAATTGTTCAAAATAATTCGAATAAGGATTGATATTTTATTAGGCCATTGATGTCCCTTGCATATCTCCCAAACTGTTGTGACCAAATCTTCCACATCTCTCATTAGAATAACAAAACGACATATATATAAATTTACTAGATACATATATGTAAATTTACTAGATACACGATATAAAAAAATTAGAGATACATGCATTATATTAACTTGTTTTTCTGTTTTCTGTACCCACTACATATATATAAATTTACCAGATGATACAGTTTCTACATATTCCCACATAAATGCATTATAGTCACAAAATTATTGGGTACTTTTATCGATATATTTATGAATCAGTCGAGAACATTTATGACTATTTTTTTATTGAAATGAGATTCGATTGCAATTTTACGAACTATCATGAATGATACACGGATCACAAATTTTAAGACAAAAAATTATACCCTAGTCCTGTATTTGTTACTATGCTAGTCCTGTATTTGTTACTATGCAGAGTCTCTCTCTGACAGACAGACACACACACACACTATGAACAACCTTTGCTCTCGAGGCTAATGATGTTGTCCCTATGTCTGAAGGCAGTTCTTTTCATGGGATGAAGGGGCTTGCTATGCCCCGAAGGAGATATGGAACAGCACGATGTTAGTCCATTGGGGTAACACAAATTCAAAGTACAACCATTCAACAACAGCATATTGGGCTGATAACTGGAATACAATCTCACCCGATAGAAGAGGAAATCACCCGTGCTTTGACCCAGAGAAAGATCTTGTTCTTCCTGCATGGAAACGTCCCGATGAACGTTCTCTTAATGACAAACTCTGGGCTAGGTTTATGCACTTATCATTCGTAAACTCCTTTCATTTGTAATTGTCGGTAACTTTAACGGCTTTTATTTTCTTTTACTGATAAGTATCATGTTCGTATTGCTGTTTATGCAGGCCACGTGAGAAGAGAAAGACGCTTTTCTATTTTAATGGAAATTTAGGACCGGCTTATGAAAATGGAAGGCCTGAAGCTACGTAAGTTAAATTCAGCTTAAAATTGTGATAAAAGCTGCAAAATGTGGTAATATAGATTCCATTGTCACTCCTAGGGGTGGGCATCGAGTCGAGTCGGCTTGACTAGACCTTGACTCGAGATTGTACCTGCTCGCAGGCTCGCAATCCTATAAGACAAAATGTAATGATTTTGTTTATTTATTAATATATGTATATATATATATATATATTATTTCGAGCTTGGCTCAGCTCAACCCAAACTCGAGTTCTTTTATTCTAGCTCGGCTCGAGCTTGGCTCGTGTGCACCCTTATATGTAACAAACATGATGCTTATGAAGGCAACACATTCTCCAAATAGCCAATCTATACAGTTTAAATAAGGGAAATTATAGGCTCACTCCCTTACTTATTGGGTAATTACCATGAGCTTTGTGAGGTTTTATAAATTACCTAGACACCCCTCATTAAATACTGACAACTCAAAAAACAGGGTGTGACATTGTAATCTGCTTTTATTGAACAGGGGGTGAAATTACAGCCAAAAAAAAAATAAAAAAAATTGAACGGGGGGTGAAATTGTAATATGTTTTTATTAACAGGGGAAATTATTGTAATTTCTTAAATCTCTGATGTTTTTCGTAATTAGGGTGCAAGGGGGTGTTTTTATCCTATAAATAATCATATTTAATTGATTAGATGGTGATGCATACAGGTATAGCATGGGCATAAGGCAGAAAGTGGCTAAGGAGTTTGGATCGAGCCCTGATAAGGAAGGAAAGCTTGGGAAACAGCATGCAGAAGATGTAGTTGTAACTCCATTTCGTGCAGATGATTATCATGAAGAAATAGCAAATTCTATCTTTTGTGGGGTTATGCCTGGAGACGGGTGGAGTGGTCGTATGGAAGATAGTATCCTACAAGGATGCATCCCTGTTGTCATTCAGGTATTATATGCTGAGTCTTTGAAAAAACTTAAAATGAAGGATTAATTATACTAATTACCCTCTTTATTTAGTGTAAATACAACCCAACCCTGCAACACACTTATTTTGTGAGTGATGCCTTTATGTTATTAGCAGAGACGAAGCAAAAGGGGGGGTTGGGCTTTAGGGGTCGTCCTCTCATTCATTTACATTATCACACCTTTTAGAATTCCTAAATTGCCTCACATGTGGGCTAAAACATTTCTGTCTCTCGAGACTAAGAATTCTGGCTCGGTCCTTGATTATAAGATTAGAATGAACCATAAAGCTACTTCTCATCTCCTGGTTTGCAAAAGCATTTTGTAGCTTGTGGGCTCGTGAATTTTGATTGTTGGTCTCGTGCACGTCTAACGATTCGAGAATTACTACATTCTTGGAATTAATGTTGTTCCATGGGCTACTTCAATATTGTTCATATTGCGTTTCTTTATGCCTCAAATGCTATTGTTTGCATTTTCAGGACGGGATCTACCTGCCGTATGAGAATGTTCTCAACTACGAGAGCTTTGCTGTTCGGATTCGTGAGGACGAAATTCCAGATTTGATAAATATTCTTCTTGTATGTGCTTTACTGCTTAATATTGTTCAAATGAAATCTGGGATGTTTTATTATCTCAATGTAAATACACAAAATTCGACTGATGGTCTGAGTTTTATTGATACTAGGATATCAACGAGACCGAAATAGAACTCAAATTGGCTAATGTGAAGAAGATATGGCAGAGATTCTTGTATCGCGATTCTATGATGTTAGAAGCCGAGAGGCAAAACACTACAATGCGTCTTGTTGAAGATTGGGCTGTAAAGTTCTCCGAACTTGATGAAGACGACGCCTTTGCCACACTCATCCAGGTATATACACTTAAAATATGCACAGCCACTTAATTAAGAAAGTGATAATTACATGCACACCCTTCACTTTCAAATACTAGAAGACAATTTTTTTCTCTTAGAAAAATTATTTTAATTTAATTTATTTCCGTCTCAAAATTAAGATAAAATTACTTCGTCACTGATTCCGTCTCTGAAATTAAGATGGAATCAGAATTAGACTTTCCGTCTCAAAACCCATCTTCATATGAGACGGAAATATCCGTCTCAGATTGAGACTGACAATTGCGTCTCTAGTTCCGTCTTAGAATAAGAATAAAGATTTTATTTCATATTCCGTCTCTGAATGACGATTTGGGTAATTACTACGAGGCCCTGAGGTCTTGCAAATTAACAAGACAACTCATGTCATATCCTCACAGGTCACAACTCAAAAAACACAAAAAAAAAAGGGGTGAAATTGAAATATGTTTTTACGTCTGGGGAGATTATGATAATTTCTCAATTTTGGAGAGCTTTTGTAGTCGGGGTCACGTCAGAGGGTATTTATGTAATTTTCCATTAATAATGTAGAAGTCGAAGTTTTTAATAGCCAGAGCATTTGAACTTATTTATGATGCTTTCAACCAGGTTTTACATTACAAATTGCATAATGACCCTTGGAGACGACACTTTGCTCCCCCGAAGAAGAACGACTTCGGTTTACCTAGAGAATGCTTGATAAAACCATAGCCAAGAGATAGTATACAACAAACAGAATACCAAAATTCAAGAGAATGCCACTGCTGGAGAGATGTTGATCGAGCAGCGTGGTTTAGAGTTGAAATTTTACAAAATACATAGAAATAGAAGGAATTTTTATTTTTATTTTACTACTTATCTTGATTTGTATTTTTTACCACTTATATGTAATTATTTATAGGAAAAGAACTCTTAGTTACTAAGAGACGATCGAATTTATATTTGGGAATGAAATGTACATGTACATTGGAATTTGTGGAATATTTGTTGGTAATTTATTGAAAGGGAAAGGAAAAGAGAAGTTTTAGTGGGAATATGTTCTTGGGCAATGTCACTTATGGCTCACATTTTGACATTTTATGTTATAATCACTTTAGTTACTTTTGTTTAAATTGTGATTTTAACATCTCTCGCGTGAAAATTTGGTTTCACTCAAATATATTTGGACATATTTATCTTTAAAGTTAATTTCACTTTAGCCCCTTCATGTAATCAATGTATGCTAGCATTTAAGGTTAAAAATGGCTAAAATGACTTAAGCTAAACCTAATTCAAATGTAAAGGATGCTAAAATTATTATTTAAACAATATAATTTGAATTATCAATATTTTATGTTACAATCACTTTAATGACTTTTGTTTAAATTGTGAATTTAACATCCTATTCAGTCAAGTCCTTTTCAATATATTTATCCTTAAAGTTGATTTCAATTTAGCCCATTTTATGTTACCAACGCATACTCACACTTAAGGGTAAAATTGTCCAAAATAACTTAAGTTAAACTAAATTCAAATGTTAAGGATGTTAAAATCACTATTTAAACACGACGGATTAAAGTATTTCTAGCATTAAATATGGTGGACAAAAATGACATTATACTCCATACTTTTTAAATTATTCGATGATTTTAGTGTTTCCCTTAAGATATCATTTAAAACAATTAAGAAATTACCCAAGTGTATAGTGATATCTTCCTTTTACTTTATTTGAGAGCTCTTCGATTCGAATTCAGGGTGCCACTAGTTGTGACTCTCTCCTCTTTTATGAAATTATTGAATAGAGTTTTTATGACTCATGATTAGGACTGTTGAGATTATCGAGCTAGATATTTAAAGTAAACTCGTCTCGTCTTGAATGTGGAAAAAAAAAGTTGAATATTAAAAGAAATGAAGAAAAAATATTTTTTATTATATTATAATAATGGAATAAAGGTCAAAAAATAAAGAAATGAAATTTGTTGGTCCATGTTAATCAGTCCCACTCAGTTTTAGTCTTCTTAAACCCTCAACCGTTCCTCTCTCCTCTCTTTCTCTCTCTAACCTCCTCCTCCTCCGCCGCCGCCGCCGCCGCCGGTCGTCGCCATGAGCCTCTCCTCCGCCGCCTCCATATCCTCCACGTCATCAATCTGGAATGGCAGCTACACCGGAAAGCTCGGCGCTACCAGCCTCCACCTCCACCTTTCCCTCCCTAGCAACAAGCTGCAGAAGACGATTATTTGCTCCGCCGCCGCCGCGAAGACCGCCGCCGTGGTGGAGCAAGGCGGCAGCCAGTCAGAATCGGCGTTGAGTAGGATCAGTTCGCTGAGCCAAGTCTCCGGCGTGCTCGGCTGCCAATGGGGAGACGAAGGCAAAGGAAAGCTCGTCGATATTCTCGCGAAGCAATTCGACGTCGTCGCGCGTTGTCAGGTATGTGTAGAGGCTTCTTTGTTACCTTTTTTTGGTTCAAATGTCAATTAATTTTATGTGACTGGAAAATGTTATGTTAGCTGAATGAATGTAGTCAATTTGAGTGTGTTTTTGTTAGGAGTACTTTGCGAGTTTTCCGATTATTGTTGAGGTTCAATTTTGTAATACAATGAGAATATATTGCTGCAGGGGAAGTTTTTCTCGTATAATCAGTGGTACTTTCCTTGACTTTTGAAGCTGGAATTTAATCTAGCTTTGAGTGAAGTACATGTTTTGCCTTTTGAAATTGAATAGACTGTTTATGTTAGGAGTATGTTACAAATTGCAAAGAACTTGTTGTTTGTGATTTTTCTTCCTAGTATTGTGTCGATTCCTTCTGTTTAACTGAATAAGACGAGTTGCAAATACATTCAGGGATAAATTAATGACCATAGAATTTGAGCTGCGCCAGCAATTCTTGATTTGTGGCTACATTTTGAAGCATGAGAGCCGACAAGCTATCCTTTTATACTTCGACTTTAGAGTTTGCTCGAACTTTCAATGTGGAAAAGATGGTTCCCCTTGAAGCAGTATGTTAACACGTGTTTCGCGAATTTGTTGGAACGAACATGGTACTATTGGAGAGGGTGATTTTGCTCAAATCTAATCTCGTAGATCAGGCTATGAAATTTGTTATATAGCCTTTTAATTGATCTCATTTTGAAACAGACATAGACGCTAGTCACTGTAATGTATCATTAGTTCAAAGGTGTAATTCATTGTGCTTAAAAGTTATATCTAAAATAATTAGTATCCATTTCATTTTGTCCTCTTTCCTGAATTTATATATAGCATCCATTGTGTCTTCGGCTCAAAGAGAGTGAACCCTTAATACAATAATTTATTGGACTTTGATTTTAGTCTGCCAAAATACTTTTATTGGTTGAGTTGCATGGAAAGAGGCTCCGGTTTCCGTTTTTTGTGCTTGCTTATTCTTAAACCTCCAACATCATGTCATGTCAGGGTGGAGCTAATGCTGGGCACACTATCTACAACTCTGAAGGCAAGAAATTTGCACTTCACCTTGTCCCCTCAGGAATTCTCAATGAGGAAACTATCTGTGTAATTGGTAATGGAGTCGTTATACACCTTCCAGGCTTCTTTAAAGAAATTGATGGTCTCGAATCAAATGGAATCTCTTGCAAAGGAAGAATCTTAGTATCAGACCGTGCTCATTTGTTGTTTGATTTCCATCAAGCTGTAGATGGGCTTAGAGAAGCTGAGCTGGCAAAATCATTCATTGGCACTACAAGAAGAGGAATTGGACCTTGCTATTCGAGCAAAGTTATACGCAATGGCATTAGAGTAGGTGACTTGAGGCATATGGATACATTTCCCCAGAAGCTTGATGTTTTATTATCTGATGCTGCTTCGAGATTCCAAGGTTTTAACTATGGCCCAGAAATGCTCACGGAAGAAGTTGAAAAATATAAGAGACTTGCTGAGAGGTTGGAACCGTATATTACGGATACAGTGCATTATATGAATGATGCTATATCTCATAATCAGAAGATTTTGGTAGAAGGTGGCCAGGCAACCATGTTAGATATCGACTTTGGGACTTACCCCTTTGTAACTTCTTCTAGTCCGTCTGCTGGAGGAATATGCACGGGTCTTGGAATTGCGCCTAGAGTCGTTGGTGATCTTATTGGAGTGGTAAGTGGCGGCATAATTCCTTTTTTTATGGGTCTCTAGAATTGGGGAAAATTACACACCCCTTGCATGAGACTCTAATTACGAAAACGCCCTGAGGTTTGAACAATTACCATAACTTTCCCTATCAATAAACATATTACAATTTCACCTCTGTCAGGAAAAGAAACTTACAATTTTGTACCTGTATGTGAGACCTGACACGGTGTCTTGGTGATTTACATGATTTACAGAACCTCAGGGGGCTTGTGGTAATTATCAATAAGTGAGGGGTGTGCATGTAATTATTCCCTGAAATGGCATTGTTTATGCGAAATCATTTTCATCATTGAATTTGCCATGGCCTAAAGAAATATCTATTACTTCTCTAGAGGGGTTTAATCAAAATTGCATTTCTATCTTTTATTATATATGTGAACAATAGTTTATTTTCCCTATCGATAATTGTGTAGGTTAAGGCATACACTACCCGAGTTGGTTCGGGACCTTTCCCTACAGAAATCTTGGGGAAAGGTGGTGATCTACTCAGATTTGCTGGACAGGAGTTTGGCACAACAACTGGCCGCCCTCGTCGCTGTGGCTGGCTTGACATAGTTGCACTGAAATATTGTTGTCAGATAAATGGATTCTCGTCTCTGAATCTTACCAAACTTGACGTTTTATCAGATTTACCAGAAATTCAATTGGGCATTACATACAAGCAAAATGATGGTACTCTAATCCAATCATTCCCTTCAGACCTTCGTGTTCTAGAACAAATCAAGGTAAGCTCTAATTTTTCGTTTTATGTCTATGTCTCGTTGCTTAATTTTCCGTTTGTCAATGAAAGTCCTGTTTGTTGACTCCAAATTTTGTTACCATGTAGAAACTCATGTTCTGGGCATCATGTGTAAGTTATTAATTAGTAAATTATACAGACACCTCTACGTGATACCCTAATTGCAAAAAACATCCCGAGATTTGAGAAATGAACACATGTCAGTAAACGCATATTAAAATTTTACTTCATGTCAGTAAAAGCTGCTACGACTTCACCCCTGTTTCTCAAGCTGTCAGATGAAGGGTGTCTTAGTAATTTGCAGAACCTCATGGAGCTCGTGGTTATTACCCAATACATGAGGGAGGGAGGAGGGTGTATGTAATTATCCCTATTAATTATCTTTTCTTGATTTTGTTTAGGTTGAATATGAAACTATGCCCGGGTGGCAGTGTGACGTTTCTTCGATCAGAGAGTACTCTGAGCTGCCAAAAGCTGCACGTAACTATGTAGAGAGGATAGAAGAGCTCGTTGGGGTACCCATTCACTACATCGGTATAGGACCGGGACGGGATGCCCTTATTTACAAGTAAGGAGTTATCCTAGCATCTTGGTGAGGATATTTTTTTTTATCTGGAGTTTCGACCGGGAATGTGCTTCTTTAAGCGGGAAGAATTTGTTCCCTATGTATGGGGTTGATTTATTTGACAGAAACTAGTGTAAAAGTATGATTTTGGTCAGATTCTAACTTCTTTCTTGCATTATGGTTTTCTATTTATACTATTTTATTAGCTTTCATCTGAGAAATTAAATGTAATAATTCTATTAAAATTGAATGATAATTGATAGTCAAAAAGGCCTATGTATTTTAAACTACGCGGGAGAACAATTGTGATTGTGGCGAACATTTTAGTCTCTGGGAAACTATTTTCATGAAAAAGTAAATAAAATATTTTTAAGAGAATAAATGAATAGGATTAGAAGTATGTTTAAATGAACTGTTTTTAAGAAAAAAATATCATGATACTTGTTGATGTGATACGAATTCTTTAAAGAAATATTGATGTAACATGTTATTTTTATGTGAGAAATGGATATGAATGAGGATAACACACATGATCATCTTTGAAAGCGTTTTTAAGATAAAATTTGCCGAATAACATATTTGGATCGTATGTCTATCAATACTTTTTTGTAAAAAGATAATCTCAACCTTTTTATTTATATTTTGGTAATTTATAAAAACTAGCTAATTTTTGAAAAAATTCTTGCACAGAGAAAGAGAGATTAGTTTTTTACTACTCATGATTTGAGTTCAACCAATAATTTAAAGAGTTCAGTCCGATTATTTTTCAACATTGAGAGTCAAATTAATCAGATATTTTAATTCAAAATAACACAGCGTTTGAAATAAGATTCACCTTGTCTATCTTTTGCTGTCTAAATTGATGAATTTTACTAGTGTATATTTATGAAAAATAATATCTAAACACGACATTCAAATAAGTTTCTAAAAGAAAAACATATCCCACCAACTCTAATTCTTATATGTTTTTATTTAAAAAAGAATTTCATCCAATCACATTTTTAACCCCACATGTCTTATCCCTAAAAAAAAACTTTTTCTCTAATTTTTCATTAAATAAATTCTCAAAGATAAGCATGTCATCTAATTAGGACGTGAGTGTCAACTATTTACTGCTACGAAATAAAGAAGCTAGAACTTTTTCACTAAACAAGGCCGATCAATCGTGATTCTCCAAAAATTTTTTATCGAAAAACCTTGTTTAATTTGCTTATGTTTTCAAATACCACTTTCTATTTTATGGACCACAATAAATATCCACATTACAAGTTTATTTTCACAATTTTTTTTTTCAAATTTACTTTTTCATTCTCTTCTATAAATATATATCAATCATTACATCCATCATTTCGCGCAATCTCTCACTCCAACTATTTTTTTCTTTTTCTTTCTTACTTTGGTACCTTTTTAATTACATAATCATTATTAAAATAACTAATTCAATTATTTTATACATCAACCAATAAGATTTGACATATTTGATAACTTTGAATAATTTTCTTAAAATATACACAAACATGTCAACATCAAATTAATTTCACACCAATACAAAAAAAACCCATCTTAGACTAAGTCTACTGGTCTAACTGTCTATGTTTTTCACCCAATAAAATGTATTGTGTATGGTCCCCCTACACATATATAAAATGTGATATGCACAAAATACACAATCGAATCATTGACTCGGTCTGATATAGAATTACCCAACGAATACCCATAATTGATAATACACAAACACAAACATTGATATGCCATTGGCTCAATTAGTAAGGACAGGTCACTTCCCCTCACAAGGCTGTGTGTTTGATTCCATCTGCAAACATATACCAATACAAAAAAACCCATCTTAGACTAAGTCCACTGGTCTAACTGTCTATGTCTTTCACACAGTAAAATATATTGTGTATGATCCCCCCACACGTATATAAAATGTGATATACACAAAATACACAATCGAATCATTGACTCGGTCTGACATAGAATTACCCAACGAATACCCATAATTGATAATACACAAACAGAAACATTGATATGCCAACACAAGTTGGCTCAATTAGTAAGGACAGGTCACTTCCCCTCACAAGGTTGTGTGTTTGATTCCATCTGCAAACATATAAGGGTTGTGTTAATGGGTAATTTATAAATACTTAAAGGTCCTAAAAGCATGTTCTGGCTTTGATAGTTGACCGAAGTCGGCCCTACCTAAACTTTTATTTACCAAAAAAAAAAAAAAAAAAAAAAAAGAAGAAAAGCATTGATATGTCTAGTTTCCCAAATGCAACCACTGAACTAAAGCTGAAACCTCTTTTTCTTTTTAACAAAACAGCTGAAACCTCATACATTAAAGTCGGAAAGCTATTCCTCACGATAGCACATTAAAGTCGGAATGCTCTTCCTCATGGTAGCATTTTGTGAGGAATCCAAGTTTCCGTCTTACATTAAACTTGGAATGCTATTCCTCAGGATAGCATTTCTGTTGATATTTTTAGGAAGGAATCCAAAGTTTCGTGTTTTGTACTTATGGAATGTTTTGATTATGAATATAATTACATTTGCTTACCAGAAATTTGGTATGTTCGTATTCTTTCTCTCTTTCGTTTATACCCTTTTTCAAATTTGCAGGTTGTAAGAGTTACATTCTTGATTCAAGACTTTGTAAGCAATTCTGTAAGTATATTAATATACCATCCGTCTATGTATCTACAATTATTTGTCATGTTACTTTTAAATCTCAGTTCAATTGGCAATTCTATTAATTTCTCTCCCATAGTTTTTTGTTAATTGTGCTTTGACATGTACCCGTAGTTGTTTGTGATTTTACTTTTAAATCTCAGTTTAATTGAAAACTGCATTAGTTAGTTATTTGTTAATTGTTATTACTTTTTTATGGGCTTTTGATTTTTTTTTTGATTATGTAATTCCTCACGATAGCACATTAAAGTCGGAGTGCTCTTCCTCACGATAGCATTCTTATTGATATCTTTTGCGAGGAATCCAAGGTTCTGTCTTACATTAAAATCGGAATATGCTATTCCTCACGATAACTTTCCTATTGATATTTTTTTCGAGGAATCCAAGGTTTCGTGTTTTGTACTTATGAAATGTTTTGATTATGAATAAAATTACATTTGCTTACAAAAAGAAAATTCTGTATGTTTGCATTCTTTTATACCCATTTTCAAATTTGTATGTTGTAAGAATTATATTCTTGATTCAAGACTTTGTAAGCAATTCTGTAAGTATATTACTATACCATCCGTCCATGTATCTACAATTATTTTTCATGTTACTTTTACATCTCAGTTCAATTGGCAATTCTACTCATTTCTCTTCCACAGTTTTTTGTTAACTAGTAAAGAACATGTGCGTTGCACGTGAATCATGTGACCTCGTTAAAAGAATCATGTGACCTTATTAAAAGAAATCATATCTTCGAATAATGTTCAATTTGAAAATGTCATGTAATCTAAACTTCAAAAATAATTTCGTTGAGTGAACTGTTATCCAGTAAACTATAATTATTTGAAAAACTAAATATTGATCGACATGAAAGACTGAATCAATAAATAAAAATTTAAGTTGGTTGAAAATTGAAACCTAGATAAAAATACCAATAAATAAATTCTTATGTGTAGATAAATTAAACTTTAAGTAAAAAACACGTGTGTTGCATGTGAATCATGTGACTTCGTTAAAAGAATCACATCTTGGAATATTGTTCAATTGGAAAATGTCATGTAATCTAAACTTCAACAATAATTTTATTAAGTGAACTGTTATCCAGTCAACTATAATTATTTTAAAAAGAAAAATTAACCGACATAAAAGACTGAACCAATTCATAAAAAATTAAGTTTGTTGAAAATTGAAACCTAGATAAAAATGCCAAAAAATAAATTCTTATGTAAATACATGTTTCATTTGTTATTCTCTTGTTTATTTTTAATGTATCTCGCTCTCTTCTTCCTTCCTCTACTTGAGTTCTTTGAGTACTTGGAATTGTCTCTTAATTATGATTCAAAAATTGAATATTTAGGTAGCTTCTCATTTCTTTTTTATCTGTTATTTTTTTTTCTCTATTTTCCAAAGCAACTGTGTCATTCTTCTCAAGATCATTCAATATGTCTCTATTTTGGAACTCAATTATATCCTTCACAAAATTATAATAGGTTTGGCTAGATATGGGCTTAGATTTTTATTTGATTTACTACTATTAAATATATTTTCGTTTATAAAATTGAATTTTATTAATAGAAATTGTAGGAGAAGTAAAAAATATGTATGTTCCATGTAAAAACTTACAATGCACAATAATAATAATAATAATAATAATAATAATAATAATAATAATAATAATAATAATAATAATAATAATAATATAAAGGGGATTGTTTTCATTTACTAACGTGATTTGTTATCACCATTTTGAATTCCATTTCTAGCTAGCATCTTTTTTTTTTTTTTTTTTTAACAAAGAGCTAGTCATATTATAAATAAATATTCTTCTGCTAATTCAGTTTCATTTATGTAATTGGTAGAATGGTAAATTCATCTTCTCCCCATGTACTATAGGGAAGGCATCAAACACCTTCATGTACACTGGGAACCTTCAAATACACCCCCCTATTAATAAAAAAGGAATTAAACAATAAATTTTAAATTATTTCATGTAAATTTATATGACTATCAAACACAATTTTAACGGTTGAGAATAGTTATCGAATAGTAGTTTTATAAAATTTCTCATAACTAATAAGAATAGATTACTAAAGTTCCTTTTCTTTGTTAACAATCAAGATGAGAATGTGGTTGGAAGAATGACCTTGAGAAAATCTATAATTTCGTAAGTGACGAACTATCAAAATTATTTTTTCTTAATCATAATTCTCGACACAGTCAAATGATTTTTTTTAAGAAACGACTAAATTAAATATATTCAATATTGAAATTGATCACATAACGGGAACTATAAAAATATTCATTAATTGAAAATTGATTATAACAAATAAAATTATTTGCATTGATACAATATTTTTTCAAAGTTAATAACTAAATACATGTCATCCAAAATGAAAGTACTCTAGCAGAAAACAAAATGTGTAGCTTTGGAGGAAATTTTTTTCATATAGTCCATAACATGGTATATATCTATATCTATATCTATATATATAAATAGATAGATATTCTATATATAATGCAAGTGTTTAATTATCAAAATATCAACTTTAATTTGAGATTCACAGTTTGAACCAAATCTATAACATGTAAATATTATAAATGATATATTATAAATATATATGAAGAGTTAACCAATATCTATTAACGAAATATAGACACTAAGTTAATTCCTAAAAAGAGTAAATGATTAAAATTTCAAAACAAAACGATGTGTTCATTATTAAAAATTTACTATGAAGACACTTCAAAGTTTATATATATACATGCTTGCGCTATATTGTTTATTGGTCAACTTAGTATACCAATAATTAAGTTATCTTTTGTATGCTCACTACATGAAAATTGAGTATTGCCAATGAAAATATATGCCATGGCTTAAAACCGTTGTCTATAGCGGTCTAAACTCACGACTAACTTGGCCCTGGTCGATGTTTCATATAATTACACTAAAGTTAGTCATGGTGAAAAAGAATGCTAGCTGTTTTAAGCTCTAACTAGCCGTAGTGAAAAAGAATACTAGCTATTTTAAGCTCTAACTAGTCGCGGTGGAAGAAATGTTAACCTAACATTTTTTTACAATGGCTAAACGTCATGGTCTTTACAATGAACAAAATATTGATCATGGCTATAAGCCATGGTAAATGTTTTGGCCATGCTTGCAAATACCACAACCAAAGCTGTAACAAAGCCGTGGTCAATTGGTTTTAACCATGGCAAAGTAACTTTTTACCATGACATATTAACATGGACAATAATCATTTTTTTTGTAGTGGCTCTTTGTAACAATACTCAAAATTTGGAATTAAAGCAATATTTATATAATCCTAACAAGGACATGAACCGTTTATACTACAGGACCGTTTCATTAATATTATTTCCATCATCAAATTACTTATGTTTTTCTTTTCTTTTTCTTCGTTCTTTAATAATAACGCCATAATTATTTTTCCACAAAATTTGTTATTCATATCTTGTTAAAGCCACAATTAAGAGGGTGAGAGATAAATATATTCCGGGAATATTAAACTTTTAGTCCCCTGTGTTGGCTTACTATGAGTTTTGGTCCTTTAACTTGTCACCTTGTAAAATTAGTCCTATATCTTACTATACATTTGTGATTTTGGTCCTATACAAAATATTTAATAAATCTGTAATTATTTTTAAACTTAGCAAGTTTTAAACTTTCAAAGAAATCAGGCCTAACATGCTTCCAAAATAGAATTAACCTTACATAAATCTATACCTTGTTTTGACCGTCTTATCGCCGGGTATTCCAAGTCCTCGGTTTTACGGACTTAGTCCAACCACATAACCACAGCTGATGGTTCACAGGCCCTTGGCTCCTTCAGCGATACACATCACAGCCCAATTTCGTTTTTTACCTTTGAGCGTGCAAGGTAAAAATTATATAAGTATAATTATCATTTGAACAAGAAGTCAGACAAAGCCTTTACTTTTATTGATGAAATACAAATTAAAATTACATAATATTATTCTAGTCCGCTATTGGAGGAGAAAACCATTAGCCTCTCATGAGAGGGCTTCTATTTGGGGAAATCCTCATACACTTGTTTAAGAAAAACTATGCAAGAAGAAAGATTACCAATTTTCTATGAATATTTGTATATGAAAAAAAGTTGGAGAAGTTTTCTGATGTCCTTCATCTGCTTCTAAACTCCCTTCTTATAGCCTTCAATTTTGGATTCCAAATGCGAACTCCAAAGCTTGTTTAATTTTTTGGCGTCATTGCATACGTCAATCTTTAATGCGCGTGGGTCCTTGTGTCTGCCACTTTATCTGCCACGCTTGTCCTTTTACAGTTGTTTCTTTTCCATCTGTCCGCTTTAATCAATCACATGATTGATTCTTCAATTATTGCACCTGACTATTCAGGACTTTTTCTTTTACATGATTTTACCCTGGTTTGTGAAAACCCCGGGACTAAAACTTCTTTTTTCCCTTATCCTTGTCGGATTCGGGTTTCATCTTGGTAACCCGTATTTTTGTACCAAATAAGAGTTTATCTTGGAACTCACAACTTGAACATTCTCGATTGTGCCATAGATCAACATGTATCATGTTGAAGGCCTTCTTCCTGGTAGCTTCAATTGCTGGTAACTTGTTTTCCCAGATCAGCGTCATCTTTTGTTTTTTTCCCTGTCATAGAGTTTAACAAGAATGATCCATTCACTGAGTTTGAAAATATTTTGAATGGATATTTGACCTTGTCCATCTCTATGAGATAGACCCACATTCCCCATGTTCTTTTGGTGGAAATATCATCTTCATTGATGAAACTGACCAAAGGAGCTTCTCCTGTTGCCGCCTTAACTCGCTTATAGGCTACCATATCTGGTCTCTGTATCTTGATAAAATGAAATACTGGATGAGACCCTTTTCCTGCTATTTTTGGTGCTGCTGAAATAAACTTCAGCTCCAGAATATCACCCCTTTTGAGGTGTTGGTTGATTTGCCATGAATCATACACTGCGCTGGAAATCCAATCCGGAAGTTTGAAAATCTCTGGAAACTTGGTGACATAGTATGTATTGAAGCTAATGCCCCAAAATCATACCATTATCGGACTTCGTCGGGATTTGATCCTTCTTTCATCTAAATCCTAGGATATTTCCCTCATATTTCTACCAAGGACTTATTAGGATTTATTCCTTTTCTTGAGTTTAATTTTTCCCAAGAGCTCTAATAAACTTGCCAATGCAAATTAATCTTATCAGTATTAACCTTAGAGGTGCCGGTCTGTGGCCTAAGGTTAATCTCTCCCTCTTTTACCCCAGAGGTGCTGGGTTGACTCGAAGCAATAGAAGTTTGCACTTCCGATTGTTCAATTATTTCCTTTTTCTCAGAGTCTGAAAATGGATTTGTGCAAATGGTATTTGAATCCACCACTTCGGGTATAGAGCCCCGTTCTCTAAATGCAGGTTTTGAGTTCTGCTCTCGTAATTCACGAGTCATCATTGAAGATGATGCCTTTTGAATTGGCCCTTGTAATGTATTCCATAACTGAGTCATGACATACATTGTTCCATTGATTATGTCCTAGACTTTGCCCAGATCAGCTCGTTGTACATGGCCAACTACCTCAGCATTAGCTGATAACTGTCCAAACTTTTTGTCAAGCTCCTCAAGGTTTTCCTTGAGATGCCTGTATCTCTTGATGATGGAATTGACTTCAGACACTTCCATCTCTTGTCAGGAAATCTGCAAGAATGTTTTCATGAGATTTCACAATAATAATACCAAAACAATAATATTGACATTCAGCTTGCCATCTGATAATATGTGCCTTCTCAAATTTTAATTCAAGTTTATTTTTCAAAAAGGCTTTTACATTAGTATTATCAACTTTCAATGTAAATTATTTGGCTAATAAAAACAGAGGCCATTTTTTAAAGGCCTTCCAAACAGCAAAAAATTCTTTCTCGTTTATATGCCAAACTCTGGCTTGTTGTTTGGTGAACAATCCTCTCGTGTATCTACAAGGTTCCTCCCCTATAGTTGTTGTTTTCATGAGCACTGCTGCCCATCTATAATCACTGGCATCGGTATAGACAATTCAATCATCCTTGCCTTGAGGTATTGCAAGTTTAGGCAAGTTGTTGCAAACTTGTTTCAATTCACGAACTCTCTGAGTGTGAATTTCTTCCCACTTCCATTTTATGCTTTCCGTCTCTTTTAAGAGAGGTTGGAAATCCTTCCTGTATCTTGCCAGATCTTTAATGAAGATAGCTTCAAAATTAACAACTCCCAGACAACTTTGAAGTTGCTTTTTATCTTTCAGAATATCAGAAAAATTGAGTATTTTTTCCACAATATGTTCCTGTAGTTCAATACCTGTTTCATCAATAAGAATACCGAGGAATTCAATCTTATTGATTCCAATTATCGCTTTCTTTTCAGAAAGCACTAATCCCACTTTATCACATGCATTAGAAAATATCTCAAGATGTTTAAGAAGCTATTTCATATTTTTAGATGCAATCAAGATGTCATCAATATAGAAAAACATGAATTTGAAATAATCTTTAAACAGATTATCCATTTTTTTTTGGTATATCTAGGGTGCATTTGCCAAACCCATTGGAAGTACATTCCAAATATATTGACCTTGTGGAGTAAAAAATGCTGTATATTTTCTAGACTACTTTTCCATCTTAATCTGATAGAAACCAGATTTACAACCAAATTTAGAAAACACTTTTGCTTAGGTGTTCTCTACTGAGAATACAGTAACCATCAAATTCAAGTATCTTATTGACACCTTGATAGTTGATTACTAATCTAGTTTTTCCCCGTTTTATTTCACCATGGTTTCTTACCAGAAAACCAGGGCTACTGTAAGCAGAGACTCCAGATTCTATGGGTTTACGATCGATATGCTCTTTTATAATTGTTTGCATATCCTTCTTATCTTCCATATTCATCTGGATTGGCTTGTATCGAACATACTCGTACTTGCATTGTTCTTTTACTTTCAGAGTAGTTTAGATCTTGTTTTTATCCCACCAAGCCAAAGGATTTTCATTAAAGTTCCTTTGAATTAGTCGTTTAACATTTTCAAGAGAAAGCAAACTTTCTTCGTCAATGTTATCCAAGGTCCTGGTTTGTAAAACATTCTTAAAAAGTTTAATTCCTTCTTTGTCCAGCTTTTTAGTTTTTGTTCTATTAGGAACTATGCTACGATATTGTCTAAAAGACAACAAGACTTTACCAAATTTTCGTTTATCCTGCATCTTAGGATATGTTAATTTGGAACCTGGATTAAAATCACCACGTTTGGTGCGAAAATTAATAGGCATAATCCTATTAAAAGCTTTTGCTCTCCGCAACACTTGTATCGTACTACCACAATTAGTAGTAAAAATCAACAATTTTTTTGTTATCCTACACATATTTTGCAAAACTTTGGAAAAAAATGTTTCCCAACAAAATATCTGCTCCTGTATCATGAAAGTATATAGGTGGCATTTTTACCTTGAACCAAGGTGTTCCAAATGCTCCCCCAATCATGATATGTGCTTCTCTTATTCCCTTATTGAGTATGAGGATTTTTTGAGAGAAATCCCTGCCTGCAATAATGGGTAGAGATTCCATAGCATTGCTAGGAAAAACATTGGGTTTTGCTGTACAAATCCTTGATCCAGAATTAATATAAGTTGCGAAATATTCTGACTTATATTATTTGTATAACATATCAACAGAAATGTATATAGAAACGAGGCTGGTCATTTAGTTATTTGACCTGAATAATATGACCATCCAGTCTGAATTCCATACCTTTTCCTTTTCTTTCCCAAGGTTTATGTTCCTCAAGGAAGCTTAATCCCAAGGTAACAATCCCTTGGTCACGTCCTACCACTCCTGTAACAAATACTTCATAGTCTGCCATTTCTAGCATACATTCGTATTTGTTAACAGTAGATTGTTGCAAGTGATATAGATCATCACAAGGAAAGTAATTATCTTTCTTTGTAATATCAAATAAAACCTGCACTTCTTTCCGTCTTTCGGGGCATTTAATTTTTATATTATCTACCCTAATAGCTTGAGGAGTTAAATCTTCAATCAATTCTTTTCCTTTTAAACTCCTAATCCTTTCTTCTGAAAATGACATTCTGCTATTAAAATCTCTATTAAAACTCATTGAGCGATCTAGAACTGGATGGTCTCATATTAAGATATCAACACCGCCAATCCTTGGTATTTGAATAGGATCGGGTGCCATTACCTTAGCAAATTCCTTGAAAATTCTTGGAATTTCAATATACTCTTTCCTAATAAACAAATCAGAATGGTGAGTATTGGAAAGTGCATATGCAATTCTATATGTAATAGAATATGGTCTGTTTCCCTCTTTTATAAGATCGTTTCTTTTAAAATCTTGATGGAGGGTTAAGACTCGACTGAAATCTTGGTCAGCTAGGTTATATGCAATTCTTGGATGAATATCAAACATAAGTTTGCCTGCATATAAGTTTTCTACCATTGTACCAAGACAACCATCTCTTAAGTTATTAATTCTCTTATCCATTATAGAAAAATGTAATGGAGAATTAATATCTTCTTTAAAAGTGGCTTTATTACTACTTCAATAGTTCCTATATGGACCCATTTAATAGTAATCGCTACTTCTTCTTTAAGCCTACTTAATTCCTCTAGAATTTCTTCTTTTGGAATAAGTTGCATTTCCATCACGTTACCAGTTAATTCCATAGGGATTGAAAATTCCCCTGAGCTTACCTTGTGTATGATGTTATGCCACCTTTGATTTAATCCTATTTGATTTAGGATTCGGCTAATTCCACTAACTTTGAAACCCTCATATGGTCCAAGGTTAGAGTTTTGGCTCTTTCAAGAATTTCAAACGGACCAACATACCTCAGGCTCAGTTTTCCTTTCTTCCCAAATCTCATGATTCCTTTCAACACATGATCTCCAATAGAAATTTCCAAATCCCTTCTCCGTATGTCTGCGTAACTTTTCTGCCTACTCTTTGCCATTTTCATTCTTTCACGTATCTTTTCCACAACCGTTGTTGTTTGTTGTACCAATTCTGGACCAAGTAGTCTTCTTTATCCAACTTCATCCCAATGAACTGGAGATCTGCATTTTCTTCCATATAATGCTTCATACGGTGCCATTCCAATGGTAGATTGGTAGCTGTTGTTATAGGTAAATTCTACCAATGGTAATTCCACATCCCAGCTTCCTTGGAAATCTAGTGTGCACGCTCTTAGCATATCCTCAAGTATTTGTATAACCCTTTCAGATTGCCCATCGCTCTGTGGATGAAATGCTGTACTGAATGCAAGCTTTGTTCCCATGGCATTGTGCAAACTCTTCCAGAATGTAGAAGTGAACTTAGGATCCCTATCGGATACTATGGAAACTGGCACTCCATGCAATCTGACTATTTCTTTAATGTACTGCTAAGCATATTGATCCATATTATATGTTGACTTTACTGCAAGAAAATGTGCTAATTTTGTTAATCTATCGACAATCACCCATATGGAGTTGTATCCCTTTTGTGTTTTAGGCAATCCAAGCACAAAATCCATAGTAATATGCTCCCACTTCCACTCTGGGATTGGTAAAGGCTTTAATAAACCCGTTTGTCTTTGATGTTCAGCTTTAACCTGTTGACAAGTTAAACACTCTGCTACAAACGTTGCTATATCTTTCTTCATACCGGTCCACCAATAATGTTGTTGACAAGTTAAGCACTCCCATTATATTGCATAACTCCCTCATCAGAAATTAAGAATTCTGTCCTTTTTCCTTCATCCATCTTTTTCTTCATCTCAGATAAATACACATCACCTTTCTGAGCTTCAATGATTTTATCACGAAGTGCAGACTTCAACATCAGAGCTGACAAAAAACATACCTTTCCTTCAGGCACAATTTCAAGTTCCAATTTCTGCAAATCTAGTAATAATGGCTTCTGTGTGATAAGGAGAGAAGACATAGACAATCGGTGTTTCAATCCTGATAGGTTTTATCTTTTCCATGGTTTTATTTGTTACAGATGCCTTGGAAAAGAATCCTGATAGGCTTTCCGAGGTTTTGTCACACACCCCGACCAGTACATGTAACTCAGATAAGCCACACGGTCAGGCCGAGGGGCGATGACCCATTTTCTTCCTTTGAAATGTTATGGTTCTCAAAAAAATAGAATATATCCATTTTAAAATAAAAGCAAATCCTTTTTTTATATACACCAAAACCCAGCACCTTCATTCCTGTATTAACATACTTATGTTTACAAAGCCATAACAGAGCGGTTATACAAATCAACATCAGAGTACAAAAGTGATCGAAGCATGACATATGAACATAGCTCTGTCTGACCACTCTGGAGACTTGGACAACCTTCACATATTAACATGATCATCACCTGCATCATAAGAACCTAATGAGCTAATGGCTCAGTAAGAAGAAACTCATATTTTTAAAAGCAATGTTTCACATATCACATACGACAGTCAATAATGCATAATTCAGTTAAAACTTTTCTTTTTCCTTTTTATCCTTTTCTTTTGGGTACCCTCGAAGTGTGATATTCGACTGATAGTGATAGGCGTCCGTTTTCGGAACCTGTTCATAATAATTGGCCAATAAAAGAGGCATCACGGGGTTCTCACAACCGACCTTTCGGGCCTATGATATTAACCGCTAGCTCTCTCATACATCGTGGCTTTATCTATCTTGGCTTTTACACCTCAAGGTATTCACCACCAGTACATTGTGGCTTTATCTATCTTGGCTTTTACGCCTCAAGGTATTCACCACCAGTCTTTTGGGTCCGCCGGTCCCACCTGCGTCCCCTGCCTACCCGATCATCAATCAAATATCACACTTCCCTTTATCAAATCATTTTCTTTATGTGTGCATCAACATCATGCACCATAATCATATATACACAATAACCAAGAAATAACATTCATTCCCAAGTAATCATCTTAAAACATCATAAACATATATACGTCAACACTTCACACAATAGGCAAGTAATAACATTCATTTCCAAACAATTATCATAAACATGCATAATATGGTCCTTATGAAGCAGTGAAAGAACTTCAACTTACCTTAAGTCCTTTGCAATGAACTAGAAAAGGTGACGCTGCCGAAGCTAGCTAATGATACTTCTTCCTAATTTTAGATGTGCAATAATCTGTAAAAAGGTTATATAACATACCTAAATACAATCCTCTATAATTATTCCAAATTCACCAATTAAATTGAAGAAACAACCGATAAAAGACTTACTTGTAACAGCCACGTCCATATGCCTAGCTCCCTTTACCTATTACTCTTTATTTCCTATTTTTCCTTGAATTTTTCTCTCTCTTTTCTTCCTTTTCTTTCTTCTCTCTTTTTCTTTCTTTCCTTACCTTTTTCTTTCCATTTTTGCCGTCCAGAAACCTTATAAAAGGTCTAAGGCGGTTGGTAAGCTTAATTGTGAAGTTTTGTCAAAAATAATATTATTATATTCAATGAATTATTTGCAACTGCTAGCTTAATACGTGTTATACATTTGTGCCTTATATTTTCTATGTGTCACATATTTACATTCATCGTGACATATAAATGACATGTAAGAGCACGTAGGGCATGAAATATATTGACCCGGTGACTAGTGGGAAGCTTTCGTGTACCAAATTCAATCCAAACTCTAAAGTTAAGCGTGCTCAGACGGGAGCAATTTCTGAGATGGGTGACCACCTGGGAAGCACGTCAATTATCATTATTATTTTTTATTTATTTAACTAGTGATAAATGCTAGACGTCGTGTCTGCTTAGACGTCATGCCTGCTTAACTAGTGATAAACGTTAGCAAAAATGCACCTTAAATGCAGTTATCATATAATTAGAAAGTAATCATATTAGTGCAATCATGCCATTTATTTTCAATAATAAATGCTAACTATATGAGATGCTTATCGTTGGCTGCGTGAGAGATGATTGGGCATTACAGGTTTGGAGCCTATCCCCTTCGTTAGGGTTATTCTGATTCGGTTGAAGATCCATCCGAATCTATTTCTTCCTCATAGACACTTTCGTCTGAGGGTATATTTTCGAATTGGTAAACTGGTACCAAATCTCCATAGAAAACTGTATCCAGTATATCAGCAGTGGCTTTAAATTGTTTTATTTCACCACCCTTTTGTGGATAATCTTGTGCAATGTGGCAGCGAGCTCCACATGTCCAGCAGTTACAATCTTTGAAACTTTCATTGGTATGTGTATACGCCCTTCTGCAAGTTCGTCTTGTGGGGGGTTCTTTAGTCGAATTTTGGAGATCCTTGGGACGACACCCTTGTCAGTCCAGATCTCTTGCCAGATTTATAAGATCGAGCTTTCGATTTAGACCACCAAGACTTTCTTCTGAAAGAAGATCGCTTTTTTTTACTCATGGTATCCGAGCATACAAATTGCTTTCTCTTCTTTCTTTGCTCAATTGATTCTTCAATAACTGTTGGAAAATCATTATTATCACAACAAAGAGGAGTTTTCTTAATCTTTCCTTTCATATTCTTTTGGATAGAGGCTTGTTGACACCAGTCCTTTAGTTTTTCTTTGCCTTGCCTTTCTGATGTAGAAGAGGCACTCGTCCAAGTGCATCACCGATTCGATCCCTTTTTAATTTGGAAGTACCGGTAATTCCTTGTCTTTCTTTCAGATCTTGAACTATTATTTTTAGATCTGTTATAGATCTATTCAGATCTAGAAAAATCTTGAGGATTTTCTCAATTTTTTTGTTCAAGTTTTCGATTTTCATAGGTAGATGTTCTAGCTTATGTCCGTAATCTTGAATTGTCTTTGGGATTTTTCTAAGGTTTCTGGATAGCTTAGAGGTATCCAGTTCAATCTCTTTCCAATTCATAATTAAAATGAATTAAATAAAAGATTTACCTTTATAAGCTTTCCCTGGCCATTTGACTTGGATCTCTACGAGTTGTAAATCACTAGCAATGTTGCCTTGAAATTTATCATTGAGAGCTTATTTCCTTTCATAGTATCTTAGCTCTGTCCGGAGATCTGCTGTCCGTTCCTTACTTCTAGTTATCTGTCCGCTTGATTCTTTGTATCTCCATTATATGGAAATACTCCATGTTTTCTTCATAAATCGACCAATTGATCGATTCCATACTTGTTTGATTCTCTTCCGTTGGGGATAGAACTTCTTATGTAAAATAATTTAAATATTTCATCAATAAAACCTAGACTCTGATACCATTTTTCAAGCGTGGGCGTTTTGCCAAGTTCCTCGAATTTTAAGCCAAGAAATCTACCAGATTTATTATGAAAAAGGACTAAAATTCCAAACTTGTTGAAGATAAAGGACCATTTTTTCAACCTGTCAAATTAAAGGACTAAAAAAGCAGAGGAGGCCAAGATATTGGGCTAAAACAATAATTTTCCCAATATATTCCATCTGAAATTTATAATGAACGGCAGTAATCATTAATAATTAATTTAACTATGTACAATATGTGAATGCTTTGTAATGTAAATTAATATAAAAAATGTCATCATTTATAATTATACTGACATATATATATGTTGGGAAAGAGTGCCAAAATAAATGACACCGGCGCAACGCGGAAGCGATATAATTCTTTTCCCCACTAACTGGATAAAAATGGGACCACACCAACGATAGTACGATAGAAAGAAATAGAATAAACGAGACAAGAGTTTTTACGTGGAAAACCCAAATCGGGAAAAAACCACGGGACCGAAGTCGAAAACCTCCACTATAACAATAATGGGCTTATACAATTTCTCCCTAAACTAATTAGGGGATACACAAAATCTTCAAGAGAATATCCCTTGGATTACAAATACATCAAGTTTAGAAACTTGGAATTGTAGAAGAAAAATAGAACACTCCCTCAATCTTATTTTTCTTCTCCCAATTTTCTCTCTATTTTTTTTTCTCTCTATTTTTTCTCTCTTTCTCTCTATTTCTCTCTCTATCTCTCGCAGCTCTCAGTTGTGTTGGTGTGTTTTAAGAGTGAGAGGAAGGCCCTCTATTTATAGCAAAATATGCATGCAATTTCAACTTTTATATGTCATGCATGACATCACTTGATGTCATGCATGACCTCTTTTTTTTTCTTTTTCTTATGTGGGCCCCACATGAGGGGACCCACCCAACAATTCTCCCCCTCCAACTCATGTGGGGGGCACAACCAAGCCTGCTTCGCTTTTACAGACTTCAAGCTTTTCCCTTGGCAAAGACTTTGTGAGCATATCTGCGCCATTATCATCCGTATGCACTTTATCAAGCTGTATCAACTTTTCGTCAAGAACATCCCGGATCCAATGGTATCTCACATCTATGTGTTTGGACCTTGAGTGGAAAGTCGAATTTTTACTCAAGTGAATCGCGCTCTGACTGTCACAGTAGAGCCTGTACTTTTCCTGCTTCAAGTCCAACTCCTCTAGAAACTTCTTTAACCACAACACCTCTTTACATGCTTCAGTCACAGCAATGTACTCGGCCTCTGTTGTGGATAATGCCACGCATTTTTGAAGTTTCGACTGCCAAGAAATAGCTCCCCCTGCAAAAGTAATCAAGTATCCGGACGTGGACTTCCTGGAATCAATGTCTCCAGCCATGTCTGCATCTGTGTACCCCTCTAAAATAGTTTGGCCATCACCAAACCTTAGACATAGTCTCGAAGTGCCTCTCAGATACCGCATTATCCATTTCACTGCTTCCCAGTGATCCTTGCCAGGGTTAGATAGATAGCGACTAACTATGCCAACTGCATGAGCAATATCGGGTCTAGTACATACCATAGCATACATCAAACTGCCAACTGCAGAAGCATATGGTATCTTCTTCATCTCTTGTTTATCTTCCTCACTTGTGGGGCATTGTGCGGAGCTGAGTTTGAAATGACCCGCAAGTGGAGTACTAACCGCTTTTGATTTACCCATGTTGAATCTTTCAAGAACTTTCTCAATATATTGTTCTTGAGATAACCAGAGCTTCTTGTCAGCTCTATCCCTAGAGATCTTCATTCCAAGGATCTGCTTAGCCGGGCCCAAGTCTTTCATCGCAAAGGACTTTCCAAGTTCTTTCTTCAGCTTCTCAATCTTGCTGGCATCATGACCTACAATCAGCATGTCATCAACGTATAACAGTAGAATGATAAAATCTCCATCTGAGAATTTCTTAAAGAAGACGCAGTGATCTGAGCTGGTCCTCGTGTAGTCATGGTCTGTCATGAATGAGTCAAATTTCTTGTACCACTGTCTGGGAGCTTGCTTCAGACCGTACAAGCTTTTCTTCAACCTGCACACCAGGTTTTCTTTTCCTTTGACTCTGAACCCTTCCGGCTGCTCCATGTAGATTTCTTCATCTAGATCTCCATGAAGAAATGCGGTCTTAACATCAAGTTGTTCAATCTCCAGACTGAGACTGGCAGCGATCCCAAGAACAACTCTGATCGAAGACATCTTCACCACTGGTGAGAAAATTTCTTCAAAATCAACACCTTTTTTCTGATTGAAACCCTTCACAACCAGCCTTGCTTTATATCTGGGTTGTGAGCTATGTTCCACATTTTTCAACTTGTACACCCACTTATTTTTTAGTGTTCTCTTGCCTTTAGGCAGCTTCACCAAGTCATAGGTGTGATTTTCTTGTAAGGATTTCATCTCCTCTTTCATGGCCTCCATCCACATATCTCTCTGATCATGTGATATGGCCTCTGGGTAACTCTCTGGTTCTCCCCCATCAGTGAGCATCACATACTCATCTGGATTATATCTAGTCGAAGGACGTGTTTGTCTGGTTGACCTTCTAATCATCGCCTCTGGTGGCGGAACTGGATCATCAGTCTGTATAGGTGGCACCTGATCATCAACTGGCTCATCATCAGTTATATCATTCTGCTCGTCCTGTATATCTCCCCCGTGATCCCGAGTTGTACGTGAAAGAACTGGATCTAAGTCATCAGGAACTTCCTGAGAAGATTCTTTCCTCTCGCTCTGTTTTGTATCATCAGATGTTTGTTCCTCAAGAAACACAACATCTCTACTTCTGATAACTTTCTTGTTCATCGGGTCCCAAAGTCTGTAACCAAACTCTTCATGGCCATAGCCCAAGAAGATACATGGTTTAGTTTTGTCATCAAGCTTGGATCTTTCATCTTTTGGAATATGAACAAACGCCCTGCAGCCAAACACTCTCAAGTGTTTATAGGAAACGTCTTTCCCCGACCAAACTCTGTCTGGAATGTCACCATCCAAAGGAGCTGATGGAGAAAGGTTGATCAAGTCAACTGCAGTCCTCATTGCTTCACCCCAAAAGCATTTGGGCAATTTTGAGTGTGATAACATACATTTGATCCGCTCACAAATTGTCCTGTTCATCCTCTCCGCCACACCATTGTGTTGTGGAGTTTTTGGAACACTCTTCTCAAGCCTGATACCATGGTCACGACAATGCTGTTTAAAAGGACCCTGGTATTCGCCACCGTTGTCTGAACGAATACACTTCAGCTTCCTTCCGGTTTCTCGTTCAACTTTTGTTTGAAAATGCTTAAAGACTGTTATAACCTGGTCTTTAGATTTCAAAGCAAAACACCAGACCTTTCTAGAGAAATCATCAATGAATGTGACAAAATACACTGCACCACCAAGTGTTTTGTCTTTCATATAGCATACATCTGTATGTACCAAGTCCAGAGGATGTGATTTTCTGGACGGATAAAAGCTCTTGAACGCAACTCTGTGTTGTTTTCCTGCTAAACAATCAACACAAGTTTGTAGCTCTATCCCACTGACGTCAGGTAGGAGTTTCTTCTTAGCCAAAAGTTGCATGCCTTTTTGGCTCAAGTGTCCAAGTCTCTTATGCCATAGCTCAATGGAGGCATTATTGACTGCTGCATTCACCTCTCCATTGGATAATTTTGCTTGCATCAGGTAGAGTGAGTTCTTTTTCTTACCTTTTGCAGTAATTAGAGAACCTTTGGTGAGCTTCCATTTTCCTTCACCAAAGTTACTGACATAGCCATCATCATCTAGCTTGCCAGTGGAAATAATGTTGAGCCGAATGTCAGGAATATGTCTGACGTCTCTCAGAATGAGTCGGCACCCTGTGTCAGTTTCCAAGTTAATGTTCCCCATGCCGATAACCTCTGTCACACCATGATTGGCCATTCTGACTCTGCCAAAGTTACCACTCATGTACGATGTGAACATATCCCTATGTGGGGTGATATGATACGAGGCTCCAGAATCAATGATCCAATCTGTTTCTTGGCATGATGAACTGACACATGCATCATCACAGATAATGACAACATCACCATCAGTTGCCACAGCTGTAGTGTCTTTGTCATCTTTCTTGTTTTCATTATTTCCATTCTTTTGATCTCTTTTCTTCTTTCTGCAGTCTCTTTCGTAGTGGTTTGGACCACCACAGTAATGGCATTTGAAATCTCCTTTGAACTTGGACTTCCCCCTGGATTTGTCTCTCTGGTGCTGAGGACCTCTATTTTTGTTTCTTCCTCGTCTGTCAGAATTTTCAGTCACCAAGGCATTTTGCTCGGTACTGAACGCCTGCTCCTTTCTTCTGGACTCTTCGTTTAGAAGGCAATCTTTGACCACTTGCAAGGTCAAATCTCCATTGGGAGCTGAGTTGCTGACTGACACCACGAGGGTATCCCAACTATCCGGTAATGAGCTGAGCAATAATAAAGCAATTACTTCATCACCAAGAGGTATCTTCATGTTGATGGATTGATTTATTAAGCCCTGGTAAGCATTAAGATGCTCCGTCATGCTGGCGCCCTCCATGTACCGTAGCCGGACAATTTTTCTGATAACAGAAGCTTTGTTTAAGGCATTTTTCCTCTCAAACATAGCCTCTATATTTTTCCATAGAACATCAGCCTTTTCCTCATTTGCAAAGTGATGGAAGATACTGTGTTCGAAAAAACGTCGGATAAACCCAACCGTCTTTCTGTGCAAGATGGTCCACTCATCTGCACTCATATCGTTTGGTTTAGATTTATCTCCCTGCAAGGGTAAGTACAAATCCTTGCAATAGAGAAGATCTAACATACTCGGTTTCCAGATTGAGTAGTTCGATCCGTTCAGTTTGAACATCCCACCAATAGATGATGACTCCTCCATTTTTAATCCGTTACCTCAAATATGAACGTGGCTCTCCAAATGCGAAAGCCAAATAGCCCGGGAAAACTTTTCTGATGTGGAAGATCAGATTAAACTGCGACCACAGAGCATACTCAGAATACCCGAGCTCTGATACCACTTGTTGGGAAAGAGTGCCAAAATAAATGACACCGGCGCAACGCGGAAGCGATATAATTCTTTTCCCCACTAACTGGATAAAAATGGGACCACACCAACGATAGTACGATAGAAAGAAATAGAATAAACGAGACAAGAGTTTTTACGTGGAAAACCCAAATCGGGAAAAAACCACGGGACCGAAGTCGAAAACCTCCACTATAACAATAATGGGCTTATACAATTTCTCCCTAAACTAATTAGGGGATACACAAAATCTTCAAGAGAATATCCCTTGGATTACAAATACATCAAGTTTAGAAACTTGGAATTGTAGAAGAAAAATAGAACACTCCCTCAATCTTATTTTTCTTCTCCCAATTTTCTCTCTATTTTTTTTTCTCTCTATTTTTTCTCTCTTTCTCTCTATTTCTCTCTCTATCTCTCGCAGCTCTCAGTTGTGTTGGTGTGTTTTAAGAGTGAGAGGAAGGCCCTCTATTTATAGCAAAATATGCATGCAATTTCAACTTTTATATGTCATGCATGACATCACTTGATGTCATGCATGACCTCTTTTTTTTCTTTTTCTTATGTGGGCCCCACATGAGGGGACCCACCCAACAATATATATATACATATATTATTTCAATGGGCTAAACATTTTTTCTACGTCACTGTAACTCACCTTTCTCAATGGGCTTATGATGCCCTGTTCTAAATGAGTATAAATTTTAGTATTTTTATGTAACTCAACCTCTATTGTTATCTTGTTATTTCATTGTTGAGAGTCATAATGTAATTATACTTCTTATTGTTGTAGTCTTACAGGTGTCTAAAATTTATTTTTATCAATTGTTTTTGATTCTTTTGCCATTAAAAAAATAAATTAAATAAGAATATTTTAGGTATATCAAAAGTTTCATAAAACAACTCATACTTTTATAATAGAATAGTTAGATAGATAGATAGATAGATTGTGCTTTGACATGTACCCGTAGTTGTTTGTGATTTTACTTTTAAATCTCGGTTTAATTGAAAACGGCATTAGTTTTTTTCTCCTATAGTTAGTTATTTGTTAATCGTTAGGGAAAACCACTTTTAATTCCCCACTTATACGCCAAATCCGATTTTGGTTCCCCAATTTTCCCTTTCATCAAATGTCGTCCCCCACTTATCACTTTTTAATCAATTTTGGTCCCTCCGTCAATTTTTTCATCCAATTATTAACCCCAACCGTCAACAATTGGATGGAAAAGTTGACGGAGGGAACAAAATTGATTAAAAAGTGATAACTGAGGGACGACATTTGATGAAAATTGTAACTGGGGGACCAAAATAGGATTTTGTGTAAAAATGGGGGACCAAAAATGCAATTTTCCCTCAATTGTTATTACATTTTTCGAGGATTTTGGTGCTTTGATTATGTAAATTTTCTGACTTTAATACTCTTATGCTCTTTTCAATGAAAAATTAAAGCATTGGAAATGGTTGTAGTTGTGGGTTATAAATCTCAGTTAAATTGAAAACTCCATTAAATTCTCTCCTATAAGAATTTGTAATTGTTATTACTTTTTTCTGGGCTTCGATTATTTAAATTTCTGACTCTAATAATCTTATTTTTTTTATAAAGAAAAATTAAAGCAGTGGAAATGGCTGCAGTTGTGGGAATAGTGACAAGTGTTGTTGGACCACTAATAGAACTTGGAAAACTAATTGGTCCACCAATCAAGCGTCAATTTAATTATCTTTGTTGCTTCACTAGCAACATCCAGAGCCTAAAGGATGAAGCTAAAAAGCTAGAGGATGTAAGAGATGGGCTGCAATTGAAAGTTGATGAAGCCGAGAGGAAAGCTGAAGTGATCTTCCCTGAAGTCAAGACTTGGTTATCGGATGCCAACAAGATCCATGTCTCCTTTGGTGGAATTGAGAATGATATTCCCAAAGTACAAAGTGGTTTTCTGAAGACAAAATCGCGTTTTTCACTAAGTAAAAAAGCGAAAAAGATGAGTGAAGCTATGAAAGAGCTTCAATGTGCCGGCAAATTTGATCATATATCTCAACCTGCACCCCCACAAGCAATGGGATCTGTTCCAATTGGACAAGTTTATGAATTTGAAACTAGGAAGCAAATTGAGGAAGATATCATGGAAGCTTTGAGAGGTGGGGAAGTGAATATGTTGGGGTTATGTGGTATGGGTGGCGTCGGTAAGACAACTATGGCTAAAAGAATCATGAATAGAGTGAGAGAGGAAAATCTGTTTGATGAAATCTTAATGGCAGTTGTCAGTCAACAGGTAGACATGTTGAAAATTCAAAGTGAAATTGCTGAGTCACTGGGTTTGAATTTGACAACGAAAAATTTATCAACTAGAGCACATCAATTACGCATCAGGCTAGCGGGCACAAAGAGAATCCTCGTGGTTCTGGATGATGTTTGGGAAAGACTCGAAATGGAGGATTTAGGAATACCATGTGAAACTGGTGTTAAAGGGTGCACAGTTCTTTTAACATCTCGAGATGGAGATGTTTTTGATGCAATGAATGTTCAAAAGGTTTGTGCTTTACAAATTTTACCTGAAAGGGAAGCGTGGTCTCTTTTCAAAGAGAAAGTTGGGTCTTGTTTGGATAATCCGGATTTGGTTTCTATAGCGGAGGAAGTTGCCAAGGAATGCAAAGGGTTGCCAATAGCCCTTGTAACTGTTGGTATGGCTCTAAAAAATAAAAAAAGGAAATCCATTTGGAAAGATGCACTACAACAGTTGAAAAGTTCCAATCCGGAAGACATACCACATGTTGTTCCAGAAGTTTATGAGCCCCTGAAGCTAAGTTATAATTATTTGGTTAAAATTATGCCAAATGCAAAAATTGTGTTCTTACTTTGCTCCTTATTCCCGGAAGATTCTGATATTAGTCTCAAAAAATTGACTAGTTATATCATGGGGTTAGGCATATTTGAAAAGATCATGAATTGGGAAAACACCAGGAAATTGGAAAAAATAACAGATAAAGTGGACGCATTAGTTGACGAACTTAAAAGTCGTTTCTTGCTTCTAGATGGAAAGAACGAACATTATGTCAAAATGCATGATGTCATCCGCGATGTGGCCATTTCCGTTGCTTCACAGGAAAGGCTTGTTGATCCCAAATTTAATTGGTCAATAGAACATGCTTATAGTGATTGCAAGTGGATTTTGATGTCTTCACGAGAAATCGAACTTCCTATGGTGTTGGATGTTCCAAGTCTTCGCCTGTTAATTATTGGGGGAGAAATCCAAATGCATGATCGATTTTTTGAAGTAATGAAAGAGCTCAATGTCTTGTCGATCAGTATTCCTTCAAGATCACTACCACAAACAATGCAATTGCTGAAAAATCTTCGAACATTGATTTTAAATATTGCAGCACCCTCGAGAGTGTCTCTGTTGTTGGAGAGTTACCGAGTCTTGAAATTCTCAGTTGTCGTTCTTGCGACTCAATTGCTGAGTTACCTGAGGAGATTGGGAGCCTAACTCACCTAAGGTCGTTAGAATTTTCATATTGCAAAAACCTGAAAAGAGTCGCGCCAGGACTCATATCAAGACTTGTTCGTTTGGAGGAGTTAAAGATGAGATCCAGCTTTAAGGGATGGGAATCAGATAAGAATGACAAAGAAAGTAGGAACAACGCCTCCCTCAATGAGCTGCAGTTCTTGTCCAATTTGACGTGCTTGGAGATTGAGATAGAGGATTGCACTTTAGCTGCGGAAGAGATGCGTCTTTCACCAAACATAGTGAAATATTACATAAATTTCACTCCCAGGTATTCTATACAACCTTTTGAGAAAAGAATATCTATGAGATGGCCAAAAGATGTTATTATTTTAGGAGATTGGATTCTCAATCTTCTAAGGAAGAATAATGAATATCTAGAATTGATAGGAGATGGTTCAGACAATTTTGATCTAGCACGAGTTCAGAAAATGAAGAGATTTGATTTTCGTGAATGTTCGACGGTGACGAAGCTAGTGAGTACAACATCAGTCGATTGGGGGTTTGGTGTTTTGCCTACCTTGGAGTCTCTAAGGCTACGGAATCCAATTCAAGCAGGATCCAATTCTTTACGATTTGTTTTCACTTGTGTATTTGTGGGACAGTCAAAATCAAAAAATTCCTTTGAGCAACCTTTCTTCCATAGTTATTGGGAGTTGTGACAATCTACTCAATCTATTTCCATTGCAAATGGCAAAGGATAGTATTTTACAGCTTAAAAGGCTTTCAGTTTCTAGGTGTCCGTTGATGGAGGAAGTCTTCTCAAAAGAAAACAAAAATGATGGAGAAGTTCATATCACATTCCCAAGATTGGAGAACTTGTCACTACGGGATCTACGTCGTCTCAAAACTTTGTGCAAAGGAATTGAAAGCATTGAATGGCCCCTACTAACAGAAATGAAAATCGAGGAGTGCCCAAAGCTCACAAGTTTTGTTTGTTGTACTGGGAAAAATGTTATAAGTTTAGCAGGCCACAGTGACGATTCTTTCCATTTGTTCTGCGACCAAAAGGTATACCTTTATACTCTGATTTGCAATATTCATGTTTTTATTTTAGTTCCCTCCCCAATTTTTTCTACATCTTTAATTTGTTTCTCTTAGTGCTACCACTCGTGCAGTGCGAGTTGATGAATATGTTTTCTTTTGATTTTTTGTATTATGCATTATAGAGATGATTATAAACTACATGAATAAACAAATTAAAAATCGACCTCCCATGGATAAATAAAACCTAAAAGATCGATCACCAAAAATGTCGTACTTAAGAAAATTACACTTTTGGTCCCATAAGTTAGGGTTTTTTCAATTTTGGTCCCATTGTTTACAAGTTTATCACATTGTATCCACTAACTTTCATTTTTTCTCAATTTTGGTCCCACCATCTAAAACAACTAATGGGGAGATGACACGTGTCCGTTAGTCAACTAATTTTTTATTTTTTATTTTTTTATTATGTTGATTAACGGACACGTGTCATCTCCCCATTAGTTGTTTTAGATGGTGGGACCAAAATTGAGAAAAAATGAAAGTTAGTGGATACAATGTGATAAACTTGTAAACAATGGGACCAAAATTGAAAAAACCCTAACTTATGGGACCAAAAGTGAAATTTTCCCTACTTATTAATAATAAGAGCATAAATCCAACGATGGTGTTAAGGTAAAATTATGATATATCGCATTAAAATACTAAGCTAGGTCGTTGTCACTACAAAAAAATAATACCTTAATGACAAAATGTCAAGTGGCAATGTAAAACATTGTCACTAATTGCAGAGTATTAGTGACAAGATTTTTTGTTTTGTCACAAGAATAAGTTTTACATATTTAATAGTAACAAGATTTGCATAGAAGTTGTAACTCTTGATACTTAGTGACAAGGAATTTGTTGTCACTATTGACAATTAGTGACACAGCTTTAGTGATACTTAGTGAAAACAATTATAGTTGTCACTCTATTTGTGTTGTCACTTTACATGTGTCACTAATTGTCAATAGTGACAACTTTAAAGAAATTTTTGTCACTAAAAATACTTTTTGTGACTCAGTAAAAATTATTGTCACTCATTATATATATCTAGTGACAATTTTAATATTGTCACTTACAATTTTGTCACTAATATTACTTTTTGTTATAGTGTGTAGCTAGTCTTCTAATTTAGTTTGATTGTCCAGTGATTCATTTTAATCAATCTTCTCTATTAGCTTTTATTGTAATTTGATTTTTAAAGGTTAAAGTGTAGAAATTGCTTCTGAGTTGTATTTTCTTTTTGTTTTTTCTTAATTTTCTCACAGTCTTGTTGCTTCGATATTTATTTAATCTTTTTGTCTCGAGTTTTTCATTGGGATTGGCATTTTTTTGTTCCCTTCGACTGTACCTTAATTTTTGTCAACTTCGCTGGATCTTTGGTTTTATATTCGCCCTTGTAAATTCCTTATATGGTATTTTTATATTATACTAGCGAAATATACCCGCCTTGTGCGTGGGCTACTGCATATGTTTATTTTAATTTTCAGGTAAAATTGTATTTTTGGTCTTATAAGATAGGGGTTGTGCATTTTCTCCTATTTTTTATTTGACTTTCACATCTAGTATCACCGGATAAAATCTTGAAGCACATTGAGTTCTCTTCATTGAGAATTGAATAAAACTCGTTAGTCAACTTCTTAAAGTTGCATAACCATTCCCGAACCTAGTTCGCAGATCACACTACTTGTCCCTTCTTTTCTCTCATGGCAATGTCACCACCATATCCACCACCATCACTACTTGTCTTTCCCCTCCTTCTCTCCCCAACTGCATTGCCACCACCATCTCTGACACCACGTCTTTCCTCTGACTCAATTTCTGAATTTAAGTAATAAATAACTCCTCCAATCTTAAATTTCCTTTTCTTTTTAATTAATGAAATTTTTGTTAGTTTTACAAATTTCAGGGGTTCATGCAATTTTTAAAAGTTGACTAATAACACACCCGTCCATTTTTTAATATGGAGAGTTCAATGTGCTTAGTAATTTTATCATATGAGATTAAACGTGAAAATCTCATAATTATTGTGACTGAGTGGGCAACCCGTATCAAACGGGACCAAAGTGCAATTTTTGCTGATTTTTAGTATGAAAATAAAATTTTGTATCATATAGCAATACGTCATAGACATATACAAATAACCAAACTTGATAGTTGTAAGATTAAAATTGTGATTTAAACATTTTATCATGTTAGTGAAATATTAACTTGATGAAAATCCACAACACAATATAATACTAAAGTATGCACTATCCTATTCTATTTTCTTAATCTAGTGCACTCACACATGGATTATATTCAATATCACGATTTATTTTATTGAATATCACATGTCATTCAAACACAAAATCTCCCAAAAAAGTCGGTCAAAATGTTGACTAATGGAGATGACCGTTAAATTTCTGACGGAAATTGGCTTTGGGACTAACATTGATACTTTTATAACTTATGGGACTAAATGTGAGACTTTTATAAAGTGCAGGGCTAAAAATGTACTCTGGGCCACTTACAGGACCAAAAATGAGATTTGCCCGTAAGATAATCCAATCTAATGCCTGTTTAGTTTATTATTCAATCTCATTAATTATGTGAATTTTCAAGAATAATGTACACTATGTAAAAAAAGATAGTGAGACACCAACCTAAATTTATTTAAAATTGACCTCTATGTACTTTTGTAGATGGTTTAAAATAATTCTCATTTTTTCTCTACTTAACATATTCTTATTATATTGCTAGAGAGTATAGAAAAGACGAATTTATCAATAAATAAAAATAAAAATACTAATTCCATGACTCTTTGTTGTTAAATAAAAAACCCAAAAACGAACAGGTAAATTATAAACAGAATTCTCATTTGTTTATTTTTGCGTGAGGTTAAATGGTCTAATAAATTTCTTTCTCCTCATATATTTTCTTTTTGCTTTCAATTATTTGTTTTGTGAACTTTTATAATGTTAAAAATAATTCTTTTTCCAATTTAGTATTGTATGTTCTTATCTTTTCAACTAAGTTTTTTAATTTAATTTTAAGAGTCAACGTAAGTAAAGTATGCAAAATGAGATATGTCACCAACAACCCAACATTTTTTCCCTTCAAGTTTGATTTTTAAATTTTCTCCTATTATAGAATTCATATGGAATACACATTGAAAATTGTAACAGATGATATAATTTATTTAAATTCCATTTAAAAACTTTATGTTGCTCATTAGTCAGAAAAGAGTTACATATTCTAGAAAATATTTGTGGTGAAAGATAGAAAATTATTTACTACTTACACATATCAATCATTTTTACAAAAATGTCGAATAATATCTAACAAGAAAAAGTAGATACAAAATTAATCATGAATACATACAATGAACAAATTGACTCATTTATTATAGTAGTGCATACAATGAACTAACATTAATTTTTAGAAGGATAGATTAAATTAATTATTAAGACAATAAATTTATTTTCTTAATAAACCTCACTTTTTTTTCTAGCATAATATTCACATAAGGATATTTTAGTCTTTACAAAAAAGTTAAGAAATATAAATCATCCCCTACATTCACATTTTTATAATAACTAGTAAACAACAAACACTACTACAGAAATGACCTATTACAACAATTTTTTGGCCAATTACAGTGGTTTTAACCGCTGTAATTGGTTAAGGCCAATTACAGTGGTTAAAAACCGCTGTAATAGGCACCTATTATAGCGGTTATTTTTATAACCGCTGTAAAAAAAAATTAAATTTTTTTTTTCGGAGCCTATTACAGCGGTTATGGAAATAACCGTTGTAATCGGCTATACTATTACAGTGGTTATTTCCATAACCGCTGTAATAGGTAGTTTTTTTTTTTTAATTTTATTTTTTCGTTTATAATTTTACCGTGTCGGAATGACACGAAATTCGCACAGTCATAGCGAAACAACATTCTGAACACGTATTTTTGTAATAAAATGCGTATTTGAGGCCTTAAACGATCTCGGATGGCTAAAATCACAAGATCGCAAGGCAAAGCCTTGCGTTTTGTTCAGAATGCCGTTTCGCTATGACTGTGCGAATTTTGTGTCATTCCGACACGGTAAAATTATAAACGAAAAATATTTTCATAAATACACAAATTTATACATACACACATCTACACATACGCAAATATACATACACCCATCTACACATACACAAATATACATACAACCACATATATACAAATATACATACAACCACATATACACAAATATACATACAATCACATATACACAAATATACATACAACCACATATACACAAATATACATACAACCACATATACACAAATATACATACACCCATCAATATATACACAAATATACATACACCCATCCACACATACACAAATATAAATACACCCACACATACACAAATATACATACACCCACATATACACAAATATAAATACACCCACACATACACAAATATACATACACCCACATATACACAAATATAAATACACCCACACATACACAAATATACATACACCCACACATATACAAATATACATATATATATATATATATATATATATATAGAGAGAGAGAGAGAGAGAGAGAAAGAGAAAGAGAAGAAGCTCACGGTCGTGGTGGTGGTGGTGCCGGCGGTGCCGGTATGTGGTGGTGGTGGTGGCGGCGGCGGTGGTGCCGAGCTTTTGGGGGTGGATTGAGAGAGAGAGAGAGAGAGACCGAGAGTAGAGAGAGAGAGAGGCTGAAATGGGTTTTAAATTTTGAGAGTGAGAGAGAGAAGCGGGAAGATAAAAGAGTTTCAAATTTTTTCGTCGGGACCTATTACAGCGGTTCTTATGTGAACCGCTGTAATAGGCCGTTTTTTTTTTTAATTTTTTTTTTTTGAAAATATACCTATTACAGCGGTTCTTCTCAGAACCGATGTAATAGGCTATTACAGCGGTCCTTTCTCAGAACCGATGTAATAGGCTATTACAGCGGTCCTTTCTCAGAACCGCTGTAATAGGCTATTACAGCGGTTCTGAGAAGAACAGCTGTAATAGGTCCCGCGGTCAATCCTATTACAGCGGTTCACCCATGAACCGCTGTAAAAGGTCCCTCCGTTCAGCGGTTTTCAAAAAATCGCTGTAATAGGTGCGCTGTAATAGACCATTTTTATAGTAGTGAAATCATATGATCTCGTTAAAATAACTCATATACATAGATATTGTTCAACTTGATAAATCTAAAACTTAAATAATAATTTAATTAATGAACCATTAAATTTTAATTAAAAAAACTATAATTATTTAAAGAATTAAAAATTGATTGACACGAAAGGTTGAATAAATATTTGAAGAAGCTAAGTTAATTTATTTATTCTCCATCGTTGGATCATTGATGATCAACCAGTAGATCAAAAAATGATTCATAAAATACTAAAATATCAGAAGAATTCAAAAAAATCAGAGAAAAATAAGAAAAAACACTTGTGAAATTAGAAAAACATTATATGTTGTAATTTAATTATATTATGGATTCAATAGAAATATAGTTGATGCAATATCAAAATGAATGATTTGAATGGATAAAATAAAATTTACCATTCCAAAAATTAAGTAAGGAGGATAGTTTGATAAATAAAAATAAAATGGTGTGCAAGTCATCAGGAAGTGAAAGTGATAAATATTGAATTATAACAAAACGCACTAATATATCTCCCAAGACCATGATGGAAGAGTGGTTTACTCTTTCTTTATTATTATTATTATTATTATTATTATTATTATTATTATTATTATTATTATTATTTATTCATATTAATATTTAAATAAAATAATAAAAATGACGCCTGACTTGTAAAGCTTTCCCAAGTCTTTCTTGGTAAGTTATATTTTGTATGCTTTTTGTAATGATATTCAATTTTCTCAATCAACATAATATTCATATAATTAATTAAAAAATATAATGTTAACAATGATATTCATATAAATTTATTTGTTCCAAGTTCAAGTAGATTAAGCTTTTTATCTTCTTATCTTCTTTTAATGAATAAATTATAGTGTATACAAAAACACGATTCAAACAGGTGAAAAACTCCCAAAATTATCAGGGGATTTGCTTCATCAAAGAGTTAAATAAATGAGATAATTAATAATATAACTCATTTTAAAAACAACTAATTTGGAGTCTACCATAGTCAATTTTGAGTCCTATAAAGAAACGAATTATAACAATCATGAGCTTAAACTACAACAGTCTTATGTTTTAACTCAGTGCAGAATTGGTTATATACATTTTATCATTTTAGGATTTTTTGTTAAACAATTTATCATTTTAGGATAATTAGAAGATATTGTACCTTTGCAACAAATACGATGTAGGAGGAGTTCTCGTCCGAGGGTTTAAATGTGATTCTATTATAGAGTCCTACCGTAATTATACACTTTATTGTTGTAGATATTCAAAATAGGGGTGTCCTCGGTTGAGTTCGGGCATTTTTACGAAAAAAGTTCAACATGACCCGACATGCGTGAGTTGACAAAATATCAAATTAACAAATAATTATCTTTTCAAACTGAGTGGCTTGGCTTGGGGGTTCAAGGTTTTTGGCGGACGGATTGGAGGATATTTGAATCTTCATTATAGCTCCAACAACTTATGTATAGTTACAATTAATAAGGAATAAACTAAATAACATAAATATTATTGTAGATTTAATTGAAAAAAATTGAGTAGGTGACATAAGAAAGAACAACAAATAGATTTCACTAAATAAAAAATATATTATCATGATTTGTAATGAGTATAAACTCTCAAATATTATAAATATAATTTGTTTTCATCATACGATATATATTTGTTTCCTTTGTTACGAAATTAAAATTTTTATTCAAATAAAATAAAAACAAGTTGTCAAACATGATACACAATTTTTTATCCAAATCATCCAAATAAAATATAACTGACTTATTTGAGTATGAATAAAACCATTGTTGTTAGAAAGTATATATTTTTGTATTTTTTCGAAGTTCTATATATAGCTGTTGGGTTGCGAGTTACAATTATTAAACTCACTATTAAACCCCGAAAGTGGTGCGTATATAAAATTGTCCCTATTACTTAAAAATTTTAAATCGGCATTATTCGGGCGGATTTATGTTCACTCCTAATTCAAAATTTATTTTTATTATTTATTTGTGAATTAAAAATTGAATTGCATATTTTAGGTACGTCAAAAGTTCCAAATTTTTTATATCATTATAGTTAGGATTCCGTAATTTGGTGCGAAATCAGCTGCCAAAATTAAATTTGTGCTTGGATTTTTCATTCATATCCATCTTAACTTACAATAAATTAAAAAATTATTGAAATATCCATTCCTATTTCATGGAACTTAATATTAAATATGAATTTATTTGTGATTCTGTGATAACGCATGTGTACATGTTGGGATATTTGATTTCCTATATTCTTCTTGAATGAATAAATATATAGGAATAACCTTATTTATGTATAATTTCATTGCAGAGTCCTAATTTAATTATACTTCTTACTGTTGTAGATTTATAAAACTTGTTTTTATTATTTGTTCTGGACTCTTTTGCCATTAAAAAATTGAATTCCATAGGGATATATTTTAGGTACATTCAAAATGTCTAAAAACCAACTCGTACTTTTATAATAGAATGAATAGATTATAGATTATAGATGAAAAGGCTAATTCTTGTGATTAAATAAACACGGAAAACTATTAAGTATCATCTAACACTACATATGAACATATAATGGCAAAGTTGCATTTTTTTTATTCCATATCATAGCTTTTTAGTCACAAACTTTAGGAGTTCAACACATTTGGTCTTGTTCGCCGAAAATTAGATGTGAAACATATCGAGTTATTTGTCCTTGGATATATTTGTTTCATTTTGGAGATCCACATCACCCATCAATTTCTTATTAAGCTTCAACTATTATTTTTCTTATGTCAAACAAGTTATGCAATTTGTTATATTTATATTTGCAGGTTACTTTTGGTAGTTTGAAGAGCCTACGTATCACAGAATTTGAAAATATTAGCAACTTATGGTGTCGCCAAATTCCTCCAACAGGCTTCTTCAACAAGCTTGAAGAAATAAAAATAGTTCGCTGTGTCATCATTAGGAGCTTATTTTCATTTTCAATAGCTGCAAATCTTGTCAATCTCAAACGACTAGAAATTTTTGACTGCTATGAGATCGTAAAAGTGATTGGAGATGAGGAAAATGTCTCTGACAACTTTCGCATTTTTCCTAGCCTTCAGTTTATGGCAATCCACTCCCTACCCAATTTGGTGAATTTTTGCGGATGGAGATGTGCTCTTCAGTTGCCATCACTGTCAAGAATAGAGATTTTTACATGTCCTCGAATGGAAAGTTTTACCATGGGATCCTTAACTACACCAAACCTCAAATTTATCCGAATGAGCTATAAATTCTTTAACAAAAAAGATGTGGATGACTTAAATGGAGTTGTGCAGCTATACTTTAGAGAAAAGGTAAAATCCATATATATATATATATAGTCTTTCATTGTTGCGAAACTTCTCTCGACTGCTTTACTTGTTTTCTTTTATCTTCTTTTCTCTTCAACACTTCAAAATTTCCACGAGGAATTTTGTTTTCTTTTATCTTCTTTTCTCTTCGACACTTCAAAATTTCCACGAGGAATTTTAACGGTACGTTCACCCAAATTAAAAATAAAATTTATATAACAGGGGTTGCTTTTTTCACTTCCTTTGCATTTATTCTTGGGAAAATTACACACAGACCCCCTCACTTATTGGGTAATTACTAAAACTTCCCCTCACTTATTGAAAAGGGATAAAAACGTTAAACTCCTATGAACTTTGGCCGTTTTTACACTTTTTTTTACAATATTTTTTTCACGTTGCCTCTTAAACTTCACAGGATTTACAGATTTTTATATAAAAGCATATTTAGGGGAATATTCCATCAAAAAATGCAATTTGACACAAAGTTGAGGAGGCAAAGTGAAAAAAACAAAAAAATTGAGGATGCAAAATGCAAATTTATTTTGGGAAAAAGTTCAAATTCCGGCCAATATTCCGCCTGAATATGCTGTTATATAAGAATTTGCAAATCCTGTAAAGTTTAGGAGGCAAAGTGGGAAAAAAAATGTTTGTAAAAAAAAGTGTAAAAAGGGCCAAAGTTCGGAGGGTTTAATGTTTTGATCCCTATTGAAAATTACCAACACACCCCGTCAAGGGATCTATTTGTAAGGTTTACAGGGGGTAAAATTGTAAGAATTGTTAAACACATAGGGGGTGTAGTTGTAAGAAACCCTTAACATGAGGGAGTGTGTTGGTAATTTTTAATAAGTTGGGGGATTTTTGGTAATTACACAATAAGTGAGGGGGTCTGTATGTAATTTTCCCATTATTCTTTGATGGCTTAATTTTCTCCTAAATGCTAATTCATTTTAGGACCAGTGTGATCAAGAATCAACTCAACTTGAAAAAACTCAACGTGAAAAAGAACAAGAAGAGTCGAATTTTTTGCAAATTTAAATTTTTTTCTTATCAAATTTGAATTTATTTAATTTTTTTTCTTATCAAATTTAAATTTTTTGCACATGCATCGAGTGTGCATTACCTACTAGTTTTAACAAAATATGGAGTGCCCTTTTATTTTATCAATTCCCTTTACGTTAAAGCATAGACTTCATTGTTAAGCATAGATAAACCGGCAACACCACCTCTCACTTTTTTTTTCTCTAAATGTAAAAAGTGTTGGCCTCTAGTCTGCAAAGCTTTGACAAGTTCAATTTCAACAAAACAGATAGATAGAGAGACAGAAAGAGAAATGGCGAACGAGAGTTTGAACGCTTTGGTCGACTCCGCCTCCGGATCCGACTCCATTTGGGATTGCCTTATGCCTTATGCCTTCGGACTATCTCGACATCATTTCGCTCTCGATCGACGGCCGTGATTCACTGCTCGCGAGGTTCCATTCTAAGAAGGATCTGTATCTTCACCTGTGTGATCATCCAATTCTCATCGACGGTGGTCACAAAGTATTATACTTAATTATTGTTGTTGTTCTTCGATTTTTATAGCATCGAATATGGGTATCTTTATATTTTCCAGTTTCACAAACAAGAAGAACTCAATTCAAAGTTCTTCGTAACACTTGTTAATATTTATTCTTATTCTAGTTCAGTATGTGAATCTGATTGGCCTCTCTATTGTTTTTAAAAAACAGAGCTTCTCATTGGAAAAATGGAGCGGAAAGAAATGTTACGTCCTGGCTGCAAGAGACCTCCTTATTGCGTGGGGTGATTCACCTCAATATTGGCAATGGATCTCTCATCCCAAGTCCAGGTAGTTAAAGTCGCCCCTTCCAATGATAGTAGTACAACAATTAAGGGAAACTTGCACTCAATCTTTACAAACTGGCCAAATTAATCTCACGGGATGCATCGTTTTGTTTTAGTCTCAACTGTTAAAAAACACATATGGAAAGTTAGTTAGTTTATTCACATTATCTTGCGCTTAATAAGTAATAAAATTTAAACAGTCCATGCACTTCAAGAGCGAAATTCCATACGTTAAGGGACCAAAAGTGCTTTTAACAATGGGATTCAAATTGCGACAAGCTCTATCTTATAATAGGATTAATATTAATAGAATATATATTGTAATTTTCTCCAACAATGAAGGACTTTTTCTTTTCTATTAATATTTCCTTAAAATGGTCACTTGTTTCCAGGTTTGCTGAGGTGGCAGAGCTTCTTGGAGTGAAATTTTTTAATATTGAAGGAAAGATAAGTAGGAAGATGCTATCTCCTAACACGATTATGCAGCTTACCTTCTGTTCAAACGTCTAGCGCGTTTCTATGGATTTGATCACGTATTCGCCGGTTATGTGGGGTCCACTTACCGTATGATTCATTTTAATGAAAGTGTGGCTACCGATGGCCGTACTGAATACCCGAAGCAAAGAAATGACGGGTGGATGGAAGTTGAGTTGGGCGAGAATTTTGTGACGGATGGAGGACAAGATGGTGATTTCAAGATGACTTTGGTGGCGGGTAAGGCTGTCAACTGGAAGCGTGGTATCATTATTCAAGGGATTGAGATTAGACCCAAATATCAAAACTAATTAATCTCCGATATTATGTAATGTAATTTGGTTGAGTTTTATGTGTATTAATAACTAGTTCAGCCGAAGCATGTGCCTTAGTTGTTTCCTCATATAAGAATCTTCAAATAATTGATAAAATTTAGTTTTTAATTTTTTAAATCAATCAATCAATCAGTGATCTTTTAATTTAGTTTTCATTGTTCTCAAATCCTTTAATTTAAATTCATTTATCTATATTAGTAAAGAACACGTGCGTTGCACGTGAGTACTTAGATTTAATTTATGTAATAGTATAATCGAAATGAAATATTTTATATGTTTATTCGTTCGAATTGCTTGTGCTGAAAAATTCTTATGAATTAAATTATAACCTTTCATGTTCCTTTTGAACTTCTAATAGAAGGTTCATGTAATCTTGTGGTTTGTTGGTAATTGAAATTATTCTTATTTTTCCAATACGCAGGTAAATAAGTTGTAACTACTGATATTTATTTGTTACGAATGTTACCTTCATTATAGTAAATAATAACAAGCATTCATATGTAATTTCAATTCACTCCATGATTTTTTTTTATGGATTGAGACTTAGTACGTCTGTAAATCTCATTAATAGATATTTGGGAGTGTTGTCCAAATAATTTGGTAGCATTTTAAAAAATCTTTGGTAGAATTTTCCTTTAGTCATGTACTCATTTTAACGAAGAATTGGCTTGAGTTTCTTGGATTAGAATGTTATATATCTAGGGATTGATTTCTTAAAAAAAATATAAAAATATTGACAACATACATATGGAAATGAGTATATAAAGTTTATTTTGTAGAAAACTATGTTAGATTATTTCTAACTTAATTTGAGTAGAAAGAATTGTCACCAAATTATGTACAATAAGATGGCCAGTATAGTTTCAACAAATAATTTTGTAATAATATTTTCCTAATGTGATATAGAAGTCTTGATACTAAAACTAATTATGTCAATATTGTTAATAGACTATCATTAACCTTACCAACTGAAAAATTACGGACAAATTATATATATTATTTGGTCTAAATCACAGGTATCCCTTAACCAAATTGGGTCAAAGCAATCTTGTTTGCACCGGACTTGACAAGTAAAATTGATCTTCCAGAAGCTTACTTTAGAGTTTTAACATACAAATCAAAAAGAAAAAAACAGAGCTCATAGAATGGAATCAAAATAGAGCACTATACATACATTCAAAATCGGAATTGACATTAGATAAAGCCGGAGAATTAGATTTTAGAAACTTAATATGAAATTACAGAAGACCCAGTTGATGGTAATTGTAGCAATTAAATAATTTCTTCAAGAAGATTAATGAATTCTGCAGGAAGACAAAATCACAAGAATTAGTTAAAAATGGATTTGGCAGAGGTGACCTAGTATCCATTCGAATGCTTGTCATCCGGCCATTAAGATTGTCAAAGAAATATTAATTATACAAGTGCATGCATGATAATATTAATGTATCTTCTTTTTTATTTTAATATTTTATTTAATATTTGAGGATTAGGATCATGTAAATCATGTAAATCACCCTAAATCACAAGTTAAAAATTGATTTGGCAGAGGTGACCTAGTGTCCATTGGAATGCTTGTCAACTGGCCATTAAGATTGTCAAAGAATTATTAATTACAAGTGCATGCATGATAATATTAATGTATCTTCTTTCGTGCATGATAATGATAATATTAATGTATCTTCTTTTTAATTTTAATATTTTATTTAATATTTGAGGATTAGGATAATATTAGAATAGGGCTATTTTGGTCCTAATTCAAAAGTTGTAAATCATGTAAATCACCCTAAATCATTCATTCTTTTAGAGCTCTAAACTAAATAAATAAATGAAAGAACAAGTAATTAATAACTTTGACATTTATTCCACTTGAATTTCATAAATATTTTTCCTACAAATTTTAGGAGCCAAAAAAATCAAATTTTGTGTTGCTATTTAATTATTTTTTCATACATGAATGAATTTGAAGATGTGAACTTTTAAATGTTCGCCTTGGGAGATCAAGTAATAGATGTCACCGACAATGTCATTTTTTTTATTTTTTATTTTACCTTTTGAAATAACAACAGTAACATTATCACTCACTTGTAGAACTAATAGATATGATGTTTAGTAATTTCATATTAACTTGTACAAAAACCAATATTTATTAATTGAGCATAAATGAACTAAACAATTTAATTGATTATGATTTTTGTAGAACTATAGACGAATAGAAAAATTTGTTCACAAATTAGAAGGACCAAATACCTCGTGTAGATATAAGAAAAATACATAATAAAGAAAAAAGTAACCTCCATAATTCTAAAATAGTATCCCATAATCCAATTGACAGAACCATAATTCCACTGAATATGAAAGTAAAAGGTGAAGGAAAAAAGAGTAGGGTAAGAGAGAAAAGGTAAAGCGTACAAGGAGTCGATGATTTACTATTTGAACTGTAAAATTAACTATAATATAATTCAATACCCTACCTATTGGTATCCAACATAGTTTGTTTGCATAATTTGAATGAAGATCAATATTTCTACAATTGTGTTAGACATAGAAGTGCAAGTACTTGTTACATGGATAAAGAAATTGAAAAACTAATTGTTTCTTTTTTCCCGCTCTGTCTTTGTATCACATATGACAAATAATTAAACTGCAAAAGCTTTGACGCAAAATATTATAAGTTAAGAATTAATAGTTATAGGTAATTTGACCGAATTATGTGATTTTGTCGAATTACATTAGATATAGATCATATATTATTAGTTACTTGATCTTAAGTTTGTATAATTTGATAATGTGTATCAAGTTAATTGTCCTGTAATAGTAAGATTGATATAAAATCTAAGTATCTATATTATTAAAAAGATTAACCTAAAATTCAAATATTAACTGATAAAATTAAATTAAGAATGTATATTAGAATAATGTCACCCTAGCATTTCAACTCACATAATTTAGATGCAGATTTTAATTTGATGAATGTGCATTGTTGAAATTGAACAGTTGAACTTAGTTCAATGTATGTTAATTGGAATTTAGTAGTTTATATAGATCCATATCTTGAAGGCTTAATTTTCCATGGCTCTTGTTGATGCCCCCTGACATGGCATGATCGACATCAAAAGAGTTTAAAAAAAGAACTCACATTTGCAACGGAGGCTTCCTATGTCAATGGAAAATGGGAAAACAACCAGCTTTCATTGCACAGATGAAGAGGGCTGGTGTCGTCCGACAGGAGCTTGCGAAGCTTAAGAAAGAGACTGCTGCCTAAGAAGTTTAATTTCTGGTTATTATGATTTTGGTTGAGGCATTTACAATTAAGACGGCAGTGGAGTTGGCCCGATGACTTGGCCGGAAATTTGTTATCATAGAAAGGGATTGTCTGACTATCAATCAACTTATGCATCCACTGGGTCACGATCTATCACCTATCGCGTTACTATCTTGGATGCCAAACGTTCTTTTCCTTTTTTCTCTAGCTTATCATTCTCTTCGTTTAAGCGATCGGGTAATGGAGCAGTTGATTGTCTTGCTAGGAATATGTTTGAGGATTTGGAGATCCTCATCCTAGACTTTGTAATTTCTTTTGCACTTTGGATTTGATTGAAAATTGGGTAACGTGATGAAATACCAAATTTTGCAATAGAGAATGGGAACTGCAATTTAAGAGCGTACAAAGGCAGCAGGTATGAATAGCCAAATTATTTATACTTTGCAAATTCTAGACACCTTGTAGATCAATGGGAGATGGAACTATAAGGACAACAAGGTTACAAGAGTATCAGGGGACCTGTTCTGCAATTTTCATCTAAACCAAATTGAAATGCTATGTAGAAATTTGTTGGCCAACTAAACTTGCAAATTGAAATTTGTTGGCTAAGTCAAGTCGAGACTTGAAGGGTCTCAATCTCCTTCCAGATTTTGTAATTCCTTTCGCAATTCGGATTTGATTGAATAATAAACTATGATGCACCGACACGGACACGGCGACACGGACACGGCACGACACGGACACGGGGAACGGCATTTTTAAAAAAATATAGGACACGACACGGCTGTCCGATTTTTATATATATATATATATATATATTATATACAAATTTGTATTTTACTTGTTTCTTCGTAAAACTATGTATATTGCAAATAATTCAACTAATTATCAATAACAAATGCAAAATAAAAATATAAACATAAACTAAATATAACAATAAACATGTTTTCAATCCAAAATATACTATAACAAAAATAAATACTCTGTTATTCAAATCCGTTTCTTATAAAAAGTTGGTAAGTTTTATTAGATTTAGAAAATTGATAAGTTTTTATTTACAATTTGACCCCCCAAAGTTTTAGTATCTTATAAAAAGTGACCTAGCCGTGTCCTGGCCGTGTCCTAGGCGTGTCCTGGCCGTGTCCTATCCGTGTCCAAATTTTATTTTTACTTTTTAATTAGGGGCACGTGGTAGCCGTGTCCGACGCGTGTCGGAGCCGTGTCCGTGTCCGAACGCGCCCGACACCGCCCGTGATGATTTTTCGGAGTGTCCGTGCATCATAGATAATAAATATCCATTTCTCTCAAAAAAGAAAAAAATTGGTCAATTACTATGCCATGAGAATACACTATAGTTATATGTTTGCATGATTATAAATTTATTTATTAATGAATTTCGATGTCCTTCCCTTGTTTGTTGGCAAAGTTTAATTTGCAGAATCTATATATAACTAACTAATCCTAAATTGCTTATTCCAATCTCAATATTGGTAAAGTATACACATATGTACGATACATGATGACTTTGTATGTTTCAATTTTTTTATATGAACTAATCCTAAACTGTTTATTCCATGTTAAAAGACTGTTATACCCCTCAAATTAGACTACAAATTTTAAATTTTTTTTATTAAAAAAAGGCTTTTAACTAAATTTAATTAAGTTTGAGGGTTTGTATTTGGGTTTGGGTCAGACCCAAAACTTGACCCTAACCCATTTATTTTCCCTTTTTTTTTTCTTCTTCTTCTTCATCTTAGTTTTCCACCATAACCACCGCCAACCACCCATAAACAACCAGCAAAGCCTACCTACCACTGGCGCCGCGAGCAGCAATACCGCGCGACACCACCATCCGTACAGTCACCATTGTCTTCACCAGTGTTCAAAACCACTACCAATCCACCACTTCGCACAGTCGCACAACCACCACCACTCTTCGCTTCGCACAAGCCACCACCATCGTCGCCACCAGAGCTTGTTTAGGAGGCCACCGGATCTGTTCCATCCGTCAAAACCACCCAACAAAACCACCACCACAATCGCACAGATGACAAATTCCACCACCAAAGTTTTTTTTTTTCTTTCAGATTTCATCTTCAAAATGTGAACTTCGGTTGTCAAATTTTCAGATTTCATTCCCAAATCTCAGATTTCAATTTTAGATTTTGTATGCTTTTAAATTGGCGGTGGCGGTAATTTGAATTGTGATGGATCTGGTAATTTGAGAGACCCAAATTTGGTATTGAAATCTGGTGTCGTGATGAAATCTCAAACTCATTTTTGGTTATGAAATTTGGGACTCTCAAATTCATTTTTCATTTTGGATTGCAGCAGATTTTATCATCACAATTCAGATTTTATTTTATTTTTTTGGGTTTTTTTCTTTTTTTTTTTAACTCAAAATATATGAGCCCTTGATGATATGGACTTAGATCCAATGGTAGTATGCTTTCTCAATGATCTATGGCTAATAAATTAAGTGTCAGATCCAATGGTCAAAAAAATAATAAGTTAAGGGTATAACCAACTTTTGGGAAAAAATTAATGTAATGAAGGCTAATTTAACGATTTGGGAGCGTATGCAAAGTTTTAACATTTCACCGGGGGAGGGGGGAGGGGTTAGGTGATTTCGTTAACAGGGGGTTTAGCATTTTTGTAATAACACAGGACTTTTCTTTTGCAATTAACCCATAAAAAATTTCTCTCGACTCCTCAATATTTGAGTTTTTGCACAATACCCGCAATTCCGTTTTGGGTAAAATATTTCAAGAATACCTCTTGATTCATGGAATATTCTGTAGAAATGGAATCAGACAGGTATTCTGCAATATTCCCTTGGAAATAAAATCAGGGAATGTTCTGCAATAAAAATAAAAAATTGGAGTGTCGAGTGTAAAATTTTTTAGAACATGAAGCAAAGTGCAAAACATGTAATACTTTGGGGGACGGGGAATCTGCGTTTTACCCTATATAATATACTAATTCATATAATAATATATCTTTTGTAAGACTTACAAATAATTATATAGTAGCATACATTATTATTTAATATTTTAAGGGTTGTTTTAATTGTTTTTACTTATATACAAATTTTTGTATTTGTTTTACTTACATAAAAAGAAAAACAGCATATATTTGAACTAACCATATTTTGTATAATATTTTTATATTATAGGAAAAAACACTAACCACCCCCTACCCCCTCCTAAAATTCTATATCTTAAAAGCGCATAAACATATTTTTCATTCTCAGAAATTCAATCTACAATCTTTTCATTCAAAAAAACCTAAAGATTAATATACACAAATTGTTTGACTATACTACCCTTAATATCTTAAGTTAATTATTTATCAATTGATTATTATTCTTAAAGACTTTTCATTTTGAATTTTCAAATTGATAAATTGTTTAAAGATGAATTTTATTTTATAATATTAAATATTTTAAATATTTTTTGTAATTTATTATTGACTCTAACACGGTAATTATCTAAAAGTACCCTTTTTTATTTTTAAAATGATTAGAAAATCTGAAAATTTAAAATAAAAATCATAATTAAAATTAGTTATCAATACAAATGTGTTTCAAATAAAAAATTTCTCACACAAAAGTACAATTGATTAACTTTTCATTAAGAAGGCTAGGACATTAAGTCCATAAAATTATTAGCCCTAAATATTAGTGGGATGAGCTTTTTGGATTGACAATAGTATCATGGATTATAAAATTTATAAATAATTTCTTGAAATTGAACCATTCACATTCACAAAAACAATTTAATTTAGTATATATAAATTTCTACTTCACCTAACATATACATCAGATAAACTTATGAACTATTAATTTCAATGCAATGCACATTCATTTGATGATGATGATGATGATGATGATGATGATGATGATGATGATGATGATGATGATAATAATAATAGTAGTAGTAGTAGTAGTAGTAGTAATACTACTGCTACTAACAATAACAATAACAACAATAATAATTATAATAATAATATTAAAAATAATAATAAATTGCATCAAAGAAAAATTAATAAATTGAATCAAAATAATAATAATAATGATGATAATGATGATGATGATGATGATGCAAGGCTAGAGTCAACCCACAAAGTCATTGTTGGGGTGAAACTTAGATCCATAAATAAGAAAATGAACACGCGTGCAATCTTTATAATTCAAATTGTTTTAAATAATGGAATAGGACACTTCACAAAAACATTAATACATAATTTGTAAAAAAGAAAATTTATTAATACATATCCATAGGCAATATAACATACATATTTCATGCATATCTTATTCTTTTTCCTGTGCTAACTAATTCAAACTGCACACACTAAAGAAAAGTCCGCATATAGATTTTAAAGAGTGACCAATGAGCTTTAAAAGGAAAAAGCAGAGAAAGACGTTTGGTTACATATTTCCATCTAAGTACTGTATATTAGTCTAAATCTTTAAAGAAAATGTCGGATAAGATTTTTCGACATAATATTTCACACGCATATATAGTCCTGCACAATCATAATATTTCACACGCATATATAGTCATGTTCTTTTAGCCGTGTCATGTTCACACAATTTTCTTACATATTGATAATGCAACATGAATTTTGATCAAAATGCTCCAAGGAATAAAGTGTCATGTAAATTTGAAAATGTATACGACACATTTAGTAGAGCCACCAAATAAGATAGTATTTCATACGAAAAAGAAACACGTACTATATTGTTTTGGTTTCGGGAAATGAGATAACTACCTTTGTAATATACAAATGCGTTACATACAAATGCCGCGGAATTTGTAGATTAAAACGTAACTCGAAATCCGAGGGAACCAAAATATAATGGAATGAGTATACTAAGTAACTTAGAATAAAAACCTGTAAATAGAACATACATCAGAAACGAACTACAATTAGCTAAGAAAACTAATTTTATCATAGGCCTCGTTGAGATAAAAGACTTTGATGTCCACAACATATAAAGTTACAAGAATAACTAAAGGCATGCTTACATATATATACCTGATAAATCATGTACCAATATTTTAATCCACTAATAGAAACAAAGAGAATAGAAAATCGAAGCTAAACATGAGATGCACAACTTGACTGAGCATGTCGAAGTAGATTTCAAATTTATAAGAAGATAAGTGTAATTAGTTATTTGTTTTAATTTCTGGATGAAGAAGGGTACCCTAAAAGGAATTAACCCAAATACCTAGCAAATTTGGGTTTATAGTCAAAAGCCAAGGCAATCTAGGGTTGAGCCTATCTTCTTTGAGAGGTAAACCTCAGTTGGGGTATCAATAATCCTCGAAGTGAGCTCGAGCCCCTCGTAGCCATCAAGTCAGTGACTTTTGCTTCCCCCACACATGAATCATGAGAGACGTTAATATGTCGTGATTGATCAAAAAGATCGTGAATATGAGAGATGGTGTCGAACTGGCGGTGTGCAAAAGAGGCCTCGTTGATGCATATCACAACATCGCGGAAACCGGCCCCAAGGGTGAGTTGAGGCGAATTAGCATTGCAGGCCGTCTCAAAACCGTAGAGGAGCATGCAACTCTGCTCGAAGAACGTTAGATGAGCCAATGGTGCCATTGAACCCCGTCACTCGCCTACTGTGAATTGTCGCCGATGAGCTGGCCGATGACAACAATACTATATGGTTGCATCGAGTGCTGCTGACAGCAACATCACCATTAATTTTCCAGGAACCACAGTGGAATTTTGTCCGTTCAACCTGGACAGTAGCATCAAAGGAAATAGGGTCCCAATCTTTTGGAATTCCAGGGCCTCAGTTACACGGGCAATAAGAAGGTCCATATATATAGGCAGGTATATGTTGAAAAATATTGGATGATATTTGCATCAAGACTAAGGGAAAATATGTAATTTGGACAATTCATATTCCTTTGACGCTTAATATCCTTATTAAACTCCACTTGACATATACATTGAACTAATTTGTTACCTATTAATTTTAAATTCATGCACATTCATATGATGATAATAATAACAATAAATCTATTTTTTTATTTGAGGATAATATTAATTAACTATCATAGGTCTAATAATATTAATTAATTATCATAGAATGATAATATTAATGTATCTTCTTGCGTGCATGATAATGATAATATTAATGTATCTTCTTTTTAATTTTAATATTTTATTTAATATTTGAGGATTAGGATAATATTAGAAGTATAGGGCTATTTTGGTCCTAATTCAAAAGTTGTAAATCATGTAAATCATGTAAATCACACTAAATCATTCATACTTTTAGAATAGATATAGATGGGATCGATAACTCGAATTTAATTGTCCACTTTACTACTTGTTACGACCGGTACTCTTGCTGAAATATGCGTGTGCTTTTTGCTTGTCATATTCCATTTGACCTTCAAATGGTGACTTTGTCCTTTTTTTCTTTAGTCAAGATTCACAAGTCGAAATTTCCTCTATTCATCAAGCACGAGGTAACTAGATAACTTTTGAATCCTATTCTTTAAAATATGACCAAGTCGTGCGTGCCAGAGTTGTGTGACAAGTAGATTATTAGATTTATGTTTGCTCGAGTTGTATGATTGTTGAATTTCCAGAGTTGTAGTCTCAGGTTATATATAAAGATTGTTGTTCCAAATATGCTCTAAGAATTAATTTAGAACCACGAAACATTTAAACTCCATTTATTTAATATTAAAGTAAAATCCTTGTCTGTGCAAAACCGAGACAAAGATGAGGGTTTTTTTTTTTATTAATTTAAGAACATAATAAACATTCTTTAAAGAAAACCTACTACTACTCCCTACAGCTAATGTGGCTTGTCCTATGGCTCTCGCAGTGATAGACGCTCCATTAGCCTTCCTGAAGACTCACCCTCATTTAGCTGTTTGCTTCTTGTCATCATCCGCAAACCATTGCAAAGGTGAGTACCGCAACTGTTGACAAACACCCAAGAAACATGATTAACCAACAAGTTAACCTCAACGATAAACGTATCTTTCCCTTGGTCCATGGGAGGTGGCGGGCAATCCTTAGTCCAGTGTCACTTCACTTGACAGTCCAGACATCTCATTTTGACACCTCAGGTTTAGCATAACATCCAACCCAAGCCCCCGTACTAAATGCAATATAAAAAGTAAAACAAAAGCACCAATTTCCTTTCTATTTAAGATTTTCGAATGAAATTGGCATAATCAAACCTATGCCGAAGGCTAGCTACCCCGTCTTCTCACATAAGTATTCATCATTTGAATGTCTCATTGTTTAGATAACTCACGCTTAATGGAAAAAAAGGGACGAAAATTTAAAATCGATTCCATAACTTATGCTTGTCCCATTTTGGTTTCATTCATAGCTAATTATCCTATTTGATTCGATATCTTTTCTATTAGTATCAATTTAGTCTCATTGTCAAGACCGAAGATTCTCCCATTTTTTTACTGATTTTATTAAAAAAGTTGAGGCTCCGTATGGTTGTATTTTCGAAAATGAATTATGAGTTTTTTTTGGGAGACGGTGTATTATAGAAATTTGTGTGAAAATGTTGACTTTATTTGTTTGTTTGGATGAATTTTTAGAATATGTTTGAAAGTAGTGTAGATGTGATATAAAGTTGATTTTTATGAAGATTTGATATATAAAATGATTGAGTTAATTATGAATATAATGATGATGGGGAAAAAGATATTAGAATAATTTTTTTTGATGAATAGCGTTATGAGTTATATATAAAGTAATATGTATATTACCAAACCAATAAGTGTGGAAGCCTTTCCATCCTGCTTCGTCGTAATTAATTATTTTTTAAATTTTAATTCTCCCCTCCCCAACGTGTCGGCTGCTTCGTTGCTTCCCTCGTGCGGCGCTGCCGCGCGTCCACCTGAATTGGGGTTTCTTTTCGTCCGTCTGGTGGGTTTCTCCCGTCATTTTGCGTTCCGCTAATTCATCCACTTCCCCTGTATTTGGTCATCAGATTCTTATTGCCTAGGCTACAATTAAGCTATTGAAGGTTTTCGCAGTTTACTTCTTTGTTAATTGATTTTATGCACTCGTTCTGTGTTATTTTGTTTGTCCTCGTATTTTTTGATTTTGTTCTCGCAATTTTTAGAGCTTCTATTTATGTTTTCTTTGGGGACCCTTGCTAAAATTTGTGTGCTATGTGTATTAGGTTAGAGATAATGGATAATGGGTGCTGACTGAAATCTGATTTCTTTGTTGTATGGTTATTTGGTTTCTTGATGCTAATCGCTTTTCTGAGACAATGCGTTACGAAAGGTTTTGTTGTGCATATGAGAAATCTGATTTCTTTGTTGTTTGGTTATAATTTATCTTTCCCTTATGCCCTGCCAAATCGAGGAGAGAAATAATGTTGTTGTTCAATTTCATCGGTATCCCCTGATTTAGTGACTGAAATGGATGCATGTGAATGCTTGATTCTCTTTGGTTTAGGATAGAATTTAAACTAGGTTAGCCTAAGCTTTTTGTTTACACTATAAAATAATTTGGGCTTTCAAATTACAGAGCCCAAGTAACTCAGAAAATGACAGCTCGAGTGAAGTGCTCGAGTGCTCCAGCTCGAGCAGGTTGCTCAGTCCCAACTCGAGTAGCATAGAAATAAAAAATTATCCTAAAGTTGCTCAAGGAGCGTGCCATTTAATATGTTTTGTAAATGGTGTAGTTTTCAACGCAGCCTCCCATGTTAGGAAAGGTCAGAGGATAGTGAAATGGGATTTTCCATGATTTCCTTGTACTCAATATTCAAACCCTCCAATACTTGGAAAATTGAGATGTTGACTTCACTTTTAATTTGTTTTGTAAATTAACTCCACAAGATTATGTTCCTGTTTACACTTGAAAATAATTTGGGCCTTCGAATTACAGAGCCCAAACTGTAGAAATTCGAAAAGAAGGAAATTGGGTCCACAGGTAGGTAAGATAAGGCCCAATAAATTCAGAAAATGGCAGAAATGTAGGCTGAGTTGATAAAAGCCCAAGAATCGAATCGAAGGAGACGAAAAGAACCGAAATGCAATAATCTGCATTCAAGAAAGACGCGCTAAAATAAGAAATTTGAAAGAACCAGTTGAAGGCGGTTCCCGAAGAAGGGGAACGTGGGTTCCCCAAAGCCGAAATATATACTGCCAAGAAGGAGAAGAAGGAAGGATCATCAGAATCACAAACTTCTATAGTTTCATTTTCTTAGAATTAACTCTAGTCTTAGGAGTAGTTGATAGCATAATGTAGGAGTAATTGTAGAATAATTTAGTATTTGCTTATCACGAGTTGATGGGATTTGCCATCAAGGTTTGTATCTGTATTTGCTTGTAATCCTCGATCGAAGATTCTTATGGAGGTATAAATTATCTTTTTTCAGATTTAAGTATTTGATGGGTAATTTTATCTTGACTTGAGTTTGTCGTCGCTGGTTTATCTTCTTTGTCGCTTGTTGTTTTGGAGTTGGCTTTTTATGCGATGCGTTGTGTATTTGTTTGCTGGTATTTAGTTTGATTGAAGATGTGATAATCTACCTTATACCCGGATTTGCTTAATTAAAAATATTTGATATTTTTAATTAATGTGATGATAAATAGTATGCATGCCCGAAAACACTAGCGGACAATCGACAATGGGTACGTGGCAGATTTGTACGCAAAGATGAAGCTGGGGAGATTCCTAAAGCATCAATGTTCCAGAGAATATGAAGATGGGGATGATCTTTGGGTAATATTCCCTTCAAATGATATTTTAGTAATTATTATAATTGTTTCTCTAAACTTGAGCACAATAATTAGAAAATATAAAATAGCCTATATATATTGTTTTATATTGCAAGTAAGAGTAGAGGTTCATTTATTTTTAATTTCTAATCGAATAAAGACATAATCATTTATGTGCAGAAATAGGAATCACCCAAATTAAACATAAAATTCATATAACAGGGGTTGCTTTTTTCACTTCTTTTGCATTTATTCTTGGGAAAATTACACACAGACCACCTCACTTATGGTGTAATTACCAAAACTTCCCATCACTTATTAGAAATTACCAACATACTGTTAGGGATTATGCCCTAAAAATCCAATTGTATGATGCATTTGTTATTGATTTATGAAATTGTTCTTTTACAAGTTACGAGCATAATTGAAATTATACTATAAGATAGACGTAGTCCATAATTACATATGATAATCCAAATGGAAGTGTTGTTCCATGGGAAAAGACTTGGATTTTTTTTTTATGTTATTATAAATGGGTTGTAGTCGGTGATAAGAATGGGCGTCTTATCTGCTAAAGACTACAATATACTATATTTGATGATTTGTCTTAATCATGGGAATATGGATTCCAAATGTATAGTATATTCGTGTAAATCAATAAGATTGAAATACTGAACCGGACCAAACAGATTATTTATTTTTACTACTATTGAAAATAAATAATTTTGTACAATAACTCTTAATCCTATGATTGTCGTGGACTAATGCATCTAGTGTACATTGCTTTGATATATTTAGAAGTGAGGTCTTCGGTGGCCAATATACTTTATACATTGGGCAATGACATAAAAATGTGATTAGAAAGGACATTCATATGGAATCTATAATCTCCATGAGAGATAAGATATATCCCCTATAATGAATTTGCAATGTTCAATTTTTCTAAAACTTTGGCCAAAGTGTTTCAAGTGAAGTGTCACTAAAATTATATGAAAAATAGTTTTTCATTTGGAAAATTGATAAGAAGCAAATTGAGCATTATAGGATAAGATGTGAAGAATAAAATAATAGTAGTATTAATTTTATTTTTTTCAAGGATATTTAATAGAGGAGTTAATGAAATATTTCTTTACGAAAGAATGGGAATTCAAAAATAAATTGAAGTTAATTTTAGAGTGCAACAATATTTATTTAGTGGAATTAAATATTGTTAAGTGATATTAAATATTATCATGTGATGATAATTTGATTTAATCTACTTGGAGCTAAAATTAATTTTCCCTAAGGTCCCTTCGCAAACCTCAAATTGAAACTCTACAAATAAATACTAAAGTATATCCATTAGATGGATAAGTTTGAACTTAGATGAAAATTAACGTGGGAAATATGTTTGGAAAAAGATATTTAATTAAATAGTGATTTAATTTAAAAAAGAAAAAAAATTACACGTGAACAGTACGCGTGTACTGTTCACCTTCGTGAACAGTAGCGTACTGTTCACGCGCAGCCAGCAGCCGGCTGCTACCATGGTCAAAAATTTGTTTTCTATTTTCACCCCACTTAATTTTTTTTTTTAATCAAACTTCATCTTTTTTCACCCTATATAAAGGGGTGTCATTTACAAGTTCAAACACACCAAACAAAAACGAAAGCAAGTAGTTCTTGTATATTTTACGAGAGCAAGCTAGCTTTTAAGAAAATAAAATTCCTCTTACGGAGTTTTATTTTAGTAGTATTTTTTTGGAGCCCACACTCCCGAGTTTGTTGAGGCATTGCGAAGAAGACTTTGCGGTGAACGAAGCATTGCGAAGAAGACTTTGCGGTGAACGAGTTCTTCTTCTACCGGCGAATTTCGAATCTTCGGTGTAAGGTTTGCTTTCTTCTTTTTCAATTATTTTTATAGTTATTCAATTATTGATTTTAATTAAAGTGTTTAATTATATAGTCTTTTAATTGTTAGCTATAGATAGGCAATAATTATTATTAATTAAAGTGTTTAATTAATTGCTTTAAGCCATAGTATGTATGCTTTAATTTTTTGATGTCATGCATGTACGTAAAAGAGCTAGGTCTCTATTTTAATTCCGCTGCGTACCAATTTGGGTTCGATTTTGAATCGATTTTTCCCAACACATACCCCCTCAAGGGGTTTTACAGAGAGTATACTTGTAAGAATTGTTAAACACAGAAAGAGTGTTGACAAGAATTAGCTCAACGTGAAAAAGAACAAGAAGAGTTGCATAAAGAAGGCAAAGAAGACGATGAACGTGAGAAAGTCGAGACAGAGGAATAAGATAATTAAAAAAGTAGCTGAAGAAAATTGTTCATCTAATTAAGGTAACACCTTTTTGATGTGATTGGTATCATTACCATGAATATTTCTAAGGAATTGATATGTCAGTTTCAATGCACTAACGGAGTTCCACACATAGCAATAGAAAATAATATTAGTTACAAAATTTGAAGTGACAAAAAAAAAATTGTCATAACGACAATAATTTTAATTTTGTCACAATAATAATTTTCAGTGACAAGTGTTCTTTTTAAGTTGTCGTTATTTATAATTAGTGACACTAAAATTAAACAATAACAAACATTGGCTATTGCCCAACGGCATATCAATACTTTCCTCCCCGAAAAGGGCCTTGTCCTCAAAGCCTGACTCAGAACTTGGCCCAAATGATTGATCAATTAAATTGGGGAAAGCTTCAGTAAGGGACGGGAAGTGTTCCCAACTCATTTCTTCATTTCCTGATTTTGACAATTTGACCAAAGCCTGATTCTTCATTTTCCATTTAACCAGCCATGTCTTCGTAGTTGTCCCCTTTCTCAAAAGGGACGTTATCTTCAAAAACGCCGTGGGTTCGAGGCATGGGTGAGCGTTCCGGTCTAATGGCGGTAGGTTAATCGCGGCAGGAGGAGGTCGCAGCTACTTAACCGGAGCAACGAGACATGGGATATTGGTTCGGTACCATTGGAAAAGGCGAAATGTAACTTGGGTGTGGTTTGATTGATAGTGTTTGATAGACTTGTTGGTTGGATTGTGGGAACAGTGGTGGAGAATTGGTGGAGTATAGGAGTGGATTGTTGGGTGAGGAAATGGTTTGATGGCCCTGAGTTACGGGTGGTGGTTTTGATGAGTGATTTTGAGAAAAGATGAGAATTGGGATTGTAGCAAACTCATAAGGGGCTGGAAGTCTGACTTTGTGCCCTGAAAAGGAGTAAGGCTGAAATTGGGATTTTGAGATCATGAGAGTGGAATGTTTCGGGTTCCAGGGTTGGATTTTGTGGCAGCAAATTAGAGAGTAAGGCGACGAGTGATTCATGGAGTTTCGCCACCTCGGCATCGCGCAATTTGGAGCCGGCTTCAAGCTTTTTTGCAGTGTTTTCAATGGCATCCAATTTGAATTGCAAGGAACGCAGTATCTCGATAAGGCTATGCACTTGTTCATCGAGGGATGGTTGGCTGGAATCGGAGTGTGGGTCGCGGCGTGGATGCATCATTCGAGGGGAATGAAACCACCAATGATAGGAAGTCCTTGATGGGTGTCGAATCCAAACAAAAATAATTCCTACTCCTAAATTTGTAGATAGCGATGAGCAGGGTCGAATCCACAGAGATTGGTTTAGATATAATTCTCAATAAACGAATAAAATAAATGGAGGGTTTTTAATAATCGATTAAACTAAAATTAAACTAAATAACAAAAATTATTAAAATCAAGAGATTCAAAATTAAACAAGTAGAAGGAATCAATATGTGGTGAGATTCTAGCCTAAGGAGTTATCTCCGTTTTGATTCCAATAGTTGATCCTTGATGCAAAGATACTTCAATGTTCATGAATAAATTGGCTATAGTTATTAACAAGCTCTAACAACCTAGTTTCTCCTTAATTTATCGATAACCAAATAAGCTCTTTGGTTATTTCTCTTATCGATTAAACAACCCTAAATAAGCTCTTAGGATTTAATTTAACAATAGCATTAAGAAATAGAGAAACACCAATTCTAACCAACAAACTCGCAAGCTCGGTTCATTTAGATTAGATCACATATTCCCATAATAACAATCGAAACTTGTCCATAATCAATGTTATTAACTACCACAAATATTAGAATTGACCAAACAATTACGGATTTGGGATTCTAAATGGCTATTTACTATTCCGAAAATCAAATAACGGGCCCTTATTATTTAATTAATCAAAATAATAATTTCAACAAACACAGAAAATATGCAAATACTCAAGAACAAAGAAGGAATAAATATAAATTAGATCTCACAACTTTTGTAGAATCAAACTTCAATAATCCTTGGCTAGAACTTGAGTTTTTAGCAATACATCTTGAAAGAAATAAAAACGCAGAATTTTCTTCTCCTCTCCATGTACAAAACGTGAATAGTGATTAATGTCTCCCAGAAGGAATAAAATTCCAGCAATATCTAATTATATATGCCTAGCCAAAAGACTCCTAACTAAATAAAACTCTAATTATAATGGAAGAAGGAAAATAATTACTTACTAGAATAAAATACTAATAAGACTCTTAAAAGAAATAGGAAAGCTCCTACAAGATGGGAAGACTCCTACAACTTCATGTGTCTTCTTCTTTTTCTCCATCTTTTTCTTCATTTTCTTCTTCTTTCAAATTTCACCTATCAAAATAAAAATCGTAATAAATATCTATAATTTAAACTCAAATACTAATAAAAGAATAAAGGAAATTTATGTAAAATATGCATAAAATGCACACTAACAAATTCCCCCACACTTTAACTCTTGCACGTCCTCGTGCAAAGACAAAAGACTCAAAAATCTAGAAAAAGAAAAATAACAAAACAACTAAAACTAACCACTTTCGTAGGTATCACGATTGCATTTAGCGTATGCAACAAGCCTTTAAACCCCTAGGTTACCCTAATGGACGAGTGGTGTCTCGTGAGGGTTTGCAGATGATATACCCACAAAATCGATCTCTCAGTGTACAAAGAAGCAAGTCAAAGAAACTTATTTTTCCAAACATCAACCCTTATCTTCAAAAATTTTAACAAAAAGTCTTTAAAGATATCCATCATGCCTCAACTATAACTTTTGTATCCATACATACTCTTCAAAAATTCACAAAAATCCATGATTGTAAAATCACGTATACAACATTCAACTCGCATTATCCATTTCTATCTCCTCAAGCATTTTATAACCAATTTAGCACCAATATCATACTTTTATTTACTTTAAACAATTACTTGTCTTTTGACGCGAATACAAACATTGGTCATGAATGCACCCGGTTACTCAACAAGTTTATCATTTATCATTTGATACCCTCTTATAGCCCTATCAGGATACTAACACAGTAGCAGGTTTGGGCCGATAGATCCCAGACCAGTTGGCCTTAGGTTACCAAGCTTGAAAACTCCTCAGGCTTAATCCCTTCAGTGTAGTTAGCCCCAGGCGCTACAAGAGGTTATATCATACACATTTTAAGCACAAATTACTTCATAGGGTCTTAATACCCATATTTTCAACTCATCATCAATTTAATTTCACCAAAATTTAAACTTAAGAAAATATCAACGAACTTTGCGAGTCAAATATCACATACACAATTATTCCAAATTACAAACTTCCGTAAATTTCTCAAAGAAGCATGTACTTCAACAATTGTAACAACATAAGCATGCTTGACTTCTCTCATGAATTTCATCAAATTTCTCAAATCAAAAGAATTGATATTTCGAAAAAATTTACACTAACTTAACTCGTTGCACACCAAGAGATATACACATCACGACAAAGGATTTAACCCTTCCCCCACACTTATTTCATGCATTGTCCTCAATGTATCACAATGTATAAAAATATAAAGCATAAGAGGAATAATAAAAACGTGGTAAAGGAACGGGACTCCCCTAATCGTAGATGTGTCAACCCGAGATCAATTCGGTAGTGACTGATTTGTAATTGGGCTTGAAGAGCTTGACCCGGAATAATTCATCGAAAGAGACCCAGAATTGGCAGCTGCTGGTGTCGGGTGTGAATTCAGAGTGTGACTTATATTTGGGCGTGGGCACGCCTAATTTTGAGTCATGAATTATTAGCAATGTGCACAGTTAAACAGATTGCAACTTTGGATAAAGCGTGGGCACGCCTAATTTGAAGTTGTAATCTGTCAATTAAATTTTATTTTTTTTTTCGAAAATTTTCTAAGTTTAAAAAGTGTCCCCGTGTGATCTTGGTTGTGTTTCCCCTCAAAGAAAAAGTGAAATAAAATAAAATAAAACAAACAAAAACATAAAATTTAAGAACTAGAAAAGGTAAAATCTTGGGTTGCCTCCCAAGTAGCGCCTTTCTTTAACGTCTTTGGCTAGACGAGGTTATGGCTCAAGTTGCATAAGTAGGAGGTTCAAAGCCATCATTGTGCCAAGGTACCTTTAGTAGATCATCATCATTGAGTTCAATAATTTGCTGCATCAACAAGTCAGTATCATCTTTAACAAACATAGAATGATCATCATTAGGATATTTCATAGAATCATAAATACTAAATTCTATGATTTCACCATTTGATTCCATAGTAATTGTCCCATTATGAATATCAATGTTAGTTCTAGATGTTTTAAGAAATGGTCTTCCAAGTAAAATGGGAGCAAAATCACAAGAGTTATCCTCACTCATATCAATAACATAAAAATCAGCAGGAAGAACCAAATCATTAACTTGAACTAATATGTTTTCAAGAACACCATCAGGATATGTATTAGACCTATCAATTAATTGGATAATCACATCCGTTCCTTTCAATTTTCCCACATTCAAAGATTCATAGAGAGAACGAGACATGATATTAATAGAAGCTCCTAGATCTAACATAGCCTTCTCAATTCGCACATGACCTATCTTACAAGGAATAGTAAACATACCTGGGTCCTCGCATTTTAGAGGTAATTTCTTTTGAATGACTGCAGATACATTTACCTCATTTTTTCGGGGAGTCTCTAGAATTTCCTTTACTTGCTCTTCCTTCTCATATTCCACAAGCTTACCAGGAAACAGGGGAGATACCTCAATTAGCTCGACCTGCTCGGCTCGTGTCTCAGTCGGTTTGAGGAGTTGAGGTTCCACAGATTTCTTCTCCAACTCTTCTTCTGCCTTACGTTTAGAGTTAGCAAACCGACTAGGAAACGGTGGAGGTATTACAAATTTCTTGAGCTCTTGTAACCCCTTTTCACTTCTCAAAGTGACTGCACTAACATTCTGCTTTGGATTCACTACGGGCTGAGAGGGTAGTTTACTCGAGCTTTGGGAAACCAACCCATTCACAGTTGTAGCTAACTGACTCATTTGACTCTCCAGATGTTGTATACTAGTCCTCGTCTCTTGTTGAAATTTTTGTGTGTTAGTTGCTAATTGTTTAACAATTTCTTCAAGAGTCATGTCTTGTGGGTTGGAGAATGGCGGAGGTAGTTGTGCTTGTTGTCTGGATTGATATGATTGTTGGAATCCAGTAGACCGTGGACCATAACTCAAATTAGGATGATCCCTCCACCCGGCATTGTAGTTATTGGAGAAGGGATCATACTTTCTCTGTGGAGCCCCCGGAAATCCAATAGCATTGGCTTGTTCGTGTGGATCCTCTTGAAGTGTAGGACACACCTCGGTAGTATGACTAGGATTAAAACAGATACCACATGCCTTCACTTGCTGTGTATTGCCTACTATCAATTTTTGCACTAGGGAGGTCAAATCATCCAGACGTTGATTCACTGATGCGAACTTCACCTCATTCACCCCCTTCAGTGCAGTATCTTGGCGAGTGCCAAATTGTTGAGTGTTGGCAGCCATGTTGGAGATCAAATTTCTTGCTTCTGTGGGAGTTTTGTGAACCAGTGCGCCTCCACTCGCAGCATCTATCATATTCCTTTCCATTGTTGACAAACCCTCATAGAAATACTGGATTAGGAGTTGTTCAGGAATTTGGTGTTGTGGACAACTGGCTACTAGTTGTTTAAACCGCTCCCAGTACTCGTACAACGACTCTCCACTGATTTGCCTAATCCCGCATATCTCCTTTCTTATGTTGGCAACTCGTGAGGCGGGAAAGAATTTCTCCAAGAATTGTTTCTTCATTTCATTCCATGTCTGGATTGAACCAGAGGGTAGATAATAGAGCCAATCCTTAGCTCTGTCAGCTAGTGAAAACGGAAAAGCCCTCAGTTTGATTTGATCTTCAGTGACATTCCTTGGTTTCATCGTCGAGCAGACCACGTGGAATTCTTTCAAGTGTTTGTGGGGATCTTCTCCTGCAAGACCACGAAAAGTAGGAAGTAAGTGTATAAGACCAGATTTTAATTCAAAATCTACCTCAAGGGTGGGATATTGAATGCAAAGAGGTTGTTGGTTTATGTTTGGCATGGCTAACTCCCTTAAAGTTCTCTCGTTGGCGTTGGCCATGTCTTCAAGTTCCTCTTCTGAATCACTAGACGTATCACTCAAATCCAAAGTTAAGTTGAGCCCGGGAGATGAAGTAGACGGGAATCCTTGAGCACGTTGCTTGGCTTCTTTTCGTAGTCGACGAGCTGTTTTCTCAATTTCAGGATCGTATTGAAGTTCACCTGTACGAAGGGATCGAGGCATAAAACTGACCAAGCAACAAAAATTAACTATATAATGAGAAATAAATCTAAAAGCACTAATCCCCGGCAACGGCGCCAAAATTTGATGGGTGTCGAATCCAAACAAAAATAATTCCTACTCCTAAATTTGTAGATAGCGATGAGCAGGGTCGAATCCACAGAGATTGGTTTAGATATAATTCTCAATAAACGAATAAAATAAATGGAGGGTTTTTAATAATCGATTAAACTAAAATTAAACTAAATAACAAAAATTATTAAAATCAAGAGATGCAAAATTAAACAAGTAGAAGGAATCAATATGTGGTGAGATTCTAGCCTAAGGAGTTATCTCCGTTTTGATTCCAATAGTTGATCCTTGATGCAAAGATACTTCAATGTTCATGAATAAATTGGCTATAGTTATTAACAAGCTCTAACAACCTAGTTTCTCCTTAATTTATCGATAACCAAAATAAGCTCTTTGGTTATTTCTCTTATCGATTAAACAACCCTAAATAAGCTCTTAGGATTTAATTTAACAATAGCATTAAGAAATAGAGAAACACCAATTCTAACCAACAAACTCGCAAGCTCGGTTCATTTAGATTAGATCACATATTCCCATAATAACAATCGAAAACTTGTCCATAATCAATGTTATTAACTACCACAAATATTAGAATTGACCAAACAATTACGGATTTGGGATTCTAAATGGCTATTTACTATTCCGAAAATCAAATAACGGGCCCTTATTATTTAATTAATCAAAATAATAATTTCAACAAACACAGAAAATATGCAAATACTCAAGAACAAAGAAGGAATAAATATAAATTAGATCTCACAACTTTTGTAGAATCAAAACTTCAATAATCCTTGGCTAGAACTTGAGTTTTTAGCAATACATCTTGAAAGAAATAAAAACGCAGAATTTTCTTCTCCTCTCCATGTACAAAACGTGAATAGTGATTAATGTCTCCCAGAAGGAATAAAATTCCAGCAATATCTAATTATATATGCCTAGCCAAAAGACTCCTAACTAAATAAAACTCTAATTATAATGGAAGAAGGAAAATAATTACTTACTAGAATAAAATACTAATAAGACTCTTAAAAGAAATAGGAAAGCTCCTACAAGATGGGAAGACTCCTACAACTTCATGTGTCTTCTTCTTTTTCTCCATCTTTTTCTTCATTTTCTTCTTCTTTCAAATTTCACCTATCAAAATAAAAATCGTAATAAATATCTATAATTTAAACTCAAATACTAATAAAAGAATAAAGGAAATTTATGTAAAATATGCATAAAATGCACACTAACAGTCCTTTAATGTGAGTGTGAATTAGCACTCCCAAGAATAAAAGATGAAGAAGAAGAATAACTTTTCTGCCAATTTTTCTCATAAACTTCATTCATGAAAATAAGTCAATATAAATACACAAAATCCAACTCCTAAGAATAAGGAAACTAGCAGCAACTACGACTCCACTATTCAAAGACACTACTTCCACTACTAAACTTCTTTGACTTAATCAACAATTAATTAAAAACATGCTGACAATTAAAATTAAACAATAACAAACATTGGCTATTGCCCAACGGCATATCATTTTGCTAAGTAAGTAATAACTTTTTTTTTTTGATAAATTAAGTTAGTAATAACTTAGTGACAACATAAATAGAGTTGTCACCTATGATGCACAGACACGGACACGCGGACATGGACACTACATGATACGGACATGGGACACGTCAATTCTTAAAAAAATACGACATGGACACGGCTTGGACACAGCCGCCCATATTATACATATATATATATATATAATATCCAATATGTTATAAACCTATAATAATTGATATCATAACAAATTAGTAAATACTTATAATATTGTGGAATAAAAAACTAAATAACCTAATTAAAATAAAAATAAATAAAAATATTATACTTTGGGTTTAAAATTGGGGAATGGGGTACAATTTTAGGATCCCAAAATTGAGAGAAAAGAGACCGGTACGGTGGTACCCTAACCTTCAGTTGACAACGGCAACAACAAGATATGTTTTCCGGCAACAATGGCTATTTTGGGAGAGAAAGCAATGTGCAGAACGTGAACTCCTCAATTTTATTTTCTTTTCTTTTCTCCAAAAACTCGAACAGAAGAGTGCTAGTGAGATGAAACATCTCTTCAGTTTTCTTTTCTTTTTTCATTTCGGCCCCTAAATATTTTTAAATGTCAAAGTTAGGCCCGACGTGTTCTGAACGTGTCGGACACACCGCGTACCGTGTCCGAATAATATTTATTTATTTTGAATTTTGGACACACTTATGCCTTGTCCAATATGTAGCGATGCAGTGTCCGTGCCATGTCCGACACTGCATGCAATGATTTTTCGGAGTGTCCGTGCATCATACGTTGTCACTAATTGTCAATAGTGACAAAAATGTTCCTTGCCATTAATTATCAAGAGCAACAATTTGTATATAATTCTTGTCACTATTGAACTTGTTAATACTATTCTTGGACAAATCACAAATTCTTATCACTTAATATTAGTAATTGTGGTGATTTTGAATAACACAATTATTTTCATCTATTTTACATTCTCAGGTTTTTCAGCTTACTTTTGTTTACTAAATATAGATGAATATGATTGGAAGTCCATGTGGATGTAACGCAAATGATATTGAAGCATACGTTAACTGGTAATTTGGTGCACACAAACGACACCTGAACCGATGAAATCTACAGCTCAACCGCTAGAAAAAGAAAAAAAATTGTTCCTGAAATTGTCTTTAGAGTTTATAAAAGCTTTCTGTAAGAATCTTTCTCATCTGCTGTCAGGGCATGTTTGATGTAGCTCAAACTTGATAAGTTTGGTAGTCTTATGGTTATGATCACTAGGTTTATGCAGTTTTTTTATGATTTTGTATGTTTGGAGTTAATTTTGTAATAATGCATTTGATATTATCCTAAATATTGATTGTTCTTGATTGTAAACATTTGGTGCTAATAATGCATTTCTTTCCATCCACCTTACTGTGTGTTCTAAAGATGTTTTGTAATGAACTATATATTGTGAAAGTAGAGCAAAGCTCACGAGCTTTCGGTGGGAATTGAACCCAACACCTCTAATATCTTGGTGCATAAGTTTTGCCAATAGAGCTAGACTTCATTGGCTTCAGTGTATAGTATATGGACAGTAGTGAAGGGAAATTCTAGTGAAAGCACTCTAAATCAAGACACGAAATTTATCATAGACTATGCACATCATAGATATGTTATCTCTAATGTATTTGTTTATCCTTCTATAATTTAGATGACCTCGAGAGATACATCTCCAATATAGTCTAACACGCTACTTTGCAGAAGTTGCTCTTGAGTCTCGGGTGCGTGTTTCTGAACTCAACATAAGATACTACATGAATTTTAGTCTTGTACACCCATGATTTTAAATTTCAGTCGAAATCCCGAAATTTCAGGTTTCCTACCGTCCCCAAGTGAAATTTAACTTTCGATCCAATTTTACTGAATATCTGTCGAAATTTTGATCGATAACCAAAATTTTCCGAAACTTTCATCGAAACCCGAAATTTCCCTAACTTTAAAAATAAGATTAAATCATTTTGTAGAATATCCATCGTAATTTCGACCGAAACCCAAAATTTTCAAATATTTACATCAAAACCCGAAATTTAAAGATAATATTAAATTATTTATTTTTGACTTAAATATTTATTTTTAATTATACCATGTAAAAATTAATTTTAGATATTCTTTTTCTTTCTTTGGGACCGCAATCATGGAGTATAAAAAGTTGTTGTGAGACGGAATATAACGATTTTGATCCAAAAAATTTCATATGATTATGAATAATATATATTATATAAAATGTATATGTTTTTGTTTTAGCGAAGTATTGAAGATATTTATTCATTACTTTACTTCCAAATCCTACTTACTTTAAATTTTTGCCACAAATCTTACTTATTCAAATTTTTCTTGCTTCCAATTGATTTTTTGCTGATTGCATTCTTCAAATCTAATCTCGTAGATCAGGCCATGAAATGTGTTATATTGCCTTTTAATTGATCTCATTTTGAAACAGACATAGACGCTAGTCACTGTAATGTACCATTTAGTTAATTCAAAGGTGTAATTCATTCATTGTGCTTAAAGGTTATATCTAAAATAATTAGTATCCCTTTCATTATGTCCTCTTTCCTGAATTTCTTTAGAGCTAGAATAGATGGTGTCTTCGGCTGAAAGAGAGTGAACCCTTTAATCTTTATACAATGATTTAGTGGACTTTGATTTTAGTCTGCCAAAATACTTTTATTGGTTGAGTTGCATGGAAAGAGGCTCCGGTTTTCGTTTTTTGTGCTTTCTTATTCTTAAACCTTCAACATCGTTCAATGGCAGGGTGGAGCTAATGCTGGCCACACTATCTACAACTCAGAAGGAAAGAAATTTTAGTCCCCACAGGAATTCTCAATGAGGAAACAAAATCTGTGTAACTGGTGGTAATGTCGGAGTCCTTATACACCTTCCAGGCTTCTTCAAAGAGGTTGATGGTCTCGAGTCCATTGGAGTCTCTTGTAAAGGATGAATCTTAGTATCCGACCGTGCTCATTTGTTGTTTGATTTCCATCAAGCTGTAGATGGGCTTAGAGAAGCTGAGCTGGCTAAGTCGTTCATTGGAACTACCAGGAGATGCATTGGACCTTAATTGCTATTCGAGCAAAGTTTTAGGCAATGGCATAAGAGTAAGTGACTTGAGGTATATGGACACATTTCCTCAGAAGCTTGATGTTTTATTATGTGATGCTGCTTCAAGATTCCAAGGTTTTAACTATGGACCCGACATGTTCAGGGAAGAAGTTGAAAAATATAAGAGATAAGCTGAGAGGTTGGAGCCATTTATTACAGATATATATAGTGCATTATATGAATGATGCTATATCTCATAAACAGAAGATTTTAGTAGAAGGTGGTCAGGCAACCATGTTAGATATCGACTTTGGGACTTCCTCTAGTCCGTCTGCTGGAGGAATATGCACGGGTCTTGAAATTGCTCCTAGAGTTGTTGGTGATCTTATTGTTGAAATTCCTCTAGTTGCCAAATTTAAATGGGCCTCCCTATGAAATTAGTGGCTCATTTCTCTTCTATATCTTTCGGCCTAAAACTCGTTTCGACATGGCCTAGTTAAATCCATCAAATATTAATTTGGGTTTAGAGGTCACAACCCACTCAAATAGAGCTTGTGACATAAATTGATTGGCTATCTACTATATCGATCGTAACTCCTTCACTTTGAAACTCACTTTTAAGTCAAGGTCACGCGAACGAGTTGTGAGGGGGCATTTTGTAGACAAAGCAATTTTGCATCCAATTAAATAATGACAAGTGGAAAATACGATATTAATTATCAATTTAAGTCTTTTAATTTATATTTTGGGATTTATCAAATTTAATTCCAAAGTTAAATGATTGATTTAATTGATATTTTAATATTTATTTTATTGGCAAATCAAATCTTGCCACATGTCAAATTAAAGTGTTCCAGCCAATCAAATTATGTCTTGCAGTAAAAAAGTCAACTACCAATCATATTGCATCAAGTGAATATGTTAATCAATCAAATGACTCCAAATTAATTGATATTTATCTCTTTAAATTAATATAGATATTAAAGAGATAATATCTATTAAATTTATCATCATCAAAGATTAGCCAATCAAATGACTCCAAAGTAATTGATATTTATCTTTTTAAATTAATATAGATATTAAAGAGATAATATCTATTAAATTTATCATCATCAAAGATTAGCCAATCAAATGGCTCAAAAGCAATTAATCTTTATCTCTTAATAAATAAATATTAAAGGCACAATTTTCAAAGGTGTTTCAAGAATTTGTGGCTTCTCCATTCTACACCTATAAATAGGGTCATTGGAAGCTCACAATAAAAACACACAAAATTAAAATTGAAGCTAGAGAAGACAAGAGAAGTTCCCAAATTCTCTCTACAAGTTCTTCAAATTCCAAATTTCAAGGCGTTCTTGGCGAAATTCATCAAATTTTGGCTTTTGATCCTAGATTAAGGTGCTAAACCTTAGCATAAACGTTATAAAAGTCCAAATCAAGTTGAAGGAAGATAAAAGCGACGAGTCGACCTTGAAGCTCTCAACTTTTCCAAATCATTTACATCGTTTGATTCGAGATTAAGGTGTTAAACCCTCACATTAACGTTATAGACATTCAAATCCACATTGGAGAAGATCAAAGAAGTAATTTTTTGCTCCAATATTCAAATCAAAGTTCTTGAAGGAAGAATCAGATGATTAGATTAGGGATTGTACTCCAATTCTTTATTTTAATAATCAATATTAATTCATTTGTCACCATTTTTCTGTGTTTTTGTTTACAGACACAAACAATTTGTTGTGTACAACATACACTACACGAGTTGGTTTGGGTCCTTTCCCTACAGAAATCTTGGGGAAAGGTGGTGATCTACTCAGATTTGCTGGACAGGAGTTTGGCACAACAACTGTTGAGAGAAAAACAAAATTAAGCAGCGAAAGTGACAAACAAGATTACAATCAAACAATCAAACACTCTCCCCAATTGTATGAACTTAACAGGAAGCAAACAAGCACACCGATCAAACCAATCGCTGCTGCAATAACTAGTATGGAAATAGATAACGAACAATCACACATGAGACACCAGATTTTTACGTGGAAAACCTCTCCAAATCGAAGAGTAAAAACCATGAGACACAACGGTCCAAACCAAAGCTCCACTATAATCAATAGAGGTCACAAAATACAAGTCACCAAATGGGTACACAACCCCAACAACACAGCAAATAATCACTCTTGACAATACAAGAGAAGCAAAAACAGAATTACACCAAAAACAGAGGCTGTTGTTCGAACTGAATAACTCGAGCTAAGCAACATAAAATGGAAATCTGACTGGACAGAATGGAGCACAATGTGTCGTGAAACTGCTGTCTAAATTTCAGCATAATACGACAAGAAATGACCTCTCAAACGACAAATTGTTGCTGGCCCAGAAAAGAAAAACTGTTGCTGTGTACCTGCGGCCTTTTTTCTTTCCTTCTCCTTAAACCCTTTTTCTACCTTAAACCCTTAGATATTTTCATCCTTTTTAATATCTAAGTAAAGGCGAAACACTTGGACTTAAAATCCACCATTGGGCCTCCCCAAAATTGGACTTTTTTCACATAGGAAGGGAGCCCAAACCCAACAACAGCTGGTCGCCGTTGTTGTGGCCGGCTTGACATAGTTGCACTGAAATATTGTTGTCAGATAAATGGATTCACGTCTCTGAATCTTACCAAACTTGACATTTTATCAGATTTACCAGAAATTCAATTGGGCATTACATACAAGCAAAATGATGGTACTCCAATCCAATCATTCCCTTCAGACCTTCGTGTTCTAGAGCAAATCAAGGTAAGCTCTAATTTTTCGTTTTATGTCCATGTCACGTTGCTTAATTTTCCGTTTGTCAATGAAAGTCCTGTTCGTTGACTCCAAATTCTGTTACCATGTAGAAACCCATGTTCTGGGCATCATGTGTAAGTTATTAATTAGTAAATTATATAGACACCTCTACGTGATACCTGTTAGAATTAATTTGTAATTTTCAAGAAATGTGTAGAACAATCTTGATAAATGTACCTAAGAAATATCTAGTAGTCTAAGAAAAATCTAGTATGTGGTGGACTAAGAAATATCTAGAATATACATTTCCCAACCACCTCCTTTCTAGATGTATCTATTGATCACTATAAATAGAGGTGTACCATGCAACTTGTATGCAAGCTAAAACCATATGCTAAATTCTAATAATACAAAGAGCAGCAGCTCATATCTTAATCCTTTTTCATAAATCAGCCGTGCATAATTAGTCCCCTTTTTAAAATTAGCAAAGTCTCCAATAAATTCCTAAACAAACATCAATTGTTTCACTCAAAGTCCTTCACACTTCCGCTACTACTCCAACAAATTTGGTATCAGAGCCGTGTAGACGGCTTTGATCAGTCATCATATAAATCATGGCGACAAGTTCATCCACTACAATGTTGAAGTACTCTCCAAGTGAAGTACCAATATTTGAAGGAGAGCATTATGATTATTGGAGCAGCGAGATGAGGGATTTTTTCATCTCTCAAGACTTATGGGAAGTTATAGAAGAGGAGTATCCAGAGCCACCCGCTGAAGGAGATCCGACCAAATGGACAGCTACACAAGAAAAGCAATTCAAAGAAAATCAAAAGAAAGATGCGACGGCACTTCGATATATAAAACAGGGGGTAAGTAAATCTATCTATCCTCGAATTTTTAATAAAAGAAAAGCTAAAGAAGCATGGGAAGTTTTACAAAAAGAATTTCGGGGAAATGATAAAGTAATATCGATCAAGTTGCAATCTCTTTGGAGAGATTTCGACAACTTATCGATGAAAGAAAGTGAAAAAATTGGAGATTTTTTTTCTAGAGTCTCAACTATTGTAAATCAAATTCAATGTCTTGGAGATACTATTCAAGACAAGAAAGTGGTCGAGAAGATTTTGAGAAGCTTACCTCCAAAGTTTGACCATTGTATTGCCGCGATCGAAGAATCAAAGGACTTATCAAAGTTGTCGACATTCGAACTCATGAGTTCACTACAAGCTCATGAACAAAGAATCAATAGGTCGACAAATCAGTCCGTCGAGCAAGCATTCCAATCCAAACTCAAGTTTTCGGAGAATGACTCAAGCAAACTTGACTTCAAAAAAGGAGCATTTCAAAAGAAGAATCATTACAACGGAGGAAATCAAGAGAGGCGCAAACTCAACAAAGGTGAAGGAAATCAATGTTGCATTATTTGCAAAAAGAATAACCATACTTCACAAGATTGCTACTTCAAGTGTAAGAGATGTCGAATCCCTAATCACTCACAAAGGGATTGTCGATATCAAAATAATCAAGAAACGAAAAGGGCCAATTTTACAAAAGAGGAGGAGGAAGACCAAGTTTTCTATTCTTGCCTAAAAGTCGAAAAGGAGTCGCAAGATACATGGTATATTGACAGTGGATGCAGCAACCACATGACGAGCAACCGCGACATATTTGAGGAGCTTGACCAAAACTTCACATCGGAGGTAAAACTTGGAGACGACAAAGTCTAGAAAGTTGAAGGAAAAGGTGTCATTGTTGTCCGCACTAGGCAAGGTAAAAAGAAATTTATTCATGATGTTCTTTACGTGCCGAATCTAACTACAAATTTATTAAGTGTTGGTCAACTCTTAGAAAAAGGTTATTCGGTAAATTTTGATAATAATAAATGCAAAATCATTGATAAGAAAAATAACACAACAGTGGCAAATATCGATATGGCCCCAAATAAAATTTTTCGTCTAACTTTGCCACTAAATGACCATTGTGCATTGAAAATGGAAAAATCTGAAAATTCTTATTTATGGCACTTGAGATATGGTCATTTAAATAATAAAGGGTTGCACTTATTAAACTCAAAAAATATGGTTATTGGTCTTCCTAAAATTGAAAAAGAAAATAGAATTTGTGAAGGATGCATTTACGGGAAAATGCATAGATTTCCATTCCCGAAAACATCTTGGAGGGCAAAAACACCTTTGGAGTTGGTTCATGCCGACATATTTGGCCCTACAAGGACGCCTTCACTAAATAATAAGAGATACTTTATTCTCTTTGTAGATAATTTCACTCGGATGATGTGGATTTATTTTCTAAGTGAAAAGTCCAAAGCATGTTCTGTATTTCTTCGGTTCAAAGCCCTAGTCGAGCGGCAAAGTGGGCATCTAATCAAGACTCTACGAACCGATCGTGGAGGTGAATTTATCTACAACGCATTTATTAATCACTGCAAGGATGAAGGAATTCAAAGACAACTTACAGTGAAATATAGTCCGCAACAAAACGGTGTGGCAGAGAGAAAGAATCGTACTATTGCTGAAATGGCTCGTAGCATGCTGGAAGAAAAAGGAATGCCAAAGAAATTATGGGCAGAAGCTGTTAATACAGCCGTATATATACTCAACCGGTCACCAACAAAAGCTGTTCAGAATAAGACACAGTTTGAAGCCTGGAACAAGCGAAAGCCTCAAGTCGATCATATGAAAGTATTTGGGTGCATCGCTTACGCTCTAAATCAGTCACCAAATAAAGATAAATTCGAAAAGAAGGGTGAAAGACTTGTATTCATTGGCTATAGCGAGGAGTCGAAGGGCTATCGACTATTGAACCCAAGTAACGACAAACTCATCATATCAAGGGATGTGATATTCGATGAAATGGCAGCATGGAATTGGGAAGAAGACAGCAATCAAGCAACATCTCAAAACAACATTCTTCACCCGATGAGTACTCAAATGAATACCTCGGGACCAAGAGACCTCCCGCAGAGCCAAGACTTAAATTCGGCCCCAAGTACCAGCAACTCAAATGATGAAGATTCATCTTCGGATTCGGAGTTTCCAGTACGAAAGGTACGTCTTTTACGAGATATTTATGAATCTTCAAATGTTGCTTACTTTGCTTGCGAACCTCAATCTTTTGAAGATGCAAAAAATAAAGATGTGTGGATTGACGCAATGAAAGAGGAAATATCCGTAATTGAGAAAAATAAAACTTGGGAGCTCGTTGATTTACCTAAAAATAAAGAAGTGATTGGACTTAAATGGGTTTATAAAATAAAATATGCCGAAGATGGTTCAATCAAAAAGCATAAAGCTCGGCTAGTTGCAAAGGGATACTCGCAACAACCTGGAGTCGACTTCAATGAGACATTCGCTCCAGTAGTTCGAATGGAAACCATAAGAACGGCTCTCGCCGTAGCAGCACAATTGGAGCTCAACGTATATCAACTCGATGTTAAATTAGCCTTTTTGAACGGTGAGCTACAAGAAGAAGTTTATGTCGAGCAACCACAAGGCTTTGCGGTGGAAGGAAAGGAGAACAAAGTTTATAGACTTAGAAAGGCGTTATATGGATTAAAGCAAGCGCCACGAGCATGGAACTGCAAGATTGACGGCTACTTTCTCAAAAATGGATTTGAAAGAAGCAAGAATGAACCTTCGCTATATGTGAAAAAAGAAGGTACGAATTTTTTAATAGTTTGTTTATATGTCGATGATTTAATTTATTTTGGAACTGACCTAAAAGCAGTGAAAGAGTTCAAGTTAAAAATGATGAAAGATTTTGAGATGACTGATCTTGGCTTAATGAGATACTTTCTCGGCATCCAAGTTAAACAAGTCAAGGGAGAAATTTTTATTTCACAGGAGAAATATATTGAAGACATACTCAAGAAATTTCACATGGCCAACTGCAAGCCCGTAAACACGCCCATGATGCCAAGTGAAAAATTGCAATTGAATGATGGCTCGGAAAAGGCAGATGGGAAATTTTTTCGAAGCTTGGTGGGTTCACTCATTTATCTCACTCACACTAGACCCGACATATGTTATGCAGTGAGTGTGGTTTCAAGATTTATGCAAGATCCTAGCAAAAATCATCTTGTCGCTGCAAAAAGAATTTTGCGATATCTTCAAGGAACTAAACAACTTGGACTCCAATATGTCAAAGAAGAAGATAACAAGCTGGTTGGATTCACTGATAGTGATTGGGCGGGATCCATAGATGATCGAAAGAGCACGTCCGGCTATATCTTTTGCCTTGGTTCAAGTGTGATCTCATGGAGCTCGCGAAAGCAAAAGACAGTGGCATTATCATCTTCAGAAGCCGAATATATTGCAGCAACGGAGGCTTCATGTGAAGCAATCTGGTTGAGACGAATTCTCAGTGACATGCAACAAACACAAAAGGAGCCGACAAAAATATATTGCGACAATATGTCAACTGTAGCTATGACTAAAAATCCGGTGTTTCATGCCCGCTCAAAGCATATTGAACTACGACATCACTTCATTTGAGAATTAGTGGGCAAGGAGGAGATTGCGATGAATTTTATCAACACAATTGATCAACCAGCTGATTTCCTTACCAAAGCAGTCACATTGGAGAAATTCGAGAAGTTCAAGCAGCAATTGAAAATTACAAATTAAGGAGGAGTGTTAGAATTAATCTGTAATTTTCAAGAAATGTGTAGAACAATCTTGATAAATGTACCTAAGAAATATCTAGTAGTCTAAGAAAAATCTAATATGTGGTGGACTAAGAAATATCTAGAATATACATTTCCCAACCACCTCATTTCTAGATGTATCTATTGATCACTATAAATAGAGGTGTACCATGCAACTTGTATGCAAGCTAAAACCATATGCTAAATTCTAATAATACAAAGAGCAGCAACTCATATATTAATCCTTTTTCATAAATCAGCCGTGCATAATTAGTCCCCTTTTTAAAATTAGCAAAGTCTCCAATAAATTCCTAAACAAACATCAATTGTTTCACTCAAAGTCCTTCACACTTCCGCTACTACTCCAACAATACCTAATTGCAAAAAAGATCTCGAGATTTGAGAAATGAACACATATCAGTAAACGCATATTAAAATTTTACTTCATGTCAGTGAAAGCTGATACAATTTCACCCCTGTTTCTCAAGCTGTCAGATTAAGGGTGTCATAGTAATTTGCAGAACCTCATGGAGCTCATGGTTATTAACCAATACATGAGGGAGGGAGGAGGGTGTATGTAATCATCCCTATTAATTATCTTTTCTTGATTTTGTTTAGGTTGAATATGAAACTATGCCTGGGTGGCAGTGTGACGTTTCTTCGATCAGAGAGTACTCTGAGCTGCCAAAAGCTGCACGTAACTACGTAGAGAGGATAGAAGAGCTCGTTGGGGTACCCATTCACTACATCGGTATAGGACCGGGACGGGATGCCCTTATTTACAAATAAGGAGTTATCTTAGCATCTTGGTGAGGATATTTTCTTTTATCTGGAGTTTCGACCGGGAATGTGCTTCTTTAGGCTGGAAGAATTTGTTCCCTATGTATGGGGTTGATTTATTTGACAGAAACTAGTGTAAAAGTATGATTTTGGTCAGATTCCAACTTCTTTCTTGCATTATGGTTTTATTTATACTATTTTATTAGCTTTCATCTGAGAAATTAAATGTAATAATTCTATTAAAATTGAATGATAATTGATAGTTAAAAAGGCCTATGTATTTTAGACTACACGGGTTACATTGAATAGATCAATTGTGATTGTGGCGGAGCATTTTAGTCTCTGAGAAACTATTTTCATGAAAAAGTAAATAAAATATTTTTAAGAGAATAAATGAATAGGATTAGAAATATGTTTAAATGAGTTGTTTATTAGAAGGAAAAAAATATCATGATAATTGTTGATGTGATACGAATTCTTTAAAAAAAAAATTTGATGTAACATGTTCTTTTTATGTGAGAAATGGATATGAATGAGGAATACACACATGATCATCTTTGAAAACACGTTTTTCAGATAAAAATTGCCCAATAACGTATTTGGATGGTATGTCTACCAATACGTTTTCATAAACAAATAATCTCAAATCTTCTATTTATATTTTGATAATTGGAAAAACTAGCGAATTTTTGAAAGAATTCTTGCACAGAGAGAGAGAGATGAGCTTTTTACTACTCTTGATTTGAGTTTACCCAATGACTAAAAGAGTTCAGTCCGACTATTTTCCAACATCGAGAGTCAAATCAATCACATATTTTAATTCAAAATAATGCATTGTTTGAAATAAGATTCACCTTAACTATCTTTTGCTATCTAAATTGATGAATTTTACTAAGATATGTTTATGAAAAATAATATATAAACACGCCATCCAAACAAGTTTTTAAAAAAGAACATATCCCAACAACTCTAATCCTTATATGTTTTTCTTTTAATTTTTTTTTCATCTAATCACATTTTTAACACCACATGTCTTTTCCCATAAGCATGCCATACAATTTGGACGTGACTCGTGAGTGTCAAGTATTTACTGCCACGAAATAAAGAAGCTGGAACTTTTTTTTCACTAAGCATGCCATACAATCTGGAAAAAAAAATATCGAAAAACCTTGTTTGTATATGTTTTCAAATACCACTTTCTATTTTATGGACCACAATATTCTAAATATCAACATTACAAGTTATTTTCACCAAAAACATTTTTTTTTCTAATTTACTTTTTCATTCTCCAATATAATACCTATTAATCACTACCTCCATCACTTCACGTTGTCTCTCATTCCAACTATTTTTTTCTTTTCTGTTTCTTACGTTGGTACATTTTTAATCATATAATCATTATCAAAATAACTAAATCAATTATTTTATATACCATACATCAGCCAATAAGATTTGACATATTTTATAACTTTGAATCATTTTTTTAAATCATACACAAACATGTCACACATCAAATTAATTTCACGCCAATAAGGAAAAATTTGTGTTAGACTAAGTCCACTGGTCTTAGTGTCTGTCTGTGTCTTTCACACAGTAAGGTATTGTGTGTGGTCCTCATACACATATGAAATGTTATGGATATAAAATACACAATAGAATCATTAGGCCTAGTCTGACATAGAATTACCCATTGAATACCCATAATTGACAATATACAACACACAAACATTGATATTCCAATTCAAGGTTACGTCTTACACTAAAGTCGGAATGCTATTCCTCACGATAGCACATTAAACTCGGAATGTTATTCCTTACTTTAGCATTCCTATAGATATCTTTTGTGAGGTAGCAAAGGTTCCGTGTTTTGTAGTAATGGAATGTTTTGATTATGAGTGAAATACATTTGCTTTAAAAAAAAAAAAGTCGGTATGTTTGCATTCTTTCTTTCTTTCTTTTATACCCATTTTCAAATTTGTAGGTTGTAAAAATTGTATTCTTGTTGATTCAAGACTTTGTAAGCAATTTTGTAAGTATATTAATATACCATCCGTCTATGTATCCACAATAATTTTTCATGTTACTTTGACATCTCAGTTCAATTGGCCATTCAATTAATTTCTCTCCCATAGTTTTTTGTTAATTCTGCTTTGACATGTACCCATAGTTGTGTGTGATTGTACTTTTAATTGAAAACTCCGTAAGTTTTTCTCTCCTGTAGTTAGTTATTTGTTGATTGTTATTACTATTATCTGGACTTTTGGTTTTTTTGATTATGTAAATTCTTTTCAATGAAAAATTAAAGCAGTGGAAATGACTCCATTAATTTCTCTCCTATAGTTATTTGTAATTGTTATTACTTTTTTCTGGGCTTCGATTATTTAAATTTCTGATTCTAATACTCTTTTTTTTTTATTAAGAAAAATTAAAGCAGTGGAAATGGCTGCAGTTGTGGGAATAGTGGCAAGTCTTGTTGGACCAGTAATAGAAATTGGAAAAGTAATTGTTACACCAATCAAGCGTCAATTTAATTATCTTTGTTGCTTCACTAGCAACATCCAGAGCCTAATGGATGAAGCTGAAAAGCTAGAGGATGTAAGAGATGGGCTGCAATCGAGAGTTGATGCAGCCAAGAGGAATGCTGAAGAGATCTTCCCTGAAATCGAGACTTGGTTAACGAATGCCAACCAGATCCATGTCTCCTTTAGTGGAATTGAGAATGATATTCCCAAAGTACAAAATGGTTTTCTGAAGTAGAAAAGCGAAAAAGATGAGTGAAGCTATGAAGAAGCTTCAATGTGCCGGCAAATTTGATCATATATCTCAACCTGCACCCCCACTAGCAATGGGATCTATTCCAATTGGACAAGTTATTGAATTTGACAGTAGAAAGCAAATTGAGGAAGATATCATGGAAGCTTTGAGAGGTGGGGAAGTGAATATGTTGGGGTTATGTGGTATGGGTGGCGTAGGTAAGACAACTATGGCTAAAAGAATCATGAATAGAGTGAGAGAGGAAAATCTATTTGATGAAATTTTAATGGCAGTGGTCAGTCAATCAGCTGACATGTTGAAAATTCAACGTGAAATTTCCGAGTCACTGGGTTTGAACTTGACAATGGAAAGTTTATCAAATAGAGCACATCAATTACGCACCAGGCTAACTGGCACAAAGAGAATCCTCGTGGTTCTGGATGATGTTTGGGAAAGACTCAAAATGGAGGATTTAGGGATACCATCTGAAACTGATGTTAAAGGGTGCACAGTTCTTTTAACATCTCGAGATAGGGATGTTTTTAATGCAATGGGCGTTCGAAAGGTTTGTGCTTTACAGGTTTTACCTGAAACGGAAGCGTGGTTTCTTTTCAAAGAGAAAGTTGGGTCTTGTTTGGATGATCTGGATTTGGTTTCTGTAGCGGAGAAAGTTGCGAAGGAATGCAAAGGCTTGCCAATAGCCCTTGTTACGGTTGGTTTGGCTCTAAAAGATAAAAAAAGAAAATTTGTTTGGGAAGATGCACTACAACAGTTGAAAAGTTCCAATCCGGTAGACATGTCACATGTTCTTGCAGAAGTTTATAATCCCCTGAAGCTAAGTTATGATTTTTTGGATAAATTTATGCCACATGCAAAATTTGTGTTCTTACTTTGCTCTTTATTCCCTGAAGATTCTTATATTAGTCTCAAAAGATTGACTTGTTATATCATGGGGTTAGGCATATTTGAAGGGGTCAAGAATCTGGAAGAAACAAGAAATAAAGTGTACACATTAGTTGAGCTACTTAAAAGTCGTTTCTTGCTATTAGATGGCTTCAACGAACATAATGTCAAAATGCATGATGTCGTCCGCGATGTGGCCATTTTCATTGCTTCACAGGAAAGGCTTGTTGATCCCAAATTTGATTGGTCAATAGAACATGCTTATAGTAATTGCAATTGGATTTCGATTTTTTCACAAGAAAGAATCGAGCTTCCTATGGTGTTGGATGTTCCAAGTCTTCGCCTATTAATTATTCAGGGGGAAACCCAAATGCATGATCGATTTTTTGAAGTAATGAAAGAGCTCAATGTCTTGTCTATAAGTAATTCTGAATCAGTACCACAAACAATGGAATTGTCACTACCACAAACAATGCAATTGCCGAAAAATCTTCGAACATTGATTTTAAAATCAATCATCCTCGAGAGTGTCTCTATTGTTGGAGAGTTACTTAGTCTTGAAGTCCTCAGTTGTCGTTATTGTGACGCGATTGCTGAGTTACCTGTAGAGATTGGAAGGCTAACTCGCCTAAGATCGTTAGACTTTTCATATTGCAAAAACCTGAAAAGAGTCGCTCCAGGAGTCATATCAAGCCTTGTTCGTTTGGAGGAGTTGAAGATGAAAGTCAGCTTTAAGGGATGGGAATCAGATAAAAATGGCAAAGGAAGAAGCAACAACGCCTCCCTCAATGAGCTACAGTCCTTGTCCAATCTGAGGTGCTTGGAGATTGGGATAGAGGATTGCTCTTTAGCTGCGGAAGAGATGCGTCTTTCATCAAACATAGTAAAATATTACATAAAATTGGGCATTCCGACTTCTGTTTTAAACCCTTTGGAGAAAAGAATATCTATGAGATGGCCAGAAGAGATTATTAGTTTAGGAGATTGGATTCTCGATCTTCTAAGGAATAGTGAAGATCTAGAGCTGGAAGGAGATGGTTCAAACAATTTGGATCTAGCACAAGTTCAAAACATGAAGAGATTTCATTTGCATGGATGTTCGACGGTGAAGAAGCTGGTGAGTACAACATCAATAGATTGGAGGTTTGGTGTTTTGCCTGTCTTGGAGTCTCTAATGCTAGATGATCTTCCAAACTTAGAAGAGATATACGATGGACCAATTCAAGCAGAATCCAATTCTTTCAAGAGTCTCAAACAATTAGCACTTATCAAATTGCCTGCACTTATGTATTTGTGGGACAGTCGAAATCAACAAGTTTCATTGAGCAACCTTTCTTTCATACTTATTAGCAATTGTAACAAGCTACGCAATCTATTTCCATTGAAAATGGCAAAGGATAGTCTTTTGCAACTTAAAGAGCTTTCAATTTTGCGTTGTCCGTTGATGGAGGAAGTCTTCTCAAAAGAAAACAAAAATGATGGAGAAGTTCATATCACATTCCCAAAAATGGAGAGATTGTCACTATTTGATCTACCAAGTCTCAAAACTTTGTGCAAAGGAATTGAAAGCATTGAATGGCCCCTACTAACACAAATGAAAATTGAGGGGTGCCCAAAGCTCACAAGTTTTGTTTGTTGTACTGGGAATAATCTTAGAAGTTTAACAGGCCACAGTGATGATTCTTTCCATTTGTTTTGCAACCAAAAGGTATACATCTATACTCTGATGCAATATTCATGTTTCTATTCTAGTTCCCTCCCCAATTTTTTCTAAATCTTTAATTTATTTCTCTTGAGTTCCATGGATAAATAAAACCTAAAAGATCGATTACCAAAAATGACGTACTTATTAATAATAAGCGCATAAATCCAATGATGGTATTAAGGTACAATTATGATATATCACTTTAAAATATTAAGTTAGGTCGTTGTAGCCACACTTTTAATTTAGTTTGATTGTCCAGTGATTCAACTTAGGATGTTTGGTTTTATTTTCCCCCTTATAAATTCCTTGTATGGTATTTTTATGTTCTATTGAAAAGACAAATTCTTGTGATTAAATAAACACGAAAAACTATTAAGTATCATCTAGCTATCTATATCACTACATATGAACATGTAATGGCAAAATTGCAGTTTTTTTAATCCCATGTGATAGCTTTTTAGTCACAAATTTTAGGAGTTCAATACATTTGATCTCATGAGCTAAAAAAATTGCACATTTGGTCTTGTTCGCCGAAAATTAGATGTGAAAAATATCGAGTTATTTGTCCTTGGATATATTTGTTTCATTTTGGAGATCCACCTCACCCATCAATTTCTTATTAAGCTTCAACTATTATTTTTGTTATGTCAAGCAAGTTATGTAATTTGTTGTATTTATATTTGCAGGTTACTTTTGGCAGTTTGAAGAGACTAGTTGTCAAGAAATATGAAAATATTAGCATCTTATGGTGTCACCAAATTCCTCCAGCAGGCTCCTTCAGCAAGCTTGAAGAAATAAAAATAGTTCGCTGTGGCAGCATTAGATGCTTATTTTCATCTTCAATAGCTGCAAATCTTGTCAATCTCAAACAACTAAGTGTTGAATCCTGCGATGAGATGGTAAAAGTGATTGGAGATGAGGAAAATGTGTGTGAAATCTTTCTCGTTTTTCCTAGTCTGGAAAGGCTGTCACTCAAGTACCTACCCAATTTGGTGAATTTTTGCGGATGGAGATGTGCTCTTCAGTTGCCATCACTTAGAGAAATATGGATTTTTACATGCCCTCGAGTGAAAAGTTTTACCATAGGATCCTTAAGTACACCAAACCTCAAATATATCGAAATAGACAATAAAGTATTTTACGAAATAGAGGTGGAAGACTTGAATGGAGTTGTGCAGCTATGCTTTAGAGAAAAGGTAAAATCCCTTATATATATTATATATAGTCTTTCATTGTCGCAAAAATTCTCTGGACTGCTTTACTTGTTTTCTTTAGTCCTCTTCTCTCCTAAACAATTCAAAATTTCCACGAGGACCAGCGTGATCAAGAAACAGCTCAACGTGAAAAAGAACAAGATGAGTCGAATAAAGAAGACCAAGAAGACGACGAACGTGAGAAAGTCCAAACAGAAGAAGAAGATAATTAAACAAGTAGCAGAAGAAAATTGTTCATCTAATTAAGAATGATAGTAGTTATTTCAACAACTATCATTACCATGTATATTTTCCAAGGAACTGATATTGCAGTTTCAATGCACTAACGGAGTTCCACTCACAACAATAGAAAATAATATTAGTTACAAAATTTGAAGTGCCATTGAAAAATTTGTCATGGTGACAATAATTTTTGTTTTGTCACAATAATGATTTCCAGTGACCAGAGTTCTTTTAAATATCATTATTTACAATTAATGACACATTTTGCTAAGTTAGTAATAACTTAGTGACTACATAAATAGAGTTGTCACTAAAAATGTGTCACTAATTGTCAATAGTGACAACGAGTTAATGTTCCTTGTCATTAATCATCAAGAGCGACAATTTGTATATAATTCTTATCACTATTGAACTTGTTAATACTATTCTTGGACAAATCACAAACTCTTATTACTTATTATTTGTAATTGTGGTGACTTTGAATAACAACACAATTATTTTCATTTATTTTACATTCTCAGTTTTTCAGCTTACTTTTGTTTACTAAATGTTGATGAATATGATAGGAAGTCCATATGGATGTAACCACAAACTCTTATTACTTATTATTTGTAATTGTGGTGACTTTGAATAACAACACAATTATTTTCATTTATTTTACATTCTCAGTTTTTCAGCGTACTTTTGTTTACTAAATGTTGATGAATATGATAGGAAGTCCATATGGATGTAACGCAAATGATATTGAAGCATACTCTCGTTAACTGGTAGTTTGATGCACACAAACGACGCCTGAACCGATGAAATCTACAGCTCAACAGCTAGAAAAAGAAAACAATTGTTCCCGAAATTGTCTTAAGAGTTTATAAACGCTTTCTGTAAGAATCTTTCTCATCTGCTGTCGGGGCATGTTTGATGTAGATCAAACTTGGTAAGTTTGGTAGTCTTATGGTTATGATCACTACGTATTTAGCAATTGAAATATTGATTGTTCTTGCTAAATGTAAACCGTTGGTGCTAATAATGCATTTCTTTCCATCCACCTTACTATGTGTTGTAAAGAAGTTTTATAATGAACATTACTACTAGTTTGCTACAAATTAATTCAAGAATGACTTTCAGGAATGCAAAGATGTATAATGAGATTCATTTGACATTACAGGACCAGATTTAAATGTAGAATGCCTTTAGAAATACATTGAGATTTGACATTACAAAATAATTTCAGTGTATTGTATTTTTATTTTTTTGGAATGAATCGATTACATAATACATGTCATGAATATCAAATTGTGACAAATTTCAACCAACTAACATCTATTACAATCAGCGAACAACTACTGTGAAAGTAGAGAAAAACTCACACATTTTCGATGAGAGTTGAATCCAAGAGGCTAAAACCTCTAATATCTTGGAGCCTCAACTTTGTCAATAGAGCTAGGCTTCATCGGCTTCAGTATATTGTAATTTGACAGTAGTTATGGAGAAATTCTAGTGAAAGCATTCTAAATCAAGACACGAAATTAATCATAGACTATGCACATGATCATAGAGATGTTATCTCTAATGTATTTGTTTATCCTGCTATAATTTAGATGACCCCGAGAGATACATCTTCAATATACACTGCTTTGCAAAAGATACTACATGCATTTTAGTCTTGTACACGCTTAACAAATTCTAATACCTTACATTGACAAGAAAAAGTTGAAAGATACGAGTACCGAAAGGGTTGGAGTCTCGAGATTCAAATTTATATAATTATTTGTTATGAACTTATGATGAATCCAACATGGATGTCAATCACTAGATGAATAATTGTAATATTTCAGGGATTCGATATAAGACATATCCATTAAAATCCAACATACAAAAAGAAGTCAATAAATAATTTGAATTACAATATAAAAAAGGAAAAATTACTAAAACTCCTATAAAATAAAATTTAGTATCCAAAAAGCCCATAAAAATAATTTTTAATCCAAAAAATACATTCCACCAACTTGTCATTCCAAAAACCCCAAAATTTAGGGTTAATAAATTTATAGCCTTCTAAATTAAAAATTAATCAATTGTAATTTCATGTAGAAATTTATTTGTTTAGAAATTTTATATTGATGTGCGTATTTATTATGATTTTAATCGTGATGCCAAATACGCCAAGAAGCCCCAAATCAAACAGAAAGCGCGCTTAGTAACATGCGACATCTGATCTTCATATATAAAGACTTTCGTGTTTACTTGTCGCTCCAAAACACACACTGAAAGTGAGTGAAAGTGTGAAAATCGAAAAATGGAGAAAGGAAAGAAGCAATCTTCAAATGACAATGTTACGCTCCTACAGTTCGTATCAACAATGGCTCCTCTCATCGACATGGAAAAAGTATTGTACAATAATTTCTCTCTCTGTCCGTGTATACATGTGTGTGTATCTATCTACGCTGGTTTGTTTTTGTGTATATTCATATATTCTGATTGGAATGATTAATTGAAGCTTATTTGAATATCAAAAGTGTGACCTTTTATGGTTAGTTTCAATTGAAATATCTCGCAGATTATGTTTTGACATTACAATTAATCGAAGCTCATTTGAATATTAAAAGTGGACCTACTGTGTTTAGTTTCAATTGAAATATCTTGCAGATTATGTGTTGGCATTATAATTAATCGAAGCTGCTACGGTTAGTTTCAAGTGAATTATCTTGCAGATTATGTGTTTGACATTATGATTAATCGAAGCTCATTTGAATATTAAAAGTGGACCTGTTGTGTTTAGTTTCAATTGAAATATCTTGCTGATTATGTGTTGACATTATGATTAATCGAAGCTCATTTGACTATCAAAAGTGTACCTGTTATGTTTGGTTTCAAGTGAAATATCTTGCAGATTATGTGCTGACATTATGATTAATCGACACTCATTTGAATATCAAAAGTGGACCGGTTATGGTTAGTTTCAATTGAAATATCTTGCAGATTATGTGTTGACATTGCTGTATGCTTGTGTAAATCCAATTACTTCTAAGGAAGGAAAAAAGGAAAATGGATTCACGTAGTAAAATAATTGGTAGAAAGATTCAAAATGTGGTGCTTTTTAAATATTAGGTGTAATTGGAATGTGTATGATATGGTTGTTTTAGGAAGCTGAGATATCACTTTCAATGAGCTCGGGGGCGACAAGGAGTTTGGATAGTGCTCAAAAGAAGGGTTCTACTATTCTGAACTTGAAGTGCGTAGATGCTCAGGTAATATTAGTTTCAAATGTTGCTTTGTATATTGTATTTTGACTGGTCGCTTCTAAATGTTGCACTTTATAGACAGGGCTAATGGGAAAATCTCTGCTTGAATTTCAATCGAATAAAGGGGACGTACTTCCTCCTCACAAGGTAAAATATTGATACAATACTGTACGATCACGCTTTCAAGAAGTATATGTGGTTGAAACATGTTCCTATTAATAGAAGACAAATCGCATACTACTGTTAAGTTTTTTTGTTTGTTAGTAATTGTTTTGATAGTAATGTTCTCATTTAAGGTTTCTCAATAGCTTGAACTATTTGAACATTGTCTTTTGGCTGGCTATTACTGTAGGCAATTTGGTATATTGTAATTTATGGAGTAATGTTAAGAGATAGTTTGGTTATTTGCAGTCAACTATTTTATACATACTAGATGTGATAATGTCTCTTCCTTCATGTTTCTCTACCTCATCTTCAAAAGAAGTACATTTCCTTTGTATTATATAGGTGGTATGAGTGCTGTTATTTGTCTTTTCAATCTCTTTATATCTTTTTTACGAGACCATGTAAAAAAGAACCTGTGCTTCTAAAGTTTGTCAAAAACTCAAAATTGAGATTTGTGAGAGTATTTGTTCAGTGGCAGCATCCTGAATAATTTCATCATTTTTCAAATGTTTGCCTTTTCCTTCCTCTTTACTGCTGTTATCTAATCTCTTGCCTTATGATTTTCAGTTTGGAACTCATGACGTTGTGGTTTTGAAACCAAATAAATCGGATTTAGGCTCCCCTCCCCTCGGCCAGGGTGTTGTTTACAGAATAAAGGTACTTTAAAGTTTGTGAAAATTTACATAATGGAACCTATACTTGTAAACTTTCAGCGTAAATACATTTTCACATTGAGCAGGACTCATCTATTACTGTTGCTTTTGATGATATACCAGAAGAGGGTTTGAACACTCCCCTACGCCTTGAAAAAGTGGCAAATGAGGTACATTGCCTGTTTCATCTGGTTTCTGCAATGAATAATAGTATATATGCATATAAATTCATAGTTAAATCAGGGCGTGGCTTTGGTTTTTTTTTTTTTTTTTTTTTGGCTTCTTATCCAAATTGTACTGTTTGACTGGTTTATTTAAGTTGCTTATGAGAGAAGTGCGTTATATTATGCACGGAAAACTCCTTTGTATTGAACGAATTTCTTACTGTATCATGATTCCCGTACTCTAATCAATGTATAGAAAACCCTGCTGTTCCCAAAACTATATAGAGGGTACTCAACTCTTGATTCAGGACATGATCTCTCTTTGGTGACTTACTCAAGCAAAAGTAGCCATAGAGCCTCACATTTTCGTCTCACAATTCACTTCAGAGTAATTCGAGCTCTAGTAATCTGCTTTCACAAGAAGAAACACCCTATATACGTAAAAACTGCCCCTGGACTCTTTGGGAGTTTTAGAATAGAAAATGTTATAGCCTCACCAAATTTCTTAAGGATATGAAAAAAGTGTTGCATCTTTCCGGATTCCAAAATTTTTGGTAATATACTACTGAACTTTTCTGTTGAATTTCATGTACTATGGGGTTTAGGTGAAGGAAGTTGCTACTCAACTTGAACCTAATAAATTACCATCTTCATACTTCTATTTTTAGATATGACTTTCAATAGTTGGAACATGAAGAAATTCTTAAGAACTGTGATTATTTTGTAGGTGACATATCGTCGGCTGAAGGAAACATTGATTCAATTAAGTAAAGGTGTGCATAAAGGTCCTGCTGCTGATCTCGTTCCTGTCTTATTTGGCGAGAGGCCACCAACAGTGTCCAAGAAAGATATCAAGTTCACTCTTGTGAACTCGAACCTTGACCATTCACAGGTCTTGCAAACACTATTTTCCATGATGTTTTTTAAAGCCCTGAATTTGTCTGTGCGTTTCTTAGGGATTGATGTGCGCTTTATCATATGGAATTCATAAGAATAAAGCTGCTAGGATCTTATATTTCATCATGTCATAAAATATTACTATTGCCCGAGGAGAATAGTTCTAGTATTTCTTTATGATTTTTTCTGTAAAAATTAGGAAACTAAAAAGGTCATAAGCAAGCGGTACAATCTTGTAAACTCTATCTAGTTGTGGCAACAAGTTTACCTTGAAATATTTCTCGTTTTATTCAAGCCTTCCTTCGAGATTTGATAATAAGCTGCTTTACCGGATAGCTACAGACAGTTCATTCTTGATTCATATTAGTTGTCAGTTAAGTTACATTCAGAGATAGTCCACATCAATGAATATGGGGTAAATACTTTCTCATTGTCATGATTTCTTTGCTGAACTAAGTTTATACTATTTTCTTTTGTTACAAACTAAATCAGTTCTTTATTTTTTAAGAAAGATGCTATTTCAAAAGCTCTGTCATCCAAGGACCTCTTTTTGCTGCATGGACCTCCTGGAACTGGGAAGACTACCACTGTGGTTGAAATTATCTTGCAAGAAGTAAAGCGTGGATCTAAAATTCTTGCTTGTGCCGCTTCCAATATTGCAGTTGATAACATTGTGGAGAGACTTGTACCTCATAGGTATAGAGAATTTCAAGTTACTGATTGAACTTCCTATTTGATACTTGCAAAGAATGTCAAGAAAAAAATCCATGTAGTTTGGAGCTTTACTTTTTCTGTAATTGTGAAAATTCCATCTCAATCGTCATAATTTTTCTTGCTTCCAATTGGTTGTGCTATAAATAAATAAATGGCAACAACATATACGTTAATTCTTTTTTTGCTTAATTACTGTCTAAAACTAAATGAAGTTCTAGTTCTAATAATGTAAAACTTTGAGTTACCTAAGCTTATATTGGGTCGAGCCTCATTAAGCTCACATGCATCTTGCAAATTGATCTAGTATAGCTAAACTGGCTTACCCGAATTTAACTTGGCTCCACTCGCATACAATCGGGTTGTACAACTGAGCTTTGACACTACTCGACCCAATTGACAATCCTGATTGTCAAAGTTACTCACTTGCTTTCTCTGGTTGTACAGAGTTAAGCTGGTAAGAGTGGGACATCCAGCACGATTACTTCCTCAAGTATTGGAAAGTGCTTTAGATGCACAGGTAATGTTTCTCCACGGTCAAAATCTGGATTCTAGAATGTCATTCACTTGTCATGTAATTTATGCGTGTCAAGGTTATGCCTTGATTGGTTTTAAACTTATCTAATCTTGGAGCCTTTACACTCCTTTTCTTGATTTTTCTCAGTTATAATTTTCTTAATTTCCTGTAGGTTCTGCGTGGGGATAATAGCTCCCTTGCAAATGACATCCGCAAGGAGATGAAGGTACATGATGTAAAAAAATTCTAAAACCTTGTTGTACTGAAACATAGCCATACACCCATTATTATTTTTTAGTTAGCAAACATAATGCTTAATATTTTGCTAAAATCTGTAAATCTAGTCATTTAGGGTGCATACATGGGCGAGATTGTTGGTGTTTGATCACAGGGTTTCCACCCTGTGGCACTTTGAAAAATTAGTAATCACACTCTACTGAACTTTTGATCACTCTTTTGGACGTGAAGAAATTGTACACGTTTTAATGGAGAACAGGTGTTGGTGTGAATAGGTATATTAGATGTGGATATCGCCAAGGTGAAAAGCAGAAACTGGAAAAAGAGGATATTAGCAACAAGAGTACATGCTGCTAGTATTCTTTTATAATTGAAGTCAGAAGCCAGAGTCAGATTTATAACAAAATGATAAAAAGAATGGTAAAACTATTTGAAATAGAAGCTGATAGCTTGTAATCCTGGTCACGAACCCTAATGATAATTCTGGGAAATGCTACGTTAGTACTATAATTCATTATTGAAATAATCTTAATCTGGTGTCACTCTCAAATAATTTGTATCACCCCTCTTTTATGTGATTCCTATATGGCTGTTTGATGTCCTGGAAACCTAGTAAACTACTGTTTGGTCCTGTTGGGTTGATTACATTGGCCAATTGTAAAGAATGTGAAACTTTCACATTAATCATTTCCATGCTGGAAGGTTGCTGCTCCTATTTATGTGCAAGAACTCTTCTTTTAGTGAGTTTGAAGTTGATATATTACCTGATGTCACCTAAGTGATGTTGAATATTTGTTGAGCATAGTATATGGCAATCTTCATATTTCTAATGAATTTCTACAGGCTTTGAATAGTAAACTGTTGAAAGCCAAAGATAGAAATACTAAGAGAGACATTAGAAAGGAGCTGAAGACTCTTTCCAGAGAAGAGCGTAAGAGGCAGCAGCTCGCAGTGACCGATGTGCTAAAAAATGCAGATGTAGTATTAACAACATTGACCGGTGCATTGTCTAAGAAGTTGGAAGGCTTTTCATTCGATTTGGTTATTATTGATGAAGCTGCCCAGGCGTTAGAAATAGCATGCTGGATTGCTCTTTTGAAGGTAACTGTAGAATACAGGTGCTAAGTTTAACTGCCGACATTGTCAAGCAAGTGACATCAAAAAAAATTCTAAACTGGATAGATATTGGTAAAATAACAAGATATTTATAACAGTCATAGTTTATCTTCTAGGGAATGTATTCGAAATCATCTTTCACATAAATTCCGAGACTGGAAACCACATATCTTCCTTTTTTTCGTGGTCTTTTCTTGTTGCGGAATTGGAGAAAATGTTTTTTTTTTTTTTTTAATGTCTAGTTAAAAAATATTAGGAGAAGAATTTTGCAACTTTTCCTTTCCCTCAATCCCGTTTTATTTCTATTTCTAATATTTGGAGTTGGGATGATAGAGGCTATAAACTGAAATCATAGCTTCAATTCAGTTACTAAAACAAGGTTTTATTCTGATTACTCTGATTTTACCTTACTAGGGTCCAAGATGTGTACTAGCAGGTGATCACCTCCAGCTTCCTCCAACTATACAAAGTGTCGAAGCCGAGAAGAAAGGTTTAGGAAGAACCCTCTTTGAGCGCCTTGCGGACTTGTATGGAGATGATGTCACGTCTATGCTCACTGTTCAGTACCGCATGCATGAACTTATCATGAATTGGTCTTCTGAAGAGCTATATCACGGAAAGGTGCTGAGCATCTCTTTATTTTCTGTGACTTTTCCTTGTTTGAAGATGTGAGGTTTATGCTAGCCACTCAGGTTTTCATTACTACATGCCTGCATTTATGAATACGTTAGCCACTGAAATAGTTTGATGACACAAAGGTACTCATATTGTTTCTATTTTGCAAATAAGAGCTGTTTGCATGTGCATTCTAAATTTTAACTTGGGAGTTGTTTGCATGCAATCTGTTATTGAAGTCTTTTTTCTAGAACTTTCAGAAAAAAAACTAATTTAAAATTATAAGATTTTCAATTGGAGAAAGTATAGTCCACAACCAAACACTGAATTGTAATTGAGACATCTGTATTATGGCATTCGATTGCGTGTTTACTCTTTCTATTGTCCCCTTCTTGCATAACAGATTAAAGCCCATTCAAGTGTTGCAGCTCATACTTTGTACGAATTTGAGGATGTCAAGAAGTCATCTTCAACTGAGCCAACCCTTCTTCTCGTAGACATAGCTGGGTAAGCTGATTTAATTGCCATGTGCTATCTGTCCTGGCGTGTACATGATCCCCCCCACCCCCCCACCCCACCCCCAAAAAAAGAAAAAAAAAGCCTAAATGCGTAGCAGAGGATGTTAGGAAGCCTATCAATTTTTTTTATGGCTTCTTGGCCTATCAATTTTTTTATGGCTTCTAGCTTGTGCCTACCTCCTATATTGTTTATCTGCCTACCCTTATTAGTCCTTAAGAGGTCGTTTGGATAAGCTGTGCATATACAATGTTTTTGGAGCTTATACGCTTTCTATCTAAAAATTAAGTTGTGTTTAAGTGAATTACTTTTTAGGAGCTTATAAGCTCTTGATTTACCAAACACTTTGTAAGAGCTTGTACGCTGTTATGTTTTAAGGAGCCTATAAGCTCAGCCAAACACCTTCTTAAATGTGTTACTTTTGTTATTAAATTATAACCTTTTTTTGTTACAAGTTGTGATATGGAAGAGAAGAAGGATGAAGAAGATAGTACCCTGAATGAGGGTGAAGCTGCAGTCGCTATAGCACATGCTAGGAGACTTGTGGACAGTGGAGTTCAACCTGCAAACATAGGAATTATTACACCGTATGCAGCACAGGTATATTCACACGGTTAAAATTTTAAAACTGTCTAATTGAGGATGAAATTAAATTGCAGATTCATAATGTCAATTGAAACTGCTACTTTAGGTTGTTTTACTGAAGATGTTAAGAAGCAAAGAAGACAAGCTAAAAAATATGGAAATATCCACAGTTGACGGTTTCCAAGGCCGCGAGAAGGAAGCAATTATTATATCGATGGTCAGGTCAAACTCAAAGAAAGAGGTACTACTAGCACCGAAATTATGCTCCCTCTATTGCAGATGAGTCGGGACATGCCAAAATAAGACGTAGTAGAAATGTTTTCCCCAAAATTACCCTCTCGTTTAATGTAAGGGATAATTACATGCACAGTTGCACACGCCTTCACTTATCAGGTAGTTATCACAATCCTGCCAAGGTTTTGCAAATTACCAAGACACCCCATATCTGATCCTGACAACTCGAAAAACAGGGGGTGGAATTGTAATTAGCTTTTTACAGACAGAGAGTGGAATTGTAATATGCTTTTACTAATAGGGGAAGTCATGGTAGTTTCTCATACCTTGGGATGTTTTTTGTAATTAGGGTCACACGGAAGTGTAATTTACCCTTAGTGTAATGATGTGATATCACGTCTCATCACTTCTTTCTTAAACCACTTCTTTGAAGGGCAATAAGGTAAAGATATTCAGTACTTTTACTTTTCAACTCTCATCTAAAACACCATGTCGGTCAAGATAGGTACAGTATTGCGACAGAGGGAGTACATTTTTTGTCAAAATGGTCAAACTCTCCATAGACATAAGATTCTAATGGAGAAACTGGTCTATTTTCAGGTTGGCTTTTTAAGTGATCGCAGGAGAATGAATGTCGCAGTGACACGAGCTAGGAGACAATGTTGCATTATATGCGACACTGAGACTGTTAGTGGTGATAAATTCTTGAAGCGTTTAATTGAGTATTTCGAGGAACATGGTGAATATTTGAGCGCCTCAGAGTATGGTAATGAGTAAATCATAAATCCTTGTATGAAATTTGTCTTCTGCAAACTCAAAGATCTTAAGACTGCTAATGCCATGAATACATTATACTTCATTTGCAATGCAAACAGCTAAAATTAATTTATTTATTTGTTCATTATTTACTATCTATTTGTGTAATACCCTTTTTGCTTCTATGATACATAATACAGCATTTCCTGTCTTTTGGGGGGGCTTTTTCTGCACTAACACACAAAATGCTGCTGTTGCATATAACGGTTACTAGTCTATATAGGAGAGAAATGCCTACGGTATTAATCCCTGCGTTTACAAAAATCTCTCAACCATTCTAAAAATTCCAGATTGATGGAGGAAATATCAGCTCTTCATTACTATCATGTCCTTGGAAGGTACTGCTCTCTACTCCTAGTTGAATATCTGCTCCACCACCAATTTCACTCAGTGTATCCCAATTAAAATTCTTCTCTGAAAACATGCCAAATCCGTCACAGTCGTCTTTAAATGACGATTCTACCCCTGTGAAACTATCGGACACGTCGCTCACACAAGGCTGATCCTCTCCTTTCAGTACCCCCAGCTGCTGGAGAAACTCATTGAGATCAATCTGAGGCTTCTCTTCAAAGGTAATCACTTTATTTTTTTCCACTGAAAATTCATTATTTTCTTTCTCCTTCGCCTTGGGAATTTCTATTACACTTTGCATGTTGTTTTTTGTGTTGTTGGATGAAACTTCCGTTTTCTTGAGTTCTTGTAGCCTTTGATGAATGACGTGTACGCTAGGCTGCGCATTTAGGTTTAATAACCCGGTATTTGGAAACATAGAAATGAGCTTATTAGAAGGGAACCATTTGAACTTGTGTGATTTGTTCAAAGGGTTGAAATTAGACCTTAAATGAGGAAGATTAAGGTACGCCTCGGGCCCGTATAATCTTCTCGCAGCTTCATCATAAGCCATGGCTGCCTCTTCTGCAGTAGTGAAAGAGCCAAGCCATAGCCTTGTTCTCTTCTTGGGTTCTCTGATCTCAGCCACCCATTTTCCCCACGTCCTCTGTCGAACGCCACGATACTCGCACGTGGCATTCTGGGGCCCGCCTTTGCCTCTCGCCGGGCCTTTTTTCCATGGCTTGAGAGGAGATTTTCTGGAGTTTTCCATGGGAAGGTGGTGAAATTGGAGTTTCTTAGTGTGGAGTGGGAGTTTCGAGGATTTTGGTGGGATGGCGCGGGATATGTATAGTGTGTGAGGATAGTTTGTTTTAAATGTGGTCACGTTTGAAGAAAGTTTTTTTTGAAGTCCCCATGTGACCTTGTAAGCTCTCACTTAGTTACTACTAGTCCACTACTATGAAGTGTTCATTCTCTAGTGTAAGTCACATGTTTCTATATATATATTTTTTTTCGTAGAGGAGAATCCTAGGTTTTCCAAACGGTTTATTGGAAATTAGAGAGACAGTTTAAGATTTAACATTTCGAGTTTAAGAAAAGTTGTCGTTGATTTGTGCATATCAACAATTAGTCCTCCTTGATCGAAGCTCGATTTGCAAAGTCTAAGCGTTATAATAAAAAGGGAAAATTACACACATACCCCTCATTTATTCCAAAATTCTCCTCACTTTTTGGAAATTACCAACTTGAATGTAAAGTTTACTGCGGATAAAATTGTAAGAATTTTAAATATACATGGATGTAATTGTAAGAACGTTTTTACGCGAGCGAGCTAAAAAGGTTAGGGGAGTTTTTGGTAATTACGCAATAAGTGGGGTTATGTGTGTAAATTTCCCCTAATAAAAAACATGGCGCCTGAATTACTGTTACGGTCCGAGTATTTGTACTTTTTAGTAGGAAAGATCTCTAATATGAGAGACCGATGTTATTCATCCAAGTGATTGTTGACTTTGTGTTGTTTTAGAAGTTATAACTTTTGATATGACCGCAAGAGTTGGGTCCTATATTTGTGCTATTGATTTCTAAATAGAAGGCTTAATCGAAACCAAAACAAAATTAAAAGGAGATTTTTTTTTCCTAAGTAATTGAAAGGAGAGTTGAAAACTATTAATTATATGAATGCTTAAAATGCCAATATATATTAAGCTAGAGAGAAATAGCCAATTGCAAATTAAAGCTTTGACTAATTATATAATGAAATAAAATGTATGTATACATATAATTAAATGTATTCAAATATATATTACATGACTCCCTCGGATGCCTAGTAAGTGGCACAATATGGATCCACATTTCATACTAGTCACATTTTTGAGTTTTGTAATAGTTTTGGACAGTAGTGTTAATTATAAGGAGAGCACCTCAGAACAATTTTATAGTTCACGAGTCTATTTCACATGTTTTACAGAATTCATTCACACCCCAGCTGATTCTCGCCACTTCCTCCCATCACTTTTATCCCATGCATGCAGCGCAACTCTCTCTCTCTCTCTCTCTCTCTCTCTCTCTCTCTCTCTCTATATATATATATATATATATATATATATAGGATATGAATCAAATATATCTCATTACAATAGGTAAGATATAAGACTCAATATACAGCATTGATACTATTTGATCCCAAGGTCATGATTTAACTCCATTTTTCAGATTGTATAATTTTTTTTATGATAGCAGGAGCATTTTAGTCAATGAACGAAAATACTCTATTACAAAAAAAAAAAGCAATCATAGACACGATGATATCTTTGTACTTTATATACTCTGCTTCCTCCGCCGCTAACAACAACCACAACGCCGCCGCGAGATGCACCGCAAACCTCGCCATGATCTGAAACCTAAAACAATAATTCAATTAATTAAATCCTCTAATTCCCCTCTCTCCTTTCAATACATTTTTCAATTGATGATTGCTGCTGCTTAATGAGTATTAATCAATATATGGAAATGTATCAATTTTCGCGTAGAATTAATGTTGAATTTTATGGAAATGGATCTGCCATTAATGCTTATGCATTTTCACCAAATGCGTCATGCACAGTGCATACAATCTTGTTATTTGTATATATAAAAAATTATCATAAATGAATGAAATCAGAAATTAGCACAAATAGTGTAAGCAATTTTCAAATCTGATGAGAAATAATTCTTACAATACTCTATTTCTCACATTCAACGGCTGCTTCGGATCTTTGCACTTCATATACTCTACTTCCGCCGCCGCCAACAACAACCACAGCGCCACCAGATTTGAATATTTTTAGTATGTTATAAACACATATTGTATAACGAGTTATAATATACTGTATAATGGCTTATAAGATCATGTATAATTGAATACTTTTAATATGTTATAAACATATACTGTATAATGAGTTATAATATACTGTATAATGTGTTATAACATACTATATAATGGCTTATAAAATATTGTATAATTGAATATTTTTAATATGTTATGAATACATACTGTATAATGAGTTATAATATATTGTATAATGTGTTATAATATACTGTATAATGGCTTATAAGATACTATATAATTGAATATTTTAATATATTAAAAGGACATACTGTATAATGAGTTATAATATACTGTATAAAGTGTTATAATACACTATATAATGGATTATAAGATACTGTATAATTGAATATTTTTAATATGTTATAAACATATATTGTATAAAACAGAGAATTGTTTTCAATCTTGAAAGGCATTCCAAAGAACATAGAGTCAGAATCAAGTATTTTGAGGATGCCTTTACCATTAAAAAATGAGGTCTTATATGACAACTAAAATTGTGCTCACTTCTAATCCTTATTAAATTTTAACTGAATGAGAGGTAGTCAGATAGTGTTCGTATATATACATAATTATTATTGTCATTCATAGTGGCACTCACCTTCTGATCTATGTTATTCGAAGTTAAGGGAATTGATTGAAGTCCACATAAACTTACCAAATGGGTATTCCTTCTTATTGTTGAAGGACGGAATCTGAAATAAAAATTAGCACTGAAGAGAAGAAGTGGGGAGTCTCGCATCTGAGAATCTGAGAGAGAGAAGACGATGAAAAAGATATTACAGTTTCTGAGACGTGAGTTTGTGGGCTTTGAATAACGACATCATTTGGCTATTATACCCCTAATTCAATTGGAATCAATTTCCCCACATATTTTTTTATTCCTTTTTGGATCGTTGGATTTAATAGATCCAATGATGTAAATTGGGTCTTATATCTTATCTAATGTAGGGCATGTATTAGATCTTGACCCTATATATATATATATATATATATATATATATATGATGTGCCATAACTTTGACCAAGGGCATTTTGAGTGTTTTCGTCTTAAATAAAAATAGTTTAATAGGTTTAATATGAATGGGCTCTTCATGACTTAATTCAAGGATCTTTTTTGTCTACAACTAAAGATTTGAGGCCCATGGTCCATCAAACATCACTATAAATATTAAGACAATTAAATTGAGAAGGCATTATCTAATCAGTCCAAAAATACACAAAAGGTGATTGTCAAAGAGAATAGTTAGTTTGTCGTGTTGTAGATCGGACCTTTTTCACGCTACTTCGTTTTTCAAAATATTCCAGCCAGGGTTGACCACCCTGACCCCGAATCACTTTTCATACCACGTCAATATCCTTTTTGAGTTTGGGTTGGGCTTTTTGTCCCCAATTAACTGGATTCTCCCAGTCGTGAGGCCCTCTTAACGAAATAGATTACTTATTTAGGTTCAAGTTTTAGGCCTGGGCCTGCGTTATTAATAAGTCTAAAGTTGGGCTTCGGATTGGATTATACATGTACAGTTTTGAGTTTCGAGGAAAACATTTACACTTTGTTTGGTTCGAGAAAATTGTTAGGGAGAAAAAATAAAACACAAGAAAAATAGTTTTTCATTATTTGGTTACTAGAGAAAATAAAAAAAGAAAAGAAAGTTAGGAGGGAGAGTAGATGTAATATGAATTAGAGACAATACTCGGTGAGAAAAATGGTGAGAAAAGACAAATGATTTTTTTGTATTCTTTTTTCCTCTAGCAATTTCCTAGAATCAAATGGAGTGTTAATCAAAGTTTTACTTGTTAAGAATAATCCAACCTATATATATATATATGGTCAAGATCTAATACACACTTTATATTAGATAAGATATAATACTCAATCTAAACCATTGGATCCATTAAATCCAATAATCCAAAAAAGGAAGCAAAAAAACGTGGAAAATCTGATTCCAACTGGGTCAAGGGTATACTGATAATTTACGTCATTATAAAGCATCAATTTCCAAGAAAAACGGCACACTCTCCCTAAAATCCCTCAATTTGAACCCCATGAAATCTTCCCCTCCAATCTCTCAATCTATTCTCAAAAATAACTCAATCACATTATATACCGATTATATAATAGATAATTACACTAGATAATTATACAGTAGATAATAAAAAATCACAGTAGATAAACTCAATCTTCTCCAGGATCTGCATTATACAGTAGATTGTTACAATTATTCATTATGAATTAAGTTAACACATTATACTAACAATTAAGATATTAAACACCAAATATAATCTTATCATACACTAACTAATTGTAATATAGATTGTGGGTTAACACATCATACACTAGGCATAAAAGAACATTCATTATACAGTACAAATAATGGGAATATACAATATCATATAAACCAATATACAATTTTATATAACTCATTATACAGTTAGTTTTATAAACCATTATACAGTATATTACAAACCAATATACAATATAATATAAATTAATATACAGTATCATATAACCCAAGTAAATACTACCTACTATATCAAAAAATCATATTATTGGTGTCTGCTAAATAATCAATCTCCAAGTAAATAAAAATCCCGACACAGAAGGCAACAATTCCTATATATGAGTGGTAAACAACATTCATTTACACCCTGGAGCAGTGAAGTTGAGAAACACTATGAACTTGATAGAATGGGAAGCAATACTTATAAGAGAATTTAAATCACAATCAAGCTGGAACCAAACTCGGGATATCTTCTTTTTCAGTCAACTGCAATGGCTTTCCATTCAACAACATCATTTTACTTTGAAGATTCCCATATTGTGGAGTTAAGTGATACTCCTCCTAAGATAATTTCTTATACAATAGCTAATAAACATTATACAGATCTAATTATTCCATTATACAATATTTTATAATCAAATATACATTAAATATAATGGTAATATACAGTGTGCGATTAGTGATACACAATTAGTGATTTCAAACTGTTATACAGTACCATATAAATCAATATACAGTATATTATAAGACAGTATACAGTGTCTTATAACCAATTACACAGTGCATGTATATATCATATAGTTACAATCTCATAAACCATTATACAGTATCCTATAACCCAGTATACAGTATCACATAACCCAGTATACAGTGTGTGTTTGCATATCAAACTGTTATATTGTACTAACTAATCTAACAATATACAACATGTGTTTTGTTAAGATATTATGTTCTGAAGAATACAACATTATTCATCCCACTATGGATTTTTTGTTCTGTGTATACGCTGAAGAATAATGTAAAAATTTTACATTCTTTGCATTAATTTTCAAACTGATATTTTATTAATAGATAGGGTGATTGACACATCCTAATTTTGTTGAAAATGTGAAGTTTAAATTACTTTGCCACACTTGAGTGGAAACATAGAATCTGTATTTTTCTATCACATAACTTTGCATCAATTTTTGGATTGCATTTTTCTATCACAAAATTTTACCAGATCTGAAGAACTGTAATTGGAAAGAAGATAATGAATTGGGGAAAAAAAATCTGTTATGGGCGCATATAGTGGGATTTGATTTTGATCTTGCATGATATTTGCATGAATTTGTTACGGCCAAGCACTAAAATGCCCCTATCATCATTAAAAAGAATATAAAATCATAAAAATGGAGTTATATCTAGACATTGGGATCAAATGGTATCAATTGTGTAAATTGGGTCTTATATCTTACCTAATGTAATGAAATATATTTGATCCATACCCTATATATGTGGTAATAGTTTGAATCAGAACCATGTATGAAGTTTCCCACTTATGATGGTTGGTACTAACTCTCTTACATCATTAACCAACCTACCTAATGGTGTAAGTTAATGTTGAATAAATTTTTTAATATTGTTCGAATTTTTAGGACACTTCAAAATTGTATATGAGTTCGATTTGGTTGTTAATGGAATTGAATTTGCACGAATTTTAATTGAGATGAATGTGGATCAAATTCAAATAAATTGATATTTTTAAACATATTTTATCATCTTTACTAGTCAAACTCTTAGAGAAAAGGTCCAATATATCCAATTAGTTATAGTAGTAAATATAAAATAAGAAAAATTGCTAACTCCCCCTAAAATAAACTTTTATATTCAAAAAACTCATTTAACAATTTCCAATCCAAAAAACTCATTCCACAAACTTTTTATTCAAAATGTCCCAATATTTGGGATTGATAAATTTACGGACTTAATTGTCCTTAGCCTTCTACATTATTAAATAATCAATTGTACTTTTGTATAAAATTTTATTTATTTAAAACTTTTATATTCACTATAGATATAATTATGATTTTAATTTCAAATTTTCTGACTTTTAAAAAAATTAAAAAAAAATGTATGTTTATATATAAAATAAAAAATAAATTATTTAAAAATATTTAAAATATCAAACATGAAAAATAAAATCTGTATAATGCCATTTGTAAATTTGAAAAGTCCAAAACAAAATATTTCTACAAGATAAAGTCAAACGACCCATTCTTAACTTAAGGAATAAGGAATAATTTTTTTGGCTAATATCAACCTCTGGGTTTTCTTGAATGATAAGTCCGTGGAGGGGGTTTTTGAGATTCAAAAATATTTTCATGATTTTTTTAAATATAAAAATTTATTTTAGTGAAATTCTAATAATTTTCCCTATAAAATAATTAGAATCCAATTTATTGTGCCCAATAAAAACAACAATAATAGTAATAGTAACATAACATCTTCTAGTTAACTAATAATCTATCTTTCTTGTTAATTAATAACAAGACCAACAAATATAGTAATTTACTTATGCAACTCTACACCTTCCTATGAAAGCTATACGAAAACTACATACAGTCAAGTCAAGACCGTGTTTGGCATATCTATTTTACAGACTTACACTCTACACTTTCAAAAAAAAAAAAAAAATCAATACAGATTCAATCTTGTTTGAAATTTCTTCGAAACCCTCTTCAGGATCTGTTTATTTTGATCCAATTTCGTATGCTAATGTGCAATTCGTGGCCTGGGAGATGCTTTATCGCCGTATCCCGATTCTGAAGACCAAATTTTGAAGGTTTATAGCTTAATTCTTTCACTCGTTTCATATTTTTCGTTAAACTGTGTAGAATTATTGGTAAGATATATATATACATATATATATATATATAGATATGGTACTTACGTACAGAAAATCCCGAGTGAAAGATGCGGATGTGCGCCGTTTAGTTTTGATTGCTGTTTTAGGAGTTTTTTTGTTGGTGTTACTATTGAGGACAAACACAATTATAGAGTTAGTTACTAGATATTCATATGAGACTAATGAAAGTTTGGAAGTTAGAATTAATGATAACTACACTTTGGGTGTGAAAATGGGTTTGAATCTTCCTAAACAGAATGAGTTTTCGATTTCGTTGGAGAGGCGTAATCGAATGCCACCGAGGAACTTGGATTTGTATCCCAAGCTAGCCAAGGATCATGTAGTAATTGTGTTGTATGTTCATAACCGGCCTCAATATCTTCGTATCGTTGTGGATAGCCTTTCTAGAGTGTCGGGGATTGGCGAGACGTTGCTTATAGTTAGTCATGATGGTTTCTTTGAGGGGATGAATAAGATTGTTGAGGGTATCAAGTTTTGCCAAGTGAAGCAGATTTTCGCGCCTTATTCACCACATGTGTTTCCTAATGGCTTTCCCGGGGTTTCACCGTCTGATTGCAAGGAGAAAGATGATCATGTTAAGATGAAATGTGAAGGGACTCCGGATCAGTATGGGAATCATAGGTCACCGAAGATTGTGTCCTTGAAGCATCATTGGTGGTGGATGATGAATACGGTGTGGGATGGGTTAAAGGAGACGAAAGGGCATTTTGGTCATATTCTGTTCATTGAAGAGGACCATTTTATTTATCCTAACGCATATCGAAATTTGCAGCTACTTATAGATTTGAAGCCTAAAAAATGCCCAGATTGCTATGCTGCGAATCTTGCACCGTCTGACGTGAAATCGAGGGGAGAAGGGTGGGAGAGTTTGGTAGCTGAGAGGATGGGGAATGTGGGATACTCATTTAATCGTACAGTTTGGAGAAAGATACATAGGAAGGCTAGAGAATTTTGTTCGTTTGATGATTATAATTGGGATATAACAATGTGGGCCACGGTTTATCCTTCGTTTGGTGGGCCCGTTTACACCTTAAGAGGACCTAGAACGAGCGCCGTTCACTTTGGAAAATGCGGTTTGCATCAAGGGCAGGGCGAGAAATCTGCATGTATCGATAATGGTGTTGTGAATGTTGAAGTGGGAGATGCTGATAAAGTTCCTAATATTAAATCAGACTGGGAAGTATATGTGTACAATCGCCAAGACGGTTATAAAGCTGGATTTAGGGGTTGGGGAGGCTGGGGGGATATAAGAGACCGTCAACTGTGTTTGAATTTTGCTAACATGTACTGGGCTTCAGAGTCTCAGGGAGTATGATCTACTTTCAGTTTGCTTTAAAACTACCTAAGATGTGGCGACCATGGGCGGAAATGTTAAAGATTTGGGCAAGCATTATAGTCCTGAACAATTTTAGCTGTCGATATTGTAGTGTTGTTGTTTCGACAAAACTGAAGATAAGTAGCTGTTATGATATGCATTTTTGTTATACATTAGAGAAGAGATTATTTTTATTTCACACGTATGGTGTAAGAAAACAAGATTTTGCTTTTTCGCGTTTCTAGAGTTTATACTAGCATGATATTCCTCGAGCACTTTATACATCTTCTGTGCTGATTAATATTTCCCACGAAGATCTTCTCAGCAGATCACAATGTTATGGTGGTGTTGGTTACTTGAGCCCCTTGTTATGGAATATTTGTTTGCTTGTAATGAACGTAATTTTTCATCATTCTCGTGAACTGTGTTTTCCTTATTGTTTAGTTTTTTAACTTTCGCTTTCTCCGCTAGATTAAATATTTGTACTTTCAACATTTTGGTTCTTGTTTAGTCTGGCATATTGTATTATATTGTGATTGCTTTGGCGGAATTGGCACAAATTAACATTAAGTTTTCTCTCCCATTTTCTTTTTTTTTTACTTTTCTCTAGTAACCAAACAAAAAAATTAGTTTTCCTTCCATTTCCTTTTCCTTTCCTTGTCAAATTCCTTGAACCAAACAAGCTGTAAGTGACGGGGAAAAAATTTGTCAAGCTTTCTGTGCTCCACCGGAGAAAACTGGTGGTGGGATGAAGGAATTAGGAAGATGATCTTTTCCATTTTGGCAGTCCTCTCTCCATGCTAAAAAGGAAATTGGTACAGTGTGGAGAGACTCGTGATGTTAGGTGGGAGGTCACAGCTTTATGGAGTAATTTGCATGTCGCACCCCAAGAATATATTGGTTTGGCAGTCTCCACCCTGAAATTGTAATTAGTTTGGCACTTTGCACACTCAACCAAATTCCGGTGAAAAAACAGATGATTCCGGCCTGGCAAATTTATCCACGAAAAAAAAAACACAATTCCCGCTCAATCCTGCTCCTTTCCATCTGTTCTCACGCCAGAATTTAACACCAGAAATGAACTCCCACAACCAGCTTTTTTGCTACAGTAATCAAAGGGGATTCAAATCAAGACGGGGCAACTTCCACAACCAGTTCTTCGTTGCGGCGCTGCTTGTTAAGTTTGCTTTAAAACTAAAGAATTAGAGCAATATACATATTTGTGAACACAGCCAGCGAAATTATTTGCTAAGTTAGAAAGATCAAAATTGAGAATTGCATGTTTGAAGCCTTCAAAAGTTGAGAATGATGGAGTAGCAAGTGGGGTCTGATATAGAGGCACTTCAAAGAACTAATAATCTACTTTCTGAAAGGGGGAAGGATTTGTAAGACTTGGAAAGTGAATTAGAATTTTACAGAATTAGGGGTGGAGGATGTACGAAAAGAAGTTCCAATTTCCAACTTTTGATAATCGTGCGGCAGCCCATTCTGAAAATTCAGAATCTGCAAAATATTCAAGAGCCAAAGGTAATTGTGAAAACTGAGTCGAGCCACAAAGCTTCATTGAAATACTACCGAGTTTTGAAATTTGTATTTGAACTAGATTAGATTGTTAATTGATCGAGGTCAAATGAGCTTTAATCTAGCCAAATGCGAGTCGAGTTTGATTAACTTGATTTTTTGTTTAATATTCTATTATTTTTTATTAATCTGAGCGGAGTGTCAAAACTTTTCAAACACATAAATTTGTTCAAACTAGTTTTGATATGTTAAATAAATCGAGCTCAAATGAATTTTTATTATTTTCTTACTAATCGAGTTGAGCTCAAAATTTATCAAACACATAGATGTGTTCAAGCTTGCTTTCATACGTAAATTGAATTGAGCTCAAACGAGCTTTTATAATTTTTTATTAATTGAGCCGAGTTTCAGAATTTATTAAACAAATAAAGTTGTTCAAACTTATTTTGATATGTTAATTGGATCGAGTTCAAATGAGCTTTTAGCGATCAATCTTGACTAAAGTAGCTTGGTTCACTTTTCATGGCTAATTCTGAACCCGAAAATAGTCCAATTTCGAAATTTGAGGATAAAAATCTCTATATCTCACTGTTTGAAAATGTTGGAGAAACACATAAGAAAGCTCGAAATATCAAAAATTTTCCTCATGCATGCTTCAAACATGCTCCGGGATTGAAATGAAGGACTAGTCCATCTACCATTTGCTATAACACAAACTCACTGTAATGCACTGCTGAAAGAGGGCAAGGAAATTTGAAAGAGTATACAGTCGCCGAAATCCCGAGTCTCATCCGCACCACCCAATCGAACCCTCCCAACATTCCAACTGATACAAAACAACATCAACAACAGGAAAAAGAATCCAGAGTTGCTGCCAGGGAAGGGGTTAATTTTAGGGTTTATTACGGTTCGTAAGAAAAAACTGAGATAAATGTACCCCTGTGACTCACATGCATATCACGTATCTTAAGCAACAGATTAGGAGGAAATTGTGTTCTTTTTTCTAGACAAATTTGACTCGCTTGAATCATCCTTTTTTTACCGGAATTTGGTTGAGGGTGCAAGACGCCAAAATAATTACAATTTCAGGGTGGAGACCGCAATTTCCGGAATTTCAGGGTGGAGACCTCAATTTCCGGAATTTCAAGGTGGAGACCGCCAAACTAACCTATTCTTGGGGTGCAACATGTGAATTGCTCCAGCTTTATGAGTAGTACACTAAGTTCTTCGATTGTAGATTAAAAGTTACGAGGGAAAATCTCATTTTTTGTACTATAAGTGACGCGTGTACACTTGTGGTACAAAAAGTGTTCGAAATCTCAATTTTGGAACAAATCCTGCCCATTTGTACCACTTTTGATATTGACGTTAACTACTTGACTAGAAATGTCACATGAGATGCACATGGCTGTTAACTTCACACGTGTTGTCAAAAAAATGAGACGATGGTGGTACAAAATTTAGACAAATGAGTAAAATTTGATCCGAAAAACAAGATTTACCTGTTTATCATCACAAACACATGCACAATCACGTGCAAACTTAACGGCCACGTGCATGTTACATGTTTTTCTCGTCAACTGAAAAACAATAATTCCAAAAATTATACAAATGGACAGAGTTTGTGGCAAAAGTGAATTTTTAAAATTGTTTGGTTCCAAAAATTATATATATATATGTATATATATTTAAAGAAAGAATGTAAAACTATTATGTTTGATTTATCTAAAAGGATCATTTTTCTTTTTCTTTTTCTTTTGTGGGCGTGAAGTGTCATCTCCCCAATTACTTGTGTTTTATTTTATTTTAGATGAAGCCTGATCTAATAAGCCCGAGTGGATACTTAAACCCAAAACCTCCCACGGGAAATGGCTAACAAGTCTTGGGTGCCATCTCCCCATTTACTTATTTCGCATAACTAAGAGAGTGTTTGATTAAGTTTATAAGCTCCTTTAAACATCTTATTTAGAGCTTATAAGCTCTATAAATTTGTTTGATAATTCTTTTTAAATAACAGCTTATAAGATCAAAAAATAAGATGTTTGGGTCTTATAAGCTGTTTTTAAAAAAGTAACTCAACCCCAACTTTTTTTAAATATTTTATAAGCTTCTAAAACATCTTATAAGGTGTAGGAGCTTATAAGATATTTTGGATAAGCTTAGCCAAATACCCTCTAATATCAAGATTATAAGTTTGGGCCAAAAGTTAGGTTCCTAAGAGTAATTGAACCCAATAGGAAAGGATGGGCCAAGCTAAGTACTGAGCCAAGATCTGGTCTCGCCCCAATACTTGGAGCCCAATAGAGAAGAATCTGAACAGACTTCGAACCTCAAGTGAAAAATGAACAGCCATCAGCCGATCATATGGTCTATAAAAGAAGAAAATTTTACTATCAATATGCACAAAGACATTAACAAGAAGAAGAAAGACATGAATTTCGGCCAAGAAGTAGAAGCAGAAGAAGAGGTAGAACAGGAGGAAAGACAAGAACTTGACGAAGAAGAAGAAGTTGAGGAGGAAGAAGACGAAGACGAAGAAATTAGTTCAGCATACTCATCAAAGAAGCGAGTAAAGCTAATGCCGCGCGATCGGTTGAGTACATTGTCTGATTCCCTTCTTATTCATATTCTTTCACTTCTACGTACGAAGAAAGCTGTGATGACCTGTGTGCTGTCGAAAAGATGGCGATTCCTTTGGACTGATTTGTCTGAGTTTACATTTTACGATTTCAGTAGCAAAATTGAGAATATTCGCAAGCTCGTGGATTTCGTTAATAGGACACTTGTTCTTTGCAATGGTGAACTTGCGAAGAGATTTGAGATTGGTTTCAACTATGCTAATTGCTTTGCTTCCGCTGTTAATGCTTGGATTGAGTTTGCTGTCAAATATAGGGTGAAAAATATTGCTTTGACATTATTCCATTACTCCAAAGACAAGTATATCCTGCCTCAGATTATGTATTCACATTCATCTTTGGAAATCTTGAGCTTACGAAATTGCATTATTACTCCTAGAGGACGCGTCGAGTGGGGATCTTTGAAAGGCTTATACCTCAAAAAAGTGGAGTTGCATCAACCTGTAATTACAGAAATATTATCAGGTTGTCCTGTTTTATGCTCCTTGTATCTAGAGGCGTGTTCGGGATTTGATCGTTTGGAGGTTAATTCTCAGAGCCTTATGTCACTTACAGTAAACGAAAATGAATCTTTTCTTGCAATTTCAGCTCCCTCTATACACTGTTTGGAGATTTCAGCATGCTCTAAACAAAGGTTTCGGCTCAAAAACATATCATCTCTTGTTGAAGCAAGTATTGATTTCGACATGGATTTGGATGCAATCAATTATGTTTGGAAACTTTTTGTAAGCCTTCAGCATGTCAAGAATCTTAACCTTGGAACTCGATGCATCAAGGTGTGTACCAATTATCAAAGCTTTTTTCGCATTCTTGCTGATAATACAAAGTATTTTTTACCGGTCAAGGACAAGAATACAATAAGGTTGTGTTTGGATTGGAGGAAGGATCTCAAATGATTCTAAAATGGAGTTCAATGAATTTGTTGATGTATTTGAAATCCCCGGCTTTCAAGTCATTCAATGCAAACACATCCTAACATAACTAGAAAAGTGGATTGAATATAGTAAATAATGATTAGCCTTTCCCTGCAGATTTAAGGTGGTAGTTATAGATTTATGATACATGAAGGTTATCTTGGTCATATACGTGGGTCCATATGCTGTCGGATTATCTTATACGATCGGTAGACCCGACCCATATGCTGACCTGATTCAGGGGCATTTAAGTAGGTATGCTCTGCATGCTCAACAAGGGTAACAGATTCTGTGTTAGGAATCAACGCACATAAACGAACTTTAAAGCAAGAATCAAAGCGAGAAAAATGACGAGACAACGGTTTACGTGGTTCGACCAATAATGCCTACGTCCACGGACTTATACTAGAGAGGTTTCATTTCTTTATCTGAGATGCAATTACAAGGGGTAGAGAGTGTATAATTCTATTCTTTTGTACACCTCTCTCACACTCTAATTACATAGCAACATGGGAGATATATATAGGCAAAGAAGTCCAAAACGCGTCGAGTCATCAAAGACGCGTGCACCAGCTGTCCACCGCACCTGGGCGCCATGCTTCGGATGTCGGCGCCGGTGGGCCCGCGCCTGGGCGCCAAAGAGGCCGAAAACCCTCTTTGCTTCGGCTTCCCGCGCCTGGGCGCCAATTTGGCTGCGCCTGGGCGCCGTGAAGATCATCCATCTTCTTCCTTTGGCCAATTTGATTTGTCTCCACACTTATATCCCATCAATCTCCCACTTAGAGACCAAACTCAAAGTTGAAGACACAATCCCGTCATCTCGATCATTCAATATATCTCTCATTCGTCCCTTCACTTTTCCCAAGTGAACCTCAATCTAGTCGTCACATCCCCAATCCCATTGGAAATCAAATCCATCCCTAGTGCTCCCACTTGACAGACTCACATTGTGAACGATGTTCCCCTTCTTTGAACCTCCGCCACTACCCTATTCTTTTGGTGATCAGCCAACTCATAAATAGCGTGACTTATCCATCTTGGTCCAACTGACCTCGGATATAGGTTACTCCCAAGACCCGGAACATGTCTCACAACCCCGCAACTTTCGTTGCCATCCTCCTCACAAGAGGATAACCACCTTGGTCAACCTGTCTCTCGACATCCTTACACCAAGGATTTTCCCGCTTTAGTCAACCTGTCTCACGACATCCTTACACCAAAGACTTTCCGCCTTGGTTATCCTGTCTCTCGACACCTTTACACCAAGGACTTTCCATTGACTATCTTGGATTCTTCCAACATATCTGCTCCCTGCCAACTGCATGAGCTATGTCTGATCCTCACGCCAATACTTTTGGTTTTTCAATGGCAACTCGGATCCCCCACATATCTGCATGATGTTCCCATTGCACTAGCTATGTCCGATCCATCCGCCAACAAAACCCCGGCTCCACGAATCTGGCAAACCCGGCTTCGCGTTCTGCCCCGACTCAGCGAATCTGCCTAACCCGGCTTCGCATCTTGCCCCCATGACTTCCGGCTCCACGGTCAACCCCCTCTTGGCCCCGTTTCCTGCCTTCATGGATTGCCCACATGGTCACGCCTCCGTAATTCCGCCTTCTCCCGGTCCCCGGCTTGCTCGTTCTTCCACCTTCTTGACAACACGAGTCTGGCCCCTTGACCTCTGGCTATACGGTTCTGCTTTTGGCTCCGTAACTCCGTCTCCCCGGTCCCTGGCTTGCTCGTTCTTCCGCCCTCTTGGCAACACGAGTCTGGCCCCTTGACCTCTGGCTATACGGTTCTGCTTTTGGCTCCGTAACTCCGCCTCCCCGGTCCCTGGCTTGCTCGTTCTTCCGCCCTCTTGGCAACACGAGTCTAGCCCCTTGACCTCTGGCTATACGGTTCTGCTTTTGGCTTCGTAACTCCGCCTCCCCGGTCCCTGGCTTGCTCGTTCTTCCGCCCTCTTGGCAACACGAGTCTGGCCCCTTGACCTCCGGCTATACGGATTTGCTTTTGGCTCCGTAACTCCGCCTCCCTAGTCCTTGGCTTGCTCGTTCTTTCGCCCTCTTGGCAACACGAGTCTGGCCCCTTGACCTCCGGCTATACGGATCTGCCCCCGACACTGCAACTGCTCCCACTAGCTTCATGTCTACCTAACCCGGTAACATAAACCTGCTCTCGCTCTTGTGTCTTTGCCTCTGCATCTGGCACCACGATTTTTCAACATTTTCTCGTTAACGTTCATCGGGATAACCCCTAGAACTTGCAGCATCTCCTACAACTCTCAGTCTGCATCTGTCACCTTTTCAGGCTTTTTCCCCGACTCTTACTTTACCATCTTCATACGCCATTGATTCGCCCACGGATCGCTGTAACCCGTGCTCTGATACTAGTTGTTAGGAATCAATGCGCATAAACGAACTTTAAAGCAAGAATCAAAGCGAGAAAAATGACGAGACAACGGTTTACGTGGTTCGGCCAATAATGCCTACGTCCACGGACTTATACTAGAGAGGTTTCATTTCTTTATCTGAGATGCAATTACAAGGGGTAGAGAGTGTATAATTCTATTCTTTTGTACACCTCTCTCACACTCTAATTACATAGCAACATGGGAGATATATATAGGCAAAGAACGCGTCCAAAACGCGTCGAGTCATCAAAGACGCGTGTACCAGCTGTCCACCGCGCCTGGGCGCCGAAACGGGCGAGCCTGGGCGCCATGCTTCGGATGTCGGCGCCTGGGCGCCGGTGGGCCTGCGCCTAGGCGCCCTTGGGCCCGCGCCTGGGCGCCAAAGAGGCCGAAAACCCTCTTTGCTTCGGCTTCCCGCGCCTGGGCGCCAATTTGGCTGCGCCTGGGCGTCGTGAAGATCATCCATCTTCTTCCTTTGGCCAATTTGATTTGTCTCCACACTTATATCCCATCATTCTGGTGACCTCCTTCAATCATTGCATCTGGTGTATTACAACTTGCCTTTTGAAATCTGCTTGATAATGCAGTTTTTTATATTATGCAGCATTTTGTGGATCTGTCTTTTATGATCCTAATGATATTTTTGGATTCATTTGATGAAATTGGTTTCTAAGCTGAACTAAGAAGTTAATTTGTTAATTATTATCAACCAGTTGCGAGATGCTCACATATTTTGCGTGTTCTTCGTTTCAAGTATAAATGAGGGGGAATATCTATAGCCTAGCTAAGTTTCATTATAGAAATTTGGCTCTTACCAAGTGTAATTCTTTTTTGTTTGTGCACCTTGCTTATTAGGTACTGTCAATGTTGGCGAAAAATGGCTTATTGCTTCCAATACCTAAGCAAGATTGTCGGACATTAAATATGCTGATGAATAAGCCAAGCATTCCTCACATTGACCGCCTGCTGGGATTGTTTCCAGACCTCGAGACATTAGTCATAAAGAGGAGCTATCTCCCCTATCAGGTATCAAGTGTTCCTCTAATTCTTATCACCCACCCACCCACACACACACACACACACACACAAAAACACCCACCACACACACACACACACAAAAACACCCACCACACACACACACACACACACACATATATATATATTGTATTGTGTATTATTTTGTATGGTATTCAGCTTAATCCACTACATTACGGGCTATTTAATAGTTTATCGTTTCTTTTTAGGACGGAGAGGGTCATGATCTGTATGCATGTGATTTGAAGTGTGACTTATTGCATCTCAAGAGTGTTGATGTCGAAATGTTTGAAGAATCATACCTTGGTGGACCGATGCTAAAACTGGTGCAACTTCTCCTCAAGAAGGCAATAGTCTTGGAAAAGATGGTGATTAAGGTTAAATTTTGGGGACTTTCATCAACCCGTCATTCAAGTTGTTACATCAAGATAGCTGAAATGCTGCTTAGTTATCCGAGTTCCTCGCCAAAAGCCGTGGTCGTTCTTGTTGATGATAGTGACTAGTGAGGTTGTAAGATTGACAAAAAAAAAAATTTAGCACTCTTATTTGAGTAGGTTTAATGGTTTCTCTACTTTAGTTTGCTGCTATGCATAGTTTCAACTATGTAAGCAATGACATATTTATGTGGAATTTTTGTTATGTGTTTAATGTTGTATCTGGTATTTACTAGTGTTTCAACATATACTATTGGGTTTTCTAGTGAACAAAAATTGGGAAAATTACAAAAAACTCCCTAATTTATGGGCTATATACAACCAACTCCCTCAAGTTTGGATAATTACAAGCACCTCCCTTGTCTCGTCTGCCGTCTAACAAAAAGGCCCTTCCGTTAACTTTTCTAATAGAAAATGCTCATGCCATTCGCTAATTTTTTCTAAAATCCGATTAGCCCCTAGGTTCACTTGGTTTGGGTGTTGATTTTGTTTCTGGACCAAATTACCCTTGAGGGGGGTGGGGGATGTAACAAAATGAAAAAAAAGGGGTAATGAGATAATTAAAGATGTTTGGTTTAATAAAATATTTAAAAATTCACATAAAAATATGGATATATATATAATACATATATATATACTTAACCAGGGTTTACCCAATACGTACGCTAAGGTAACAGCTTCGGGTTCCCTCATCATTCCAAAATATATTATACTTAACCATGAACAGCCATGACTGACCAACCAGCGTGCGCATCGCCTCCTCCCCCACCCTCGGTGCTAGTCCCCTCAGCCCCATCATGCCCACCACCATCGAAGCCTCCCATGTCGAACACCCACCCCTCTCTCCTCCCTTCCCCCACGCAGATCTTCACGATCTGCAATTTCAAAATTGTTTTTATCATTAGTTGAAGTGGGAGATGTTGATAAAGTTCCTAATATTAAATCAGATTGCAACGTATATGTATACTGTTGGGAAATCTATTCAAAATAGAACCGAAATTGGTACGCAACGGAATTAAAATAGAAACCTAACTCTTATAGAACCGAAATTGGTACGCAACGGAATTAAAATAGAGACCTAACTCTTATGCGCACATGCATGACATCAAAAAATTAAAGCATACATATTATGGCTTAAAACAATTTAATTAATAATTACTATTACCTATCTATAGCTATCAATTAAAAGACTACATAATTAAACACTATAATTAAAATCAATAATTGAATAACTATAAAAACAATAATAATTGAAAACGAAGAAAACAAACCTTACACCGAAGATTAGAACTCGCTGGTAGAAGAAGAGCTCGTTCACCGTAAAGCCTTCTTTGCAATGCCTCAACCAACTCGGGAGTGTGGGCTCCAAAAAATACTACTAAAACAAAACTCTTTAAGAAGAATTTTATTTTCTCAAAAGCTAGCTTGTTCTTAAAAAATTATTCAAGAACTACTTGCCTTTGATTTTTGTTGTGTGTTTAAACTTCCAAATGACACCCATTTATATAGGGTGAAAAAAAATGAAATAGATTAAAAACAATCAACGTGGGGTGTTAAAGAAAGAAAAAGAAACAAAGTGGGTGAAAAAAAAAACAAAAAAAAAACTTTCGGCTGGTGCCAGCCGGGCGCGTGTTGTACACGCGCCAACTGGCACCGGAAGGCGGAACACTACTGTTCACGCGTCATTTGTTTTTTTGTTTAATCAAGTGTTATTTAATTAAATCACTATTTAATTAAATATCCTTTTTACAAACATTTCCCATATGTTTTTCATCTAAGTTCAAACTTATATATCTAATGAATTCTTTAGCATGTATTCGTAGAGTTTCAATTTGAGGTTTGCGAAGGGATTTTAGGGAAAATTAATTTTAGCTCCAAGTAGATTAAATCAAATTATCATCACATGATAATATTTAATACCACTTAACAATATTTAATTCCACTAAATAAATATTGTTGCACTCTAAAATTAACTTCAATATATTCTTGCGTTTCCATTCTTTCGTAAAGAAATATTTCATTAACTCCTCTATTAAATATCCATGAAAATATAAAATTAAAATTACTATCATTTTATTTTTCACATCTTATCCTATAAATGCTCAATTGTTTCTTATCAACTTTCCAAATGAAAAACTAATTTTCATACTATTTTAGTGAAACTTCACTTGAAATACTTTTGCCAAAATTTCAGAAAGTTGAACATTGCAAATCCATTATAAGGGATATATCTTATCTCTCATATAGATTCTATATGAATGTCCTTTCCAATCACATTTTTATGTCATTACCCAATGTATAAAGTATATTGACCACCGAAGACATCACTTCTAAATATATCAAAGCAATGTATGCATTAGTCCACAACAATCATAGGATTAAGAGTTATTGTTCCAAATTAATTATTTTCGATAGTAGTCAAAATAAATAATTTGATTGATCCGGTTCAGTATTTCAATCTCATTGATTTACATGAATATACTATATATGGAATTCCTATTCTCATGATTAAGACAAATCATCGAATATAGCATATTATAGTCTTTAGCAGATAAGACGTCCATTCTTATCATCGACTACAACTCATTTATAATAACATATGATATAATGAATCCAAGTCTTTTATGGAACATCACTTCCATTTGGATTTTCATGTGTAATTATATATGGACTATGCCTATCTCATAGGACATTTTATAAATACTCATAACTAATAATATATAATTTATTTATTGATAATAAATACATTAAATAATTAAATTTTAGGGCACATTTCTAACATATACAATTGTCAAGACGGTTATGATTATTAGCATGTTTGTTATGCATTAGAGTAGAGATTATTGTCCCTTCACACGTATGGTGTAAGAAAACAAGATTTTGGTTTTTTCGTGTTACTAAAATACATACCAGCATATTCTTCCTTGATCATTTGATAAATCTTCGTTGCTGATTATATGATTGTTCAGATCTTTTCTGCAGGTCACAAATGTTATGGACTGGTGTTATGCTTTCCTTATTGTTTAGTTATTATGTTTGCCTTCTGTTCTAGATTAAATATTCGAACTTTCAATATATTTGGTCATCTTTTAGTCTGTCATGTTATTTTACACTGTGCTTCTGTAACTAAGTGAAGGGGGTAAAAATTGTAAAGGTTTCTGTGCTTGGCGGGACGAAGGAAACTTCGTTCCGTTTCTGGCAGTCCTCTCTCTCTATATTAAAGAAGAAACTGGTACAAAATGTTGAAAGACTTGGAGATTTCTGATAAATTCGTTATGTTATGTGGACGTCAGGCTTTATGCGTAGGGTCTTCAAATTCTTTTATTATTAGAGAGTTATATTTGACGAAATAATGTAAAACTGTCATGTTTGGCTTATCTTTAATATTGCAGCTTAATCATCGTACAGTAGAATAGGATGTTACAGACTACAGGTGCATCATTATTATGTTTACCAGTAATTGGTGCATTGTTACCCCTTCAGTAGAACATGCAAGACTCGACATCTTTTTAGTAGCGTCTTATCGGGTTCTGGAGCATTTGTGATTGTCTACGTGGTAGGATGATCCAGATTGTCATGGACTAAGAAGTATCGGGACTCGATAAAAACTGGCAGTGTCTGATCATGACCGGTTCACGACATGTAAATACTTGTACATTCTCTTCCTCCTCTTTTTGAGCGTGTATGCCTTCTTGTTTTTCTTTCTTTTAGACTTTCATTTCATTGGAATCTGATGCGGTATCAAAATAAGGCCAGGGTAGTAAACCTCGATTAAATTGTTTCAAAACATGTGTACGGAAAGATTCAAAATGTGTGTACGGAAAGATTAAGTTCGACCTATAACACAACAGATTAGACCGGCACCAGCTAATGGTAATTAGTTTTTTTTTTTTTATGGATAAGAAGTAATTTTTTTATTTTTATTTTGGTGTGGTGAGTAATCCCCCAAAAATGCATCAGTTATTATAGTAGAATCTAATTGGCCATATGCTTAGCGCCTAATTGTTAATGTTGGCAATGGGCCGCCTCCTATACAACAAAGCCCAAAACTATATATTCATATATACATATGTGTGTGTGTGTGAATTATCTACATTTAAATTCTTAAATTACCCTAAATTACCATAAAAAAAAAACCACTTAAATTACCCTCCATTATTATTATCATGGCACATTAGAATCTATTTGCAGATTCTGCAACAACATTGATTTGTTATTTGTTTTTGGAAAAAATTTATGTTAGATCAAATTTAATGGTCTTAGTATCTTATCTTTCCCACATGCTAAAGTGTATTGTATGTAGTTTTCACACACATATGAAAAAAAAATAGACACAGAATACACACTCGGACCATTACACTCAATCTGAATCCAAAAAAAAAAAAAAGGCATCCTCTAGTAATTAGTCTTTAATTTTGACATTAAGTAACTTATAGTCTAAAATAAGATTAATTTTTTGATTTTTCATACGTACTATTTTTGTTGTTTATCAAAGAATTAGATGTCGCATCACACGTTTTATTTGCTTGCAGAAATGTGTCACCCCTTGCCAAATTTAGCTCTTAAGCAATTAGTAATTCAAACACTTGCGATCATAAGTTTCGGTACAATAACAGTCATTTGATATTATTTTTTAATTGTAAGTTTCAATACAATAGCAGTCATTTACACATGATGATACATCCATGCGAATTCAATGAGAGTGTGATTATTTATAACATGATTAAGATACTAGAGGCTAGAAAAGCCATCCGATTTAGCTTAAATGAACTTAATTTGGTTCAAAACTCTAGTGACCATATACACTTTATTTAAAACAATAATAATGGAGTATAAGATTTCTCATAATTAGTTAAGTCCACATTTGAATAAGGGTATAATGGCATACCTAAACGAGGCTGGAAAATAACTGAAATTTGTGCCCAAGCTCGAGCTCTATTGTTTTTGTACACGAGCTCATGAGCTTCTTGACTCTATATTTTATATTTTAAAAATAAATATCATGCTAATACGAGTTAATTTTCTGTCTAACAAGCTCGAGCTCAAGCCTTAATATAGAGGCTCCTCGAGTCAAACTCCCCACATCGAGGTCGACATAACTACATTTCAATCCAGGACCAAAAATGAGATCTGAAAAAGAGAAAGCAAAACAAATACAAAGGTAGATAAATACCAATATGTTCATCAGAATGTTAACTCAATGCTATTTCTTGCAGTATCAATTAATTGAGTGCATTATCCCAACAATATCCACACCGGATAAATCTATCCAAAATCGAGTCAAATGTTCCTACTGTGCTCTTCTATCTATTTCTTTTTTGCGCGGGACAAATATAATATACGCTACTGTGTGAGAACTGCACTAAGAGTGTCCCACCCAATCTCATATGAAATTTCCCGGATCACAAATTAACCGACACTCAATCAAATTGACATTAATCACTCAACTGCTTTTATTTATAAGGTAATAATGCCAAGAAAGAAGCTTTGGATGCTTGAAAGTGATTAAAAGTGATTGAAAGTTGAGTGAGAGTGACAAGTTAAATAGTATATAGAATAAATAAGTAAAATGAATTATTTCTACTTTATAAAGTTCAGGACTAATTACTTCTAATGACCAAAAAGGTGTAATTAACTCATTAAATCTAAGAAATGTATAATTACAAAGTTCTGGATTCAATAATTACTTCCAATTTGATGATGTTCTGGATAATGTCACAATTTTACCTTCTAAGCAAAGAAAATGAGAAAAAAAATATCCATATCTTAATTATTTTTATTTTTGCCAACAGAATAAAATTTCTCACTTTACAAGAAATATTATACGTATTGTTGTACAACACAAATCCACAATACCAATGAAAAGTGAAAACACATTGACGAACAAATCTGCAATAATAATAATAAAAAAAAAACAGCTGCCAAAAGTAAAATTAACTAATTTATTGCATGTAGGATGAAAATTTAACAACTTTTTAGAAAGTTCGAGAAGAAAAGAGGAAAAAAAGTTGCGTTCGATCTTCACTCTCAGGTCAACAAATTACTTCTGTATAATCCAATGTACAATCAATCTATCATCAAAGTACAAACATCAAAGCATACTGTAGAGAAATCAAAACGCCAACACTCAAACGATCTGAAACATTTTTTGCTCTCTCGAAATATACAGAAACCTAAAAATTGGGGAAAAAACTGATCTATTATATAAAATCTTTCAAAACCAAAAAAATACAGATATATATAAACAACATACATCCAAAATCTACCTTCTCGCGGCGGCGAAGCGACGGGAGAAGAATCGCGAAACAACGAGGCGGAGGCGGGGAGAGAAGCTAAGCGCGTACGTAGCGCCGCCGCGGAGGCAATACTCCATCGTTTCGACGAACAGATTGAAGAAGAAGAAGAAGAAAGACGGCCTAGAAGTTGAAGCGGAAGAAAATTTCACTATCAATAAGCACAAAGACATTAACAAGAAGAAGAAAGACATGAATTTCGGCCAAGAAGTAGAAGCAGAAGAAGAGGTAGAACAGGAGGAAAGACAAGAACTTGACGAAGAAGAAGAAGTTGAGGAGGAAGAAGACGAAGACGAAGAAATTAGTTCAGCATACTCATCAAAGAAGCGAGTAAAGCTAATGCCGCGCGATCGGTTGAGTACATTGTCTGATTCGCTTCTTCTTCATATTCTCTCACTTCTACGTACGAAGAAAGCTGTGATGACCTGTGTGCTGTCGAAAAGATGGCGATTCCTTTGGACTGATTTGTCTGAGTTTACATTTTACGATTTCAGTAGCAAAATTGAGAATATTCGCAAGCTCGTGGATTTCGTTAATAGGACACTTGTTCTTTGCAATGGTGAACTTGCGAAGAGATTTGAGATTGGTTTCAACTATGCTAATTGCTTTGCTTCCGCTGTTAATGCTTGGATTGAGTTTGCTGTCAAATATAGGGTGAAAAATATTGCTTTGACATTATTATATTCCTCCAAAGACACGTATATCATGCCTCAGATTATGTATTCACATTCATCTTTGGAAATGTTGAGCTTGCGAAATTGCATTATTACTCCAAGAGGACGGGTCGAGTGGGGATCTTTGAAACACTTATACCTCAAAAAAGTGGAGTTGCATCAACCTGTAATTACAGAAATATTATCAGGTTGTCCTGTTTTATGCTCCTTGTATCTAGAGGCGTGTTCGGGATTTGATCGTTTGGAGGTTAATTCTCAGAGCCTTATGTCACTTACAGTAAACGAAAATGAATTTTTTCTGGAAATTTCAGCTCCCTCTATACACTGTTTGGAGATTTCAGCATGCTCTAAACAAAGGTTTCGGCTCAAAAACATATCATCTCTTGTTGAAGCAAGTATTGATTTCGACATGGATTTGGATGCAATCAATTATGTTTGGAAACTTTTTGTAAGCCTTCAGCATGTCAAGAATCTTAACCTTGGAGCTCGATGCATCAAGGTGTGTACCAATTATCAAAGCTTTTTTCGCATTCTTGCTGATAATACAAAGTATTTTTTACCGGTCAAGGACAAGAATACAATAAGGTTGTGTTTGGATTGGAGGAAGGATCTCAAATGATTCTAAAATGGAGTTCAATGAATTTGTTGATGTATTGAAATCCCCGGCTTTCAAATCATTCAATCCAAACACATCCTAACATAACTAGAAAAGTGGATTGAATATAGTAAATAATGATTAGCCTTTCCCTGCATATTTAAGGTGGTAGTTATAGATTTATGATACATGAAGGTTATCTTGGTCATATACGTGGGTCCATATGCTGTCGGATCATCTTATACGGTACGTTGGGTCGAGTCTACCTGACCCATATGCTAACCTGATTCAGGGGCATTTAAGTAGGTATGCTCTGCATGCTCAACGAGGGTAACAGATTCTGGTGACCTTCCATCATTGCATCTGGTGTATTACAACTTGCCTTTTGACATCTGCTTGATAATGCAGTTTTTTATATTATGCAGCTTTTTGTGGATGTGTCTTTTATGACCCTAATGATACTTTCGGATTCATTTGATGAAATAGGTTTCTTAGCTGAAGTAAGAAGTTAATTTGTTAATTATTATCAACCAGTTGCGAGATGCTCACATATTTTGCGTGTTCTTTGTTTCTTCGTTTCAAGTATAAATGAGGGGGAATATCTATAGCCTAGCTAAGTTTCATTATAGAAATTTGGCTCTTACCAAGTGTAATTCTTTTTTGTTTGTGCACCTTGTTTATTAGGTACTGTCAATGTTGGCGAAAAATGGCTTATTGCTTCCAATACCTAAGCAAGATTGTCTGACATTAAATTTGCTGATGAATAAGCCAAGCATTCCTCACATTCACCGCCTGCTGGGATTGTTTCCAGACCTCGAGACATTAGTCATAAAGAGGAGCTATCTCTCCTATCAGGTATCAAGTGTTCCTCTAATTCTTATCACCCACACACACACACACACACACACATATATATATTGTATTGTGTATTATTTTGTATGGTATTCAGCTTAATCCACTACATTACGGGCTATTTAATAGTTTATCGTTTCTTTTTAGGACGGTGAGGGTCATGATCTGTATGCATGTGATTTGAAGTGTGACTTATTGCATCTCAAGAGTGTTGATGTCGAAATGTTTGAAGAATCATACATTGGTGGACCGATGCTAAAACTGGTGCAACTTCTCCTCAAGAAGGCAATAGTCTTGGAAAAGATGGTGATTAAGGTTAAATTTAGGGGAATTTCATCAACCCCTCATTCAAGTGGTTATATCAAGATAGCTGAAATGCTGCTTAGTTATCCGAGATCCTCGCCAAAAGCAGTGGTCGTTCTTGTTGATGATTGATGAGGTTGTAAGATTGACAAGAAAAAATTAGCATTCTTATTTGATTAGGTTTAATGGTTTCTCTACTTTAGTTTGCTGCTATGCATAGCTTCAACTATGTAAGCAATGACATATTTATGTGGAACTTTTGTTATTTGTTTAATGTTGTATCTGGTATTTACTAGTGTTTCAACATATATTATTGGGTTTTCTAGTGAACGAAAATTGGGAAAATTACAAAAAACTCCCTAATTTATGGGCTATATACAACCAACTCCCTCAAGTTTGGATAATTGCAAGCACTTTTGGTTTTGGGTGTTGATTTTGTTTCTGGACCAAATTACCCTTGAGGGTGTTGATTTTTCTAACAAAAAGGCCCTTTTGTTGACTTTTCTAATAGAAAATGCTGATGCCATTCGTTAATTTTTTCTAAAATCCGATTAGCCCCTAGGTTGACTTGGTTTGGGTGTTGATTTTGTTTCCGGACCAAATTACCCTTGAGGGGGGTGGGGGATGTAACAAAATGAAAAAAACATGAGGGGGTAATGAGATAATTAAAGATGTTTGGTTTAATAAAATATTTAGAAATTCACATAAATAATAATAACACATAAAAATATGTCTCTCTCTCTCTCTATAAACATTTATATATATATATATATAATACATATATACATAATATATATTATACTTAACCATGAACAGCCATAACCGACATGGTTCGCCGTAACGGTCGCGGTGTTCGTCGCGGAGGCCACCGTTCCAGTTCCATTGCACCGTCGCGGAACGGTCGCGGACGTTCCACAATTTTTTGGTTAAAATTGCTCAAAAATTATAAAACAATTCCTTAAAAACTTTATAATTAATAAATATTGTATTGAATGTCTATTTTTCTTAACTGGTTGTACCATCCTTCAGCAGGGGTGCCCTTGAACAAATAATTGAAATCAGGAGCAATTAAAGTCACTTTAAAACCTTTTTCCCAAAAGGGTCTCAAAATTTGTACTCCATTTATTGAATCCAATGAATTTGAGACAATAATTAAGCACCCTTTTGGATGGGCTTTAAATAAATTATACATACAAAACATCTCTCTATCTCCAAAAGACTCAACTGAAGATATCCAGGTCATGAAAAACCTATACTTACACTTCAAATTTGATGAATTGGAGTTGAAAAATTCAATAAACCTAACTTCAAATTTCTTAACTGAGTTGGAAAAAAAAAATCCCAATTTCCCACAAAAATTGAGCAAAATTATAACAAATAATTCAGCGGTTCCGGCCGTTCCGGCGCCGTTAAATCGCCGGAACGGCCGCGTCACAACCTCATCTCATCTGTCTCGCCGTTTTTCGGCCGTTCCGACGCGTTCCGAATACAAAAACGAGTTGACCTGGAACTTTGGCACGCCAAGGGCCGTTCCCGTTCCGGAACGGCCGTTCCGGCCGTTATAACGCCGTTCCGGTGAACCATGTAACCGACCAACCAGCGTGCGCATCGCCTCCTCCCCCACCCTCGGTGCTGGCCCCCTCAGCCCCATCATGCCCAAACATGCACGAAAAAGTTGGATTAGGGGTTGGGAAGGCTGGGGAGATATAAGAGACCGTCAACTGTGTTTGGATTTTGCTAACATGTCCTGGGCTTCAGAGTCTCAGGGGGTATGATCTGCTTTCAGTTTGCTTTAATACTACCTAAGATGTGGCGACCATTGGCAGAAATGTTAAAGAGTTGGGCATGCATTATATTCCCGATCATTTTTTAGCTGTCGATATTGTAGTGTCGTTGTCTCTACGAAAGTGAAGATAAGTTAGCCGTTATGATATGCATGTTTGTTATGCATTAGAGAAGAGAATTTAATGTTATTTCACACGTATGGTGTAAGAAAACAAGATTTTGCTTTTTTGTGTTTCTAGAGTTTATACTAGCATGATTCCTCGAGCACTTTATACATCTTCTGTGCGGATTAATATGATTGGGAAGATCCTCTCAGCAGATTAAAACTGGTGGTGGGATGAAGGAATTAGAAAGATGATCTTTTCCATTTTGGCAGTGTGGAGAGACTCGTGATGCTATGTGGGTGGTCACAGCTTTATGAGTAGTACACTAAGTTCTTCGATTGCAGGTTAAAAGTTACGAGGGAAAATCTCATTTTTTGTACCATAAGTGACGTGCGTACACTTGTGGTACAAGAAGTGTTCGAAATCTCAATTTTGGAACAAATTTCACTCATTTGTACCACTTTTGGTATTGACGTTAACTACTTGATTGGAAATGTCACATGAGATGCACATGGCTGTTAACTTTACACGTGTTGTCAAAAAAATGAAATAACGGTGGTACAAAAAATTAGACAAATGAGTAAAATTTTGTACGAAAAATGAGATTTACCTGTTTATCATCACAAACACGTGCAAACTTAAGGGCCACATGCATGCTACATGCTTTTCCTGTCAACTGGATAACGATAATTGCAAAAATTATACAAATGGGCAGAGTTTGTGGCAAAAGTGAATGTTTAGAAATGTTTGGGACCAAAAATAATATATATATATATATATATTTATACATTTAAAGAAAGAATGTAAAACTATTATGTTTGATTTATCTAAAAGGATCATTTTTTTTTATTTTTATTTTTTGGGGGCGTGAAGTGTCATCTCCCCATTTACTTATTTTTTATTTTATTTTAGATGAAGCCTGATCCAATAAACCCGAGTGGATAGTTAGACCCAAAACCTCCCACATAAAAATGGAAGTCGACTAACAAGTCTTGGATGTCATCTCCCCATTTACTTATTTCGTATAACTAATATCAAGATTATTGTTTTGGGCCAAAAGTTAGGCTCCTAAGAGTAGTTGAACCCAATAGGAAAGTATAGGCCAAGCTAAGTACTGAGCCAAGATCTGGTCTCGCCCCAATCTTTGGAGCCTATGATGCACGAATACTTTTAAAATTGAACTCGTGCAGTATCGTACTCGTATCAAATATGATACTTCGCGAATACCACCCGAATACCTATCGAATACCTTTTTGATGTATCCAAAAATTAAATAAAAAAGAAAATTTAAGGAAGCAAAAAATTATTTTAATTTCAATTCTTAATATGTTTTTCTTTTCTTGCTCCGCATGAAACTCATCAGAGACAGAGGGAGGGGGCCAGTGGGGCCCTCGCCCCCCTCAATTTTGAGAAATTTTTTTTTTCCCTACAAAAATTTTACTTTCTACATTTTGCCCCCTATAAATTTTTTATTTTTGACATTTCGCCCCTCTCAAAATCTAAAAATATTAAATTTTTCCCAAATTTTTACATTTGCCCCCCGAGCTCTGAATCCTGGTTCCGTCCCCACCTGTTATTAACAAATGTAAATGTTGGTATCAATGACATGATGTTCATACACCGCAAATGATGAAATTTTTTTGTTATCTTTGAAAATTTTGAACTTATAAATAATGAACTAGTGTCAATATTACACTTTGATTTACGTTTTAAATATTACATATATATATATCGTATCCCCAACGTATCGTATCCTCTAATTTTAAAAATTTGCCGTATTTCGTATCCGTGTCGTATCGTACCCGTATCCTCATATCCGTATCAGTGCATCATAGCTTGGAGCCCAATAGAGAAGAATCTGAACAGACTTCGAACCTCAGAATGGAAAATGAACAGCCTTCAGCCGATCATATGGTCTATAAAAGAAGAAAATTCCACTATCAATATGCACAAAGACATTAACAAGAAGAAGAAAGACATGAATTTCGGCCAAGAAGTAGAAGCAGAAGAGGAGGTAGAACAGGAGGAAAGACAAGAACTTGACGAAGAAGAAGAAGTTGAGGAGGAGGAAGAAGAAGAAGACGACGAAGACGAAGACGACGACGAAGAAATTAGTTCAGCATACTCATCATCAAACAAGCGAGTAAATCTAATGCCGCGCGATCGGTTGAGTACATTGTCTGATTCGCTTCTTCTTCGTATTATCTCACTTCTACGTATGAAGAAAGCTGTGATGACCTGTGTGCTGTCGAAAAGATGGCGATTCCTTTGGACTGATTTGTCTGAGTTTACATTTTACCAGATCAGTAGCGAAACTGAGAACATTCGCAAGCTCGTGGATTTCGTTAATAGGACACTTGTTCTTTGCAATGGTGACCTTGTGAAGAGAATTGGGTTTAGTTTCAAGTATGCTAATTGCTTTGCTTCCGCTGTTAATGCTTGGATTGAGTTTGCTGTCAAATATAGGGTGAAAGATGTTGCTTTGACATTATTATATTCCTCCGAAGACAAGTATATCCTGCCTCAGATTATGTATTCACATTCATCTTTGGAAATGTTGAGCTTGCGAAATTGCATTATTACTCCTAGAGGAGACGTCGAGTGGGGATCTTTGAAACAGTTATACCTTGAGAAGGTGGAATTGCAACAGCCTTTAATTGCAAAAATATTATCAGGTTGTCCGGTTTTGTACTCCTTGTATCTAAAGGAGTGTTCGGGATTTGATCGTTTGGAGGTTAACTCTCAGAGCCTTATGTCACTTACAGTAATAAACAATGAATCTTTTCTGGAAATTTCAGTTCCCTATATTCATTGTTTGGAGATTTCAGCATGCTCTAAACAAAGGTTTCGGCTCAAAAACATATCATCTCTTGTTGAAGCTAGTATTGATTTCGACATTGTTTTGGATGCAATCAATTATTTTCAGAAACTTTTTGTAAGCCTTCAGCATGTCAAGAATCTTAAACTTGGACCTCACTGCATCCAGGTGTGTACCAATTATCAAAGCTTTTTTCGCATTCTTGCTGATAATACAAAGTATTTTATACCGGTCAAGAACAAGAATACAATAAGGTTGTGTTTGGATTGGAGGAAGGATCTCAAATGATTCTAAAATGGAGTTCAATGAATTTGTTGATGTATTTGAAATCCCCGGCTTTCAAGTCATTCAATCCAAACACATCCTAACATAACTAGAAAAGTGGATTGAATATAGTAAATAATGATTAGCCTTTCCCTGCAGATTTAAGGTGGTAGTTATAGATTTATGATACATGAAGGTTATCTTGGTCATATACGGATCATCTTATACGATCGGTAGACCCGACCCATATGCTGACCTGATTCAGGGGCATTTAAGTAGGTATGCTCTGCATGCTCAACAAGGGTAACAGATTCTGGTGACCTCCTTCAGTCATTGCATCTGGTGTATTACAACTTGCCTTTTGACATCTGCTTGATAATGCAGTTTTTTATATTATGCAGCATTTTGTGGATCTGTCTTTTATGATCCTAATGTTATTTTTGGATTCATTTGATGAAATAGGTTTCTAAGCTGAACTAAGAAGTTAATTTGTTAATTATTATCAACCAGTTGCGAGATGCTCACATATTTTGCGTGTTCTTTGTTTCTTCGTTTCAAGTATAAATGAGGGGGAATATCTATAGCCTAGCTAAGTTTCATTATAGAAATTTGGCTCTTACCAAGTGTAATTCTTTTTTGTTTGTGCACCTTGTTTATTAGGTACTGTCAATGTTGGCGAAAAATGGCTTATTGCTTCCAATACCTAAGCAAGATTGTCTGACATTAAATTTGCTGATGAATAAGCCAAGCATTCCTCACATTCACCGCCTGCTGGGATTGTTTCCAGACCTCGAGACATTAGTCATAAAGAGGAGCTATCTCTCCTATCAGGTATCAAGTGTTCCTCTAATTCTTATCACCCACCCACACACACACACACACATATATATATTGTATTGTGTATTATTTTGTATGGTATTCAGCTTAATCCACTACATTACGGGCTATTTAATAGTTTATCGTTTCTTTTTAGGACGGTGAGGGTCATGATCTGTATGCATGTGATTTGAAGTGTGACTTATTGCATCTCAAGAGTGTTGATGTCGAAATGTTTGAAGAATCATACATTGGTGGACCGATGCTAAAACTGGTGCAACTTCTCCTCAAGAAGGCAATAGTCTTGGAAAAGATGGTGATTAAGGTTAAATTTAGGGGAATTTCATCAACCCCTCATTCAAGTGGTTATATCAAGATAGCTGAAATGCTGCTTAGTTATCCGAGATCCTCGCCAAAAGCCGTGGTCGTTCTTGTTGATGATTGATGAGGTTGTAAGATTGACAAAAAAAAATTAGCATTCTTATTTGATTAGGTTTAATGGTTTCTCTACTTTAGTTTGCTGCTATGCATAGCTTCAACTATGTAAGCAATGACATATTTATGTGGAACTTTTGTTATTTGTTTAATGTTGTATCTGGTATTTACTAGTGTTTCAACATATATTATTGGGTTTTCTAGTGAACAAAAATTGGGAAAATTACAAAAGACTCCGTAATTTATGGGCTATGTACAACCAACTCCATCAAGTTTGGGTAAATTACAAGCACCTCCCTTGTCTCATCTTCCGTCTAACAAAAAGGCCCTTCCGTTCCGTTTGGTCATCTTTTAGTCTGTCATGTTATTGTACACTGTGCTTCTGTAACTAAGTGAAGGGGGTAAAAATTGTAAAGGTTTCTGTGCTTGGCGGGACGAAGGAAACTTCGTTCCGTTTCTGGCAGTCCTCTCTCTCTATATTAAAGAAGAAACTGGTACAAAATGTTGAAAGACTTGGAGATTTCTGATAAATTCGTTATGTTATGTGGACGTCAGGCTTTATGCGTAGGGTCTTCAAATTCTTTTATTATTAGAGAGTTATATTTGACGAAATAGTGTAAAACTGTCATGTTTGGTTTATCTTTTAAATTGCAGCTTAATCATCATACAGTAGAATAGGATGTTACAGACTACAGGTGCATCATTATTATGTTTACCAGTAATTGGTGCATTGTTACCCCTTCAGTAGAACATGCAAGGCTCGACATCTCTTTAGTAGCGTCTTATCGGGTTCTGGAGCATTTGTGATTGTCTACGTGGTAGGATGATCCAGATTGTCATGGACTAAGAAGTATCGGGACTAGATAAGAAGTGACACTAATCATGACCGGTTCTGATATGTAAATACTTGTACATTCTCTTCCTCCTCTTTTTGAGCATGTATACCATCTTGTTTTTCTTTCTTTTAGATTTACGTTTCATTGGAATCTGATGGGGTATCAAAATAAGGCCAGGGTAGTAAACCTCGATTAAATTGTTTCAAAACATGTTTACGGAAAGATTCAAAATGTGTGTACGGAAAAATTAAGTTCGACCTATAACACAACAGATTAGACCTATAACACAACAGATTAGACCGGCACCAGCTAATGGTAATTAGTTTTTTTTTTTTTTTTTTATGGATAAGAAGTAATTTTTTTATTTTTATTTTGGTGTGGTGAGTAATCCCCCAAAAATGCATCAGTTATTATAGTAGAATTTAATTGGCCATATGCTTAGCGCCTAATTGTTAATGTTGGCAATGGGCCGCCTCCTATACAACAAAGCCCAAAACTATATATTCATATATACATATATGTGTGTGTGTGAATTATCTACATTTAAATTCTTAAATTACCCTAAATTACCAAAAAAAAAAACCACTTAAATTACCCTCCATTATTATTATCATGGCACATTAGAATCTATTTGCAGATTCTGCAACAACATTGATTTGTTATTTGTTTTTGGAAAAAATTTATGTTAGACCAAATTTAATGGTCCTAGTATCTTATCTTTCCCACATGTTAAAGTGTATTGTATGTAGTTTTCACACACATATGAAAGAAATAGACACAGAATACACACTCGGACCATTACACTCAATCTGAATCCAAAAAAAAAAAAAGGCATCCTCTAGTAATTAGTCTTTAATTTTGACATTAAGTAACTTATAGTCTAAAATAAGATTAATTTTTTGATTTTTCATACGTACTATTTTTGTTGTTTATCAAAGAATTAGACGTCGCATCACACGTTTTTTGCTTGCAGAAATGTGTCACCCCTTACCAAATTTAGCTCTTAAGCAATTAGTCATTCAAACACTTGCGATCATAAGTTTCGGTACAATAACAGTCATTTGATATTATTTTTTAATTGTAAGTTTCAATACAATAGCAGTCATTTACACATGATGATATATCCATGCGAATTCAATGAGTGTGATTATTTATAACATGATTAAGATACTAGAGGCTAGAGCTCCTAAAAGCCATCCGATTTAGCTTAAATGAACTTAATTTGGTTTAAAACTCTAGCGACCATATACACTTTATTTAAAACAATAATAATGGAGTATAAGATTTCTCATAATTAGTTAAGTCCACATTTGAATAAGGGTATAATGGCATACCTAAACGAGGCTGGAAAATAACTGAAATTTGTGCCCAAGCTCGAGCTCTATTGTTTTTGTACACGAGCTCATGAGCTTCTTGACTCTATATTTTATATTTTAAAAATAAATATCATGCTAATACGAGTTAATTTTCTGTCTAACAAGCTCGAGCTCAAGCCTTAATATAGAGGCTCGTCGAGTCAAACTCCCCACATTGAGGTCGACATAACTACATTTCAATCCAGGACCAAAAATGAGATCTGAAATAGAGAAAGCAAAACAAATACAAAGGTAGATAAATACCAATATGTTCATCAGAATGTTAACTCAATGCTATTTCTTGCAGTATCAATTAATTGAGTGCATTATGCCAACAATATCCACACCGGATAAATCTATCCAAAATCGAGTCAAATGTTCCTACTGTGCTCTTCTATCTATTTCTTTCTTGCGCGGGACAAATACAATATACGCTACTGTGTGAGAACTGTACTAAGAGTGTCCCACCCGATCTCATATGAAATTTACCGGATCACAAATTAACCGACACTCAATCAAATTGACATTAATCACTCAACTGCTTTTATTTATAAGGTAATAATGTCAAGAAAGAAGCTTTGGATGCTTGAAAGTGACTAAAAGTGATTGAAAGTTGAGTGAGAGTGACAAGTTAAATAGTATATAGAATAAATAAGTAAAATGAATTATTTCTACTTTATAAAGTTCAGGACTAATTACTTCTAATGACCAAAAAGGTGTAATTAACTCATTAAATCTAAGAAATGTATAATTACAAAGTTCTGGATTCAATAATTACTTCCAATTTGATGATATTAATTCTGGATGATGTAACAATTTTACCTTCTAAGCAAAGAAAATGAAAAAAAAAAAAAATCCGTATCTCAATTTTCTCACTTTACAAGAAATATTATACATATTGTACAAGGGGTGGGGTTGGTTAAGAGCTCGGTTCCGCTTAAACAAAGTCTCGAGTTTGAGCCCGTGTGAATGCAGAAATCCTTCGCTGGTCACCCACCATTGCCAGGTGTGCGACCTGGTCAGATCCGGATGTATCCGGTGAACCGGATGGGCAACCAAAAAAAAATATTGTACGACACAAAATCAACAGTATCAATGAAAAGTGAAAACACATTGAAGAACAAATCTTCAATTGAAGAAATAAAATTTAAAAAAAAACAGTTGACAAAAGTAAATTTAACTAATTTATTGCATGTATGATGAAAATTTAACAACTTTTTAGAAAGGTCGAGAAGAAAAGGGGAGGAAAAAGTGGCGTTTATCTTCACTCTCAGGTCAACAAATTACTTCTGTATAATCCAATGTACAATCAATCTATCATCAAAGTACAAACATCAAAGCATACTGTAGAGAAATCAAAACACCAACACTCAAACGATCTGAAACATTTTTTTTCTCTCTCGAAATATACAGAAATCTAAAATTTGGGGAAAAAACTGATCTATTATACAAAATCTTTCCCAAAAAAAACACAGATATATAAACAACATCCAAAATCTACCTTCTCGCGGCGGCGAGGCGACGGGAGAAGAATCGCGAAACAACGAGGCGGAGGCGCGGAGAGAAGCTAAGCGCGTACGTAGCGCCGCCGCGGAGGCAATACTCCATCGTTTCGACGAACAGATTGAGGCTGCGGATCGGAGGAATGTAGAGAACGAGCGGCGCCGCCGAGAACGCCACCGTGAAGAACAGCTCCAGCATCGGGAAATTTCTTCTCCGAGTGAGAGAGATTTATTCGTGGATCGAATGATAATCAATTTGGGGGTTTGAGGAATGTGTGAGAAATTATAGGCCTTCTCTCTATTTAGTACTTCTTTTATTTAAGTGTAGAAGTGGAAATGTCAAAATAGTCTTTGGTGAAATATTATTTAAATTTTGCATAAAAAAGAAAATATTATTTAAATTTTGTTAAATGATTATTGAGCACTTGAAAATATGAAAATATTTGGACTGGATAGTTGACTTTGTGGTGTCGGCAACGTTTTAGTCACTCATGTTTTTTGGATGACAGGGACACTGCAGCCGCTATTCTTAGGATGCGTATTGAATAAACTTCACTCCTGTGTAATAACCTGTAAATCACATAAAAGAGATAAGTCAACCTAGGTTGTCTATAGCTGACAGACTCACAGATCCTCAAGAGAAATCGAACTCGTGACGTAAGGCACAAGACTCAGCTGTCCGACCAACTCTGTTGGGTTTGCCTCCCACTCCTATTTGTTATAACTGAATTGTATGTTAGGACCATTAATCCATTATATATAGGTGGAAAATTTCATGTTAGGTCAAGTTCAAGTAGTCCGAGTGTCTATCTTTTTTATATAGTAAGTTGTTCTGTAGAGGGTCCGCAGATAATCTTGTATGAAAGGGATAAACACAATATACGCTCACACTGAACTTGATTTTACATAGAACCACTCATGCGTCCGACCTTGAATATAATTCCCCTTTCGTTTGTCTTGGAACATTTAGTTATGTTAGTTTGTTGTAGCATGAAATATGATGAGTTCGAACCTGATTTAAGTGTAATTCACGATGACTGGCTATTGGATACTTAGCCCATTCAATACTTTTTGATAATTAAATTCTGACGAATTAGAAAATATTTTGAAAAATTATTTAAATTATGTCATTATCATATTACAAAGAAAAGTTGAACACAATAATTGAGCATTTAATTTTAGGTAGAAAGAGTATATTAAATTATTATTTTTTTTTTTGAGAGCAAATATTAAATTCATTTAGAAGACATCTTTTACACTTGTCAATTAGAGGACTTTAATGGCCTTTATGAATTATGAACACCACTGATTTCGTAATCCTTCCTGTAAATGATGAAAATGTGGTAGGAAAGATTTCCCCTTTCACTATGTAGAAATTAATGGTGATAATTGGTTGGTTCTTAGGGGTCCCATAAGGGTCATAACAAATTATTTTGCAAATTTATTTAGAAATTTCGAGGAAAAGATAGCCAAGTAATTATATATTTCTTATTTTAAAATTCGATGGAAAATAAAATCTTACACGTGAAACGAAAGCTCAAGAAAACAAAGGTTGATGGAGTGAAGGCATGGTACGCATGATACAAAAGAAGAAATTTCCATTTTCCACCACAAAGATGAGTGGTTCCCATTTCATAACAACGTGTTCATTTTGATAACAATGTCAAAATGAAGATTCTAGGTCATTACAAGACTTTTGTGGGGTTTGAGATTTCAAAGTGATTAATACTTCATATTTTATTACATCACGATCAAATGTATATATATATATATATATATAGAGAGAGTAAATGATTATGATTATATTGAAATTCAAAACCTGCCAACTCCTTAAGAATCAATTAAATTCTATACGAGACCAATTAGAACTGGACCAGCAATCACGTACAAATGTACAACATGTATAATTTATCGCTTTATTCAAAACGTAATTTTGCAGACAATCTCAATTCTACTATATAAAATAGTTGTGATTACGTTGAAACTCTTGAATTTCTTGACTACTTACGAACCACCCGAGAATTCTCAGACCTAACCATATTTAACTGGACCCAATAAGTCGCATGCAAGTGTATTAACACTCCCTCATAATTTGTTACTATCAGATGACAAGTGTAATTCACTTGGCATGCCTCGACCCACTTGGAACTTCCAAGTACATATGTACATCCAAGACCATGTTTGTTTGAGAGTTAGCAATCCAAGTAAAAACACAAAGATAATTGGAATGAACAAAACTAATGTGAAGTCAAACAAACGAGGAGTTGTTGACACATTTGCCTTACATCAGAGGAAGGATCTGTTGAGGTTAGGTTTTGAAGCAAAGTTCTTGCTTCCAATAGTCCCCTGGATATGCTTTCTACCACCTCTTCTTCACTCGCCATCAGACACGCCAGTAACTTTGCACCCGCCATTTTCTCCTGAGAACAACGAAGAAGCTACAAAGTGAACAAGAAGTTTTTCGGGTGCATAATAAGCGAAGCCAGGCCATCAGCAAGTAAAACGAAAGCATGAATTGTAATAAATGGATATGTTGTGATGGCCTTTGATCATGTAGCAGATGTATTGATACACGTTCTGAGACACTTGGGGTTATGTTTGGCTTCAAGAATTGGGATTTGATGCGGTGATTTGGAGTTGGGGATTCTGTATGACTCAACTATCAAGTGGGATTTGAATACATCATAATGACTGAAAAATAACTCAAAATAGTTGATAAAGATATTGAAATCTACAGTAAATGTTATCTCCCCAATCCTGCGACCCAAACGCAACCTAAGACATAAAGTTCGACAAAATATTGACACCAACAACATTTCAAAAACTTTTATTAAGGTTAAGTTTGGTTCTTTGATTTTAAGGAAAAGAAAAAGGGAAATGTTTTTTCAGCTTCAAATGGTAGTACTTAGTGCTTAACTTTTGATCATCCCCATTCCTCTTTTCCTTTGTCCAACCAAAATCCAAGAACCAAACATAGCCTAACTGTGCTAGATGCATTATCAATCGTGTACATCTAACATGCCTAATTCATATCAGAATCAATTTTAAAGCAGTCAGATAGAATTTCCAATGAAAATACCTTCTCAGGCCCTTCTTTAAGTGATATAAGAGCGACTCTCAGGAGATCATTAGAATAAGGAAGAATGAATGACTTCAAGTGGTACGCCACAGAGAAGAGAACCTGTATGCAAGCTGCCCTAATCTCCGGCTCCACTATTGTCTAATAAGGCAGGAAACGGGCAAAATCAGTATTTTTTATAATTATGAATATTGAAAAATGCCAAAACCAGAGTACGTGTAAAAAATATAAACATACCCCAATAGAACGGATAAGACATGGAATAATTTTCTTTACAAATGATTTCTTTCCAGCGTTTGATATCTTCTGACAGGTGCTGATAAGTACATTAGCCATGCAAAGTTGAAATGAGAGGCGAGACATCCTATCACCACCATCAGATTCGAAAGAATTGTCATTTTTATCATCGGTTAATTGTTCAATCACATATGCAAGTACAGAGCCTGTGGAAATAGCCTCTCCTGCAATTATACCACAGATTTCGGTTTTTCACGAGATATTATGAAAAAAATCGGAAAATTTAAAGTTTTATTCTCGAAGTTGAACCTTTTGATGTTTCGGGATCTTGTAACTCAGTGCACAAAATCAATGCCAGACAATCTATGCACCCATGTTGTGCTTTGGAAACTGAAGACAAAAATTGCAGCCTATCAGGGAACAGAATGAGGAAGGAATCGGATAAGTAAATAAGTAATAAGTGATTTACTTACTTTCATCTTTGTCCATTGATTTCCATAACAGAATTTTCTGTATTGTTTTCCTTATTCTTAATAAATCTGGATGCTTATAAGCATTGCTGCCTCTAATCTAGTCCCAACAACAGAGCAAAATTAAAAAAATTAGTAGATGTCAAGCACAACTCTGTGGAGTTCTTACTTGGAATAATAAAGGGTAAATTACATAGACATCCCTGCATCAGACCCTAATTACGAAAAACAACCCAAGTTTGTGAAATTACCATAACTTCCCTGTCAGTAGAAACATATTATAATTTCACTCCCTGTTTTTCAAGTTGTCAGGATGTGACAAGGGGTCTTGATAATTTGCAAAACCTCACGGGACTCTTAATTACCCAATAAGTGAGGGGGTGTGCATGCAATTATCCCTAATAAATTACATTTGATGATGGTTATGAACTTACCATCAGCGAAGTACAAAAGGAAAATAGGCAAACTTTAATCTTGAACACGTCCATAACATTAGCAGCAGATTCCAACAGAGAGGATAAAATTGGAATGAGAACCTGCATAATCACAAAACAATGAAATCACAAAGATTAATATAGTTTTATGAGAAAAGGCAGAAACCAATCAGGTTAAATATAAACTTATTGCTACCTCAGGATGAATTCTCCCACAGAGCTCTGCAGCAAGCTTTCGAACGTCTTCAAATTCAGACTTACTCAAAGCCCTTAATAAGATAGTAAAATACAAATGTCAAATTCTTTTCATAAACATCCAAAACCTAAAAACATTTCATTTCGTTTGCTTGGCAAACCTGTTAATCATCAAGGCAGCTATGCTCTGGGTGCCGACAATGTTGACATGCATTTCGTCTGAAGCAACCAAAATATTAGCCACAATCTTTCATAGTTATATATAATCCATAATATTTTTAAAACATCCAATAAATTAGCCACTTGAAGGCAAATCAATAATTAAACAAATTGAAAGTAAAAAAGCATACCGTGACTGGAAGAGTTTCTTGGAAATTCACCATATACAAGAGGAGAATTGATGTCATCAAAAACTCTTAAAGGAAGTAGTCTGATTACAAGCAATGGGCAAAGACGAGTAAAGAGGAATTGCTCGTGTTTCATAGTTTCACTATTTGTGTCTGTCCTTTCTTTCAATTTGGAAAAGGAATCATCAATTCTGCACACGGCCAAAACAAATAAGAATATAGAGAAACTATGAGATCAAGAAATATATAAAATATCTTACCATGATTAGGATATTGAATTATTTCAAAAAAGAAAGATAAATTAAAATAATCTGAAACATTGTCAAGTGAAATATTACTAAATCCAGAAAAGGCAGCAATGTGAAGCAATCAAACAGTGAGGTGTGCGCTATTCTTACTAGTCAATTAACAAAATCGCCTGTCTACTTTACTTTTGCAGCTTTGAATGAATGCCTTAATTTCCATATGGGATGCCAACAAATAAAGCTTCCGTTGCTGAAACAAAATTATTTAAAAAACCGACTTGTTTACTTAAAGCGCATAAAGTGGCTCAGTTAGATTGTTAGCTATTGGATTTAGGGTGAAAATTGAAAGTCGTATTCAATAAGCTACCTTTTCAGCTAACCTATATTCTAACTTGATTTTCCAACCATTCATATGAATAGGTTCAAGAAAGGAGAGAATTGAGGATAACATGAGAGAGACCTCCCCTAATGATATACTAATAATAAAACAACTTTTTTTCCTGTACGGAGCACTACAACATCACAAGCATAAGAAATGTCTAACGTGATTTATTTGCCCCTACAAACTGATGAGATCAAATATTTTCACAGACTGGGAAAGCGATACTGTAGTAAATTCACCACAGACAAGTAGAATTTGAGAACAAATTCAAGAAAAAGCATTAATGGGTCAGTTTTATAATGCAGGGAAGATCAGAATAAAAAATTACTCACTCTTTCGGTTCGCTCATATACAATATAAGTCGATGAAAGACTAAATCCACAGCTTCAGCCAAGTATTCACTTATATGACTGAGGAACCTCACAATAATAGCATTTGATGGTTCGGCTAACATTTTGTCTATCAAGGGACCAACCATTACATTCCAATCTTCAACCTGAAAATTGTCATTGCACCATTTTGGTTAAATCATCAGAATACAAAAACAACCAAATGAAACATCACTGTTTACTGAACATAATATTGTCAGATCCAATAAAAGCACCTGGCTCATTATTGTTTTTTATTGAATTTAAGATAAAAGAGATTTCTTCTAGATAGTCTCTATGCTCTTAAGAAAGAGAAAAGCTGATGAAGTATGGAGATATTGAGCCACACTACAGATATTTATATTAATCCGGACACAGTTAATTATTGCATTACAATCTAACTCACACTTTTTGCCCATTCAGGAAGCAACTTCAGCAGCCTATCCGCATCCAATGTTGATCCTGCAATGCAAAGATTAATACTTAAAATTAATCGGGTTAAACAGGATTTTATATGATATTTGGAAAAGACAATTCTTTTTCATTTCCTTTTTATTTTCTGGTGGACAGGCAACTAATAGTGGGAAAAAATGTTCAATTTGATGAAGCAACGAAGATTGGATCACTAGAGAAATTATGCCTAAAAGGTTGAAAAATGAGTTTCTGATGTTGTTGGGCATACCTTCTTTGCTACCAGTGGGAGCACCTGAATCTGGGTTTTGACTGAGCTTGCTGCACATGACAATATAACAATAGTAAGTTACAAAATGCAAAATGCAATTTTAAAACGGAAAACAAACAGTTGTTAAAATGGAAAGAAATCCTCTTTATTCTTTCAAGTCTAAGGAAGAGTACATCCAAAATCAAGCTTGGATGCTTAATCTCACAAGTGCAAGATATAAACAATTTAATACATCTGTAGAAGTACCTGAGGCAGTCAAGCAGCAGGCATACAATTTTGGGTTTGTGTTTATGATTGATCAGCAAGGCTATGAGTGCACTACTAGCAGATATCTGTACTCTTTCACGTGTTGAATAACTTAGACCAACAAGCGCAGGTAAAACCAATGGCGGGTCTGCAAAGTAAATAGTGATCAACTAAAAGAAGTGGATCAATTTCTAGAAGCACCAGGGACAAAAGGGTCTTTTCACATACAACTGATGTATTTTGTAAGGGTTTAAAAACATTACAAACTCAATTGTTCAAACTAACCAATCATGGGAACCAAATTGGCTGCCTGATTTTGTATAATTTGATCTTCATCTTCGAGACATTGTAACAAGTGGTCTACAACATCTAGCCTGGGAATTCAGATAATATTAATCAACAAAAAGAATACAAAATCAACAAAAAGAAAAAAACGTCATGAATTATCATAAATTGTAATAACCACCATTTTGGTAACATACCATGCCACTTGTGAAAGTGTGTCATCTGATATAGAACATATATGGATGAGCTCTGCTACAATATCAAAAGCATTCCTCCTCTGTGCAAGATTTTTAGAACCGATGCCCTTTAGGACTTTGTGAAGGCACTTACTATCTGGGCATCTGTCACAATAAAGTATTAACAGTTACTCTTAAACAAAATTAGCTTAAACTACGCAAAAATAAGTAAAGGGTAAATCACAGAGACACCCCCTTCGTGAGACCCTAAGTCCCTAACTATGAAAAACACCCCGAGATTTGAGAAATTATCACAACTTCCCCTGTCAGTAAAAGCATATTTCAGTTTCACCCCTATTAGTAAAAGCATATTACAGTTTCAATCCCTGATAGGGTGTGTGTTGGAAATTTGCAAAACTGCAAGGTGCTACTGGTAATTATACAATAAACGAGGGGTGTGCATGTAATTCTCCCATAAATAAATAACATGTCACTCATGGAACATACATTGAACAGTATTCTGCAACAAGCTTAACAACAGCTTTTGCTGCTGCATCTCGCTCATCCAAAAGATTTAGCAGTATCGGCAGTAAAGAATCCATCTGTGTATTGTCACCAAGACTGCTTTTTGACAAAGTATGATTTGTCAAGAAGATGGCAGCTTTGAGTATGCTAATAGCTCCATCAATGACTTCCTCATCAGAACACCGTAGCTGTAGAACATCATTATCACTAAACAGAGTGAACTCTTAAAGGCATACCAATACCCAAAGATGAGGAATTAATTAATTAATACTGTGATTTAGCAATGATTAGAATAGAGGTCAACCCCATCAAAATAATGTGGTTTACCATTACAGTCACAAATTATTAACCAAAAGAATAGAATGAAGAAAGATAACTCAAAATCTTCCACAGTTCAAACAACAAATTTTCTGCAACGCAATTTAGAAGTTTATAGTACCTGAGACATGACAACTTGAGATATTTGAGATCCAAATTCTGTTATTACACTTCCAAATTGCTCGTTATTCAGACGACCCAATAAAAGCATAAGGCAATTCAGGAAAAAATTTATTGTCTCTGCTCTGCTGTTTTTGTTCATATTAGGTTCTTCAGCTTGGTTATCTGTATAAAACTGCAAATATTCTTCATCAGAATCTGAAGAATGAATGGAAGAAACAAAGCAACACACCAGATTGCACCCCGTTCATACGTGTGTACATGTAAACTTTAATTCTAAAACAAATAGTGAGACCAAGAGGTATAGCCTCCGACTCTCCAATGTAAGTTCACAATCTCAAAATAGTTTATTTTTCTACAGATGCTTCCATCTTTTGCATAAAAGAAAACCACGTGGAATTATTCATAATCTCATGTATAAGGTAATAAATCCATTAAATTCAGCTTTCTAAGAAAATACAATAACTAATGCCTTTCTTGACATAATGTAAACAGTCCAATGTTGTATAACTCATAACTACTTGAGCAAATTTTCAAATCATTGACACTATGTTAACATATCATAGATAAAATACTTTCCAGGAGCTTAGTCTCCGTTGCGTCTGTGATTCTTAGAAAGAGAAAACATGATTAAAAGCAAACTTTCCGAGCAAAAGCATTTTTTAATGAAAATAATCAAAGATCAAATATTCCACTAAAGTATTTAATTCCATAGAAACCAGATCATCGCCCAAACCATCATAGATGATCCAAACCTAAGTGAAAAACTGAAAATTCCCCAAACCCCAACCACAAACTGAAAGAGTGTATAGAATTATCACAAGCTTTGGACCTCATTTTTTTATCAATATTATCTACATAAAGACAGTGTGCAAAATAAAGATTGTTACCTGAATACCAGACAAATATTGGTTCAATAGTTCTTTATAATGCTGAGAGAATTTGTGGTCTTCTAAGTGCATAAGCATGCCGTAATGTTTCCAACAAGAAGAAAGAAGCAAAGAACCCGTCTTCAGCATTTGCGATTCTGTCTTTCAAAAGCAAAGATAAGAACATTAAAACTGAAGGTTGAGCAAAACCAAAGCCCCAATATCAAATAATATTCAGTATGAATGACCTGCCTCATCTAGAAAACAACCATATTGTTGTTTGATTTCCTGAAGCCACTTAGATACCCTCTCCAATCCTTTTGCATGCAAAGAACGGCTTTTCCTGCTCCACTGCACGGAAAATTTCCATCATTGTTAGGAATTAATGTTCAAAAACAACTCACTACTAGCATTGATTTGAAATAACATACTATACCAAAAACCAGCAGGCTATGACCTTTTAAAACTACACGAGGAAGCCAACTTTCATCCCTTAGGTTGTGTTTGGATTGACGGATTTGGATTTGAGGAATGAATTTGGAGGAAAGTTTTTAAATGACTCCAAATTGAAGTCATTTGAACTCCACCACAATGATTGAAGAAATAGCTCCAAATGTGTTTTAAGGGATTTGAAATCCATTGTAATTTCCAATCATTTGAACAAGCCCAATGGATTTGTTGATGAATTTATAATCCATGGCTTTCAACTCATTTGATCCAAACACATCCTTGGGGAGTCTTTTTTTAATTCACATAGCACCCTGCCTTTGTGCTTAATTTCAGTCAAAAGCACCCAATAGTGTAACTGACATATTAGGAGTTCTCAAAGTGGTGCTCGCACGCTGAGCAGGGGAGAGAGTTTATATACTTATTTTTTCCATAGAAGAAACCAATGAGAACAAAAGTTAACCAAATTCAGTCTCAACTAATAAACTGACTCTATGCAGCAAACAACCTGCAACTGTTGCTCAGCATAGCATTTAGTTGAAGATGAAAACAAGAAAGAAGAGAAGACGATGAATATGTGCAGCAATCAATAGAAAAAACAACAAATAACATACTGAAAACCCTTAGGGTGAATAGAGCAACAAATATAAAGAAAAATATTCACCAAGAATTGATAAAGAAAAGTTATGTGATCTTACAGCAGTAAGTTTCTTTACGAGAGTTGTAAGTTCATTGAGATTGTTCCAGAGAAGCAACTTTAGTTCCAAGCTGGAGGGCAGTTCAGATGCTTTCCTCACGGTATTTTCGTCTCTGTTAGTAGTAGCAGCCGGTAATAAAGTGATAGGCTGATTTTTAGCACCAAGAGAAGATGGTTTTTGCTTTTTGGTTATATTATTGGACAACATATCCTTTTTGGTCAATGCTACTGTAAGAGATAAAATGAAATCGGTGGCAGCTACTGAAAGGCGTGTTGGCAACTCAAATCCATCCTGCATATTGCTACAATTTCAATTTATCAAACATCCAGCCAAAGTACAAATACAAGATATAATGTAAGATAAGGATAATTCTCTACCACTACATATTGCCCTAAAATGAAGTCCAAAAACTGTTGACTAGTACAATATCATAACAACATACAAATTAAATATAAGTCGTTAAGCAAATGGACTCAATAACATCTCATTAGTGTCACATCCAAAGAGAGGATACGCTGATAAAACTCTATTTCAGGCTGACCCCAAGCAACTATCAACTTACCCATCAATAGAAAGAAATGCAATGTTGGAGGCTAAGAAATAACAGATCCTCTATATACAGAATAATTTGTTCCAAGTAAAGGCAGTCACAATCCTTTCTCAACTTTATACACTATTTAGAAACCCGGGCCATTTTGGGTGGAAAAAAAAAAAGAACATCAAATAATCATAAACAAAAACTTATGAAATGGGAATATTTTCTTAAGCATAATTTTGAATTTGGAAGCCTATTTTATATGCAATCTGAATGAACAAGACATGTTGACGAGTCCAATCTCATTGAGCCAATACTAAAGTTTGGTGAAGGGAGTAGAATGCTCCGATTGCTTAAAAACGAGTACAAGGCGACATACCTTCCGTTGCATATAATAGATAGTAGATGGGCGACACAAGAACAAAACATCTTCAATATCACATCATATTTCTCCCTTATTCCTGTATGAGGAACAAAAGTTTAGTTGTTACCAACTCCTATGTGGGTCATCAGAAGACTCTAAATTACCAAAACAAACAAGCAAACCAACTAATGAAACACAAATACACTACACTCCAGTAAGAATAAAATATGTAGGACACCAATCAAATGTAAGACGCTTTCTTCTGATGCTGTCCATGAATACCAAAAGTTTCGTCAAAGGCAAAATACTAAAAGAACTTTAACTCGTTAAATTCCCTTTTTTGATAAATTAAAAGGCAAGTTCCCTCCTCATACTTCAAACTTCCAACAATTTTTTGGCAGTCACTTTGCTAATTAAGAACAACTAGATTTGATTGAGTACGGTTTTGGAGGGTGAAGGTCTCCCAACATTAAATGATAAAAGCAAGTCAATTTATGCAGCACGGCCGGGGGGGGGGGGGTAAACATAGTACCACAATGAGAGTGAAAATTGGCAAAACAAACAATCAACTGTAACTTGTTTCCATATCTTTTCAAAATTTCAAAGCCTATATTGGCTTTCATCTGAGGCAGCTAGATTTAGGATTTCAGCCAACTGTAACACGATCGTCAACCAATTCCAAATACATCCTTAATCTAATATCAAGTAAGGTGAAAACAAGTAAAACTGTAAAGACAATGACATTATATGGATGAAGCTGTATCTATCTATCAGAAAAAGAAAAAGGTACCACCAAACAAATAGAGGGATACGCAGGTAAGAGTTAAAACTACCATTAGTTGCGAGATTGTTCGCTATATTCTCATATTCAATAACACTGCGTCCAAGAATACACCAACCAAGAGCAACATAGTGATCATCTCTTCTCGAAAGAATGCCCGTTAAATTACTCATAATGGCTTGGAACAGAATCTCGTCTTGAAACAGCCAGTTCAGAATAATCAGCGACTGGTTTTCTTGTTTCGACTTCCTCATTACCAACGTCTGACAATAAAGACAGTAACCATAAAAATTTACAACCAATCATCTGAACTTAATTAATTTTCAATAGAAAAGTAGCACAATTTTTTTCAATTAGCAATCAATAAAAATTGTGCACCTTTCACATATTCCCATCACTGCATAATTTTACCTCATTACCAACGTCTGACAATAAAGACAGTGATCATCAAAAATTACAACCAGTAATCTGAACGCCTCCAGAAATTAAGACATAACGAAAACTATATAAAAGAATTGCATTACATGTTGAATAATAGGAACTAGAACTTGGTCCAAACTCTCGTCTCTCTCCGCAGCTTCAGCTATGTACTTGTTCAGAAACCAAAGCGACTGCTCCAAAGAAACTTCAAACGCAAAAGAAAAAACAGAATTAAAAAAGAGAACAGCAGCACGAAAACTAAAAACCTAACTCTAAATATACATACATACATACATATATATATACACATCCGCAGCTTCAGCTATGTACTCGTTAAGAAATCAAAGCGACTGCTCCAAAGAAACTTAAACGCAAAAAAGAAAAAAAATAGCAGAATTAAAAAAAGAACAGCAGCACGAACTAAAGACCTAACTGCAAATATACATACATACAGACAGACATATATATATATATATGTATACCAGTAAGGGGAGCGATTTTGGGAGGGGAATTGAGCTGAGAAATGGCGATATTGAGTTTCTTCGGCTTCGCATTGAGGAGAGTGTTTATGACTCGGGCTAAGGTTGCTGAAACCATGGGGCCCGAATCAAGCCCGCCGATTAATTGGTGGTGGTCTTCTTCTTTTTCCATTTCTGAGTGCGTGCGAGAGAGAAGGTGATGAATTCGGGTCGTTTCTCAAATAATCTGCTGAAAATGCATAATACGACGTAGTATCCCCGGCGTGAAGCTATTAAATGGCAATGTGGCAACTAAGGGAAACTTGTATTTTTCATACCTTAAATTTGGCCCATTTTAATTTTGATCTCATATGATAAGGGTTGGAAATGACTTGAGCCGAGCCGAGTTGAAATTTTTTTTATTCAGGTTTGTTTGAATTATTATCAAGCTTCAAAATTTATGTTTGAGTTTGCTTTGATTGTTAACTAAATCAAGCTAAAATGAGTTTTAATAGAGTCGAACACAAGTCGAGTTCGAGTAGCTGGATTATTTGCACATATTTTATTATATTTTACTAATCAATTCGAGCTTGAATCAGCTTTCAAACTCATCGACACACAAAAAATTGTTCAAATTTGGTTTGAAAGGTAAGGAATCAAGCTCAGACACACAAAAAATTGTTCAAATTTGGTTTGAAAGGTAAGGAATCAAGCTCAAACGATCGTTTATTAAATGATCTCGAATCTAGTCTCACATAGCTTTGTTCATCTCTCTCTGCACTACATCCGTTGCCAATTTCTCATATTTGATCACATAACTTTTAAAATGCCTCGTATTTAGCCTCAACTAAAATTTTCGTCCAAATTTTGTCAATTAAAGTAATGTGCTCAATTAGTTAACATTTTTTACCCATTTTTTGGAATATCGTGCGTGCACACACGAACTTTATTCAATATCACAATTCTTTTATTCAATATCACATATCAACTCAAAATTGGTCAAAATTGTTAATTAACAGAGTGTTAGGGTTGACAATTAAATTGTGGACGGAAATTTCAGTTTGGACTAAATGGAAGATGTTATAAAAGTCACGAGACTACATATAAGAAATACATAACAAAGAGGACCACAACTAAAATGGGGGTAAAGTTGTGGGACGTAAAATATAATGTTCCTTTCGTATAAAGCCCGCCACGGCCAATAATTTAAACCCATATTCTTCCCGCCGCCGTTCCGCCGCCGTGCCCCATCCGCCACAACCACCTCTGCACACACTCTCAAAGCCCCTCTAAATGCTTCACCCTCTTGAAATCCCACAAAACTCACTCAATCAACAAAGCTTCGAGTCAAACTACAGAATCATATGCAATCATTTACTCGATTTCACCCGGGCAAAGAATCTCCTCAAAGGGCAATTATTCCACGCTCACGTTATCAAATCAGGGCTACAAATAGTCCCTCTTATTTGCCACCATTTGATCAACTTCTACGCCAAGCTTCAGCTACCGTATCACTCCGAGCACATTTTCGATGAAACCCAATTCAAATCCACCACTACGTGGAGCTCTATCATATCGTGTTTCACGCAGAACGAGCTTCCGTTGCGTGGGCTTGAGTATTTTAGGCTAATGCTGAGTAATGATGGGATGTTTCCTGATGATCATATTTTTCCTTGTGCGACGAAAGCCTGTGCGATGGTTAATGGCTATAGGTTGGGGCAATCGGTACATTGTGTAGCGGTGAAAATTGGGTTTGATGTGAATGTGTATGTAGGGAGCTCTGTTGTTGATATGTATGCAAAATGTGGGAGTTTGGTGGATGCGAGGAAGATGTTCGATGAAATGCCCGAACGAAATGTGGTGTCGTGGAGTGGGATGATATACGGGTACGCGCAGATGGGGGAGGACGACGATGCTTTGAGGCTTTTCAAGGATGCGTTGTGGGAAGGTTTGGCTGTGAATGATTTTACGTTCTCGAGTGTGATTCGTGTTTGTGGGAATTCAACGTTGTTCGAATTGGGGAAGCAAATGCATGGGTTGTGCTTGAAATTGAGTTATGATGAAACTAGTTTTGTGGGGAGTGCTTTGATCTCTATGTACTCGAAAAGCGGTATAATCGATTGTGCTTACCGAGTTTTTAGTTCGGTTTTGGATAAGAATTTAGGAATGTGGAATGCAATGTTGATTGCTTGTGCTCAGCATGCACATACAAGGAATGTGTTTGAGCTGTTCATGAAAATGGAGAAAGTAGGGATGAAGCCAAATTTTATCACATTTTTGTGTATGCTCTATGCATGTAGCCATGCAGGCTTAGTTAATGAAGGTAAGCATTATTTTCATTTGATGAAGGAACATAAGATAGAGCCAGGAAGTCAGCATTATGCTTCAATGGTGGATTTGCTTGGTCGAGCTGGAAAATTGCAAGAAGCCATGGAATTAATCGAAGAAATGCCAATGCAACCAACAGAATCCGTCTGGGGAGCTTTATTGACCGGTTGTCGAATTCATGGAAATGCTGAGCTGGCGGGTTCTGTGGCAGATAGGGTATTCGAGTTAGGCCCGGTAAGCCCGGGTTTACATGTTTTACTATCCAATGCTTATGCAGCTGCTGGTAGATATCAAGAGGCTGCAAAGGCGAGGAAAATGCTTAAAGACCGTGGACAGAAGAAAGAAACGGGTTTGAGTTGGGTAGAGGAAGGTAATAGGATTCACACGTTTGCTTCAGGCGATAGGAAACATGAAATTTCAGAAAAGATTTATAAAAAGTTGGAGGAGTTAGAAGATGAACTGGAACGAGCGGGTTATGTTGTAGATACGACGTATGTGTTGCAAGAAGTTGGTGATGAAGAGAAGAGGCGGACGATTAGATATCATAGTGAAAGGTTAGCTATTGCTTTTGCGCTCATTACATTTCCACCGGGACGGGTCATTAGAGTTATGAAGAACTTGCGTGTCTGCGGTGATTGTCATGTGGCTATAAAGGCTATGTCGAAGTGCACGGGGAGGGTTATTATTGTGAGGGATAACAATCGGTTTCATCGGTTCGAGAATGGGAAGTGCTCTTGTGGCGATTACTGGTGATCTTTTATGTCCTAGTAAGTGACAATCACAGTCGTCGATGTGGTGGGCCCACGTGGGGTCCATCGTTCAAAGATATTATAGTCTCAACTCTCAAGGCGTAAAGTCCCAGAATTCCATAAAAATTCTATAGGAAGGATGCAACAGACTCTTCAGGGTCACATCTCTTGTGATATCTCTTGGAACTTGGAATATGGAATAATTTTTTGGCTGTTTTCTTTTAATATTTTTAAATCAAGTGTTACTGCACCACTTGCTTACTTATCATCCTGGGTTTTAACTACTGAGGGAGGCTTATATGACCATTATGGTCAACAAGGTTGGTTGTATACTTGTATATACATTAAAGGAAGACATTTTACCTGTATCCTTTTTGTTTGTATAACATGTATATTGTATTTCTCCACTATTAAGCATTCTTGGTTCTTGGGATTTCATAATCAACACAAAATAAATTTCTTTTTTCAAATTTATTTCTAGGTTCGTTTTGTGTCATGGTTTGTCCAAGAATCTCTCTTCTCCTCATCATCTTTAAGTGACCATTTCATTGATTTAATTCTTAGTTCTACTTTTCGTCATCAATTTTTTACTGTCTTTTACCTTGTCAACTAGAATGGTTATAGGCTGGGAATTCAAGCAGTGAACGTCCTTCAGAATATGGGAAACAATCCTTTATGGTGTTTATTCAAAGACCCAAGGTATTTGTTTATTCTAAAAAATGTTTTTGTTTTTACTTAGTGAACGTAACTTTGTATACTATGTTTTGAGTTTGATTTCTTACTTATTTAGACAACACGTTCTCTGTTTCTCTTGTTTTTGTTGTAAAACTAGTGGGATAGAGTTATTAAACAAGATGGAACTTTAATGTTTCATTTTTCAAAATACTTTGTGCATTTCCTCATGTAGGGGAATTTTCAAGAAAGATGAATTAGGTCTTGAGATAGCTCAAATTGCATTACCTGCAGCACTGGCTCTAACTGCTGATCCTATTGCTTCTCTTATTGATACTGCATTCATCGGCCATATAGGTATATGCCTTTCACAGTATTTGTTTGTGCTATTGGTTTAATTGATTTTTTTTTGCTAGTGGTTAGTAAATAAAGGAATTACATGAAATCTTCATGTCGCATTACAATAATTTTCGTTTTGCTCTTTTAACCATATAGGTCCAATAGAGCTAGCTGCTGTTGGAGTTGCTATTGCCATTTTTAATCAAGCATCAAAAATTGCAATATTTCCACTTGTTAGTGTGACAACTTCTTTGGTGGCTGAAGAAGATGCTAAGGGAAGTTCTATGGTTGAATACCAAGAACTTGAAAATATGGAAAAACAATCTGCATCAAACAATGAAAAAGAAGAGTTGATACCAAAAACCGGTATTCATGAGCCCTTTTTTAATCTCTTAAAATTAATACTTGTCACATCTTTTTTGGCTCTAACCTGCTATTTTGGTTTATTTTGGATCATATAGATATTATTGGTGGCGGGGTTAATAAAAGACATATATCAACAGCTTCATCGGCACTAATTATTGGTGGCGCCCTCGGTTTAATCCAAGCTATAATTCTCATTTGTACAGCAAAACCATTGTTAAATTACATGGGTGTGAACTCAGTAAGTTTTAAAATGTTGTCAGCTTCTGATGTATTTCTTTTACTAATATAAAGCTTCATTTTTTCTGTGAAATAGCCTAAATGTTGCATCATTTTAACACAAATTACATGTTTGTGTGAATCTTTGTAGAACTCTCCTATGTTGAAACCAGCACTGAGGTACTTAACATTGAGATCACTCAGCGCACCAGCTGTCCTTCTCTCATTGGCTATGCAAGCTGTTTTTCGAGGGTTTAAGGATACAAAAACCCCTCTATACGCAACCGGTAAGCAAGCCATCCTTTAAAATTTTCTCATGTTATATAGTATAGGATGATATGTTTTGCTGACTTGTTAATTGTTACATATTATTATAGTGGTTGGAGATGTGGCAAATATTGTATTGGATCCAATATTCATCTTCTTATTTGGAATGGGCGTAAGTGGTGCAGCAATTGCGCATGTCATATCTCAGTAAGATTATCATTTCATGATAGTTTTTATATCATTCAATCCAAATCCCCCTTTACTCGGATCGATATGTAACACATACAATTTAATAGTTGTGATGTGGCGAAAAGATAATTAACTTTTTTTTTTCCTTTTTTTTCTCTCTCCACATCACAACCATTCAATTGTACACATTTCGCATATCCATCTGACACATCCGTGTAGCATCTCATATTACACAGAATGCAATATGGAGAACAAATAAAAAATCATTTTTTGTCTTCAATCCACATCACATTTACCATGTGGAGATTGATGAAACCAGTCAATCTCTTACCATTTACCATATGTTATTTGATTTATTTGGAAATATTTCTAATTTACCATATTGATTTAAAGGTACTTGATTTCATCGATACTCATGTGGAGATTGATGAAACAAGTCAATCTCTTACCTCCAACAATCCAAGACCTCCAACTTTCTCGATTTCTCAAGAATGGTAATAACTCAGATCAAATTAGTCGAATCTGCATATAATTTTTAATTGTTTTTCATACAGTTGACCGTTTAAATTAATTCTAAGAGTGCATTACTTCTAGTGGATGCAGGATTTATGCTATTAATCAGAGTAATAGCTTCGACTTTCTGTATAACGCTGGCAACTTCATTGGCTGCAAAACTGGGATCAACATCCATGGCTGCTTTTCAAATCTGCTTACAAGTTTGGTTGGTAACCTCTTTGCTTGCTGATGGATTAGCTGTGGCTGGACAAGTCTGTCTCATTTTCTATACTTAAATAACATCTTTATTCTTCAATCCTACATAATTTTTCTAAATCCAATAACCAATCATACAGACGAAATTAATCATCTTTCTCGACACGCAGTAGAGGCTGAACTCAGAAATCAGTCGCCCCGTCACTTGTTTAGAAAATCCAATTTTATATGTAATTTAAACGGAATTCAAAAATTAACTCCCTGAAAAAAAATCTTAAATTGCTTTCTCATATGAGTCCTCTCCAATACGTAGAATTGTAACTCCAACCTGTTTAAGGAGTGTTAGCAAACTCTAATGTTAAGTGCTTATCAACTTATGACTGAAACTAAGTTACTTGTGAGTGTTTGCAAATTTGAATTATGCTTCTAATTTTCTAAACTTAAGTGATAATAATCTATAATGTGTAAGTTGATGAGGAATACTTAAAACTGATTATGATATTTTGTAATTAAATCAGAGTTATTTTAGACGGCTTATGTTTGTAAACACTACCCACTTTTGATTTTTTCTGAATTCTAATTATTCCCACTTATAATCACTTTTCTATAAGCAATTATATTTGCAAACACTCCTTTAGACACAACTTTATTTGACCTTGAATTCATGAAAAATCCTCGTGAATCAGCTTCAAAATACCATTGAATCTTTCTGCAGGCCATTCTGGCTAATGCATTTGCGAGGAACGATTACGAAAGGATCACCGCAGCAGCTTCTCGTGTACTACAGGTATGCATATCTTTCCAAGCGATTTATATTAGACTTCAAAAAAAATTCCCATATCTTTTATATGTAAATAAAGTGTCAATTCAATACTGATAATATGTCTACTCTGCAGTTGAGTTTAGTTCTGGGGATGATTCTCAGTATCATTGTCGCCATTATATTACAATTTTCTTCCCAACTCTTTACAAACGACATAAACGTTCTTCACCTTCTACAACTAGGCATCCCGGTAATTGATCCCTCAAAAAAAATGAAATTCATTTTCATAATATTTGTCACCTTAATGCTACTTTTGCTAATTCATTTTACCATATTAGTTCGTGGCAGCAACTCAATCGATTAATTCGTTGGCTTTTGTTTTCGATGGATTAAACTATGGAGCATCTGATTTTGCTTATTCTGCTTACTCTATGGCAAGTCTTTGACCCCTTCAAATTATTATAGTTCTAATTCTTAGGAGTCATTATTATGATTGTATTGGGACTCGGAGTCTCAATCACGCAATGGATTACAAATTTGAGTTTGAATAATCTGATTTTCGCCTCAATTTTTGTTTATAGGTTTCAATATCAGTGTTGAGTATAACATGCTTGTTCTTGCTATCCTCAAATCATGGATTTCTTGGTATATGGTTTGCTTTATCTATCTTTATGAGTTTAAGGGCAGTTGCTGGATTTTTGAGGTAAATTATTGACCAGTAATTTCTGCAATTGCTACAATTTTTTTATTTTTTGTAAAAAAGGATGGAGAAATTTAATATTTATTTGATATTTGTATACTTATATATATATATATGCAGGATAGGGACAAGAACAGGACCATGGAGCTTTCTTCGTTCTTGATTTACTGCCATGGAAATGCTTCTCAGGCTATTTTCATATGGTGGAATTAGTGGTTCTCGGTGATTTTCGAGGCTTTAAGTCAAAGGATCGTCGCAATCATTTATGTATTGGGATTTTTGTATTATTTATTATACATGGATGATGATTATGATTAAAATTCTTTTTTTTTTTAATTGTAAACGAAGGGAGATACCTGACCCGATAAACTCGGGCCGATAATATTTTTTTTTTTAATCATGAGTCACACAGACTCTATAAGACTCCAGATAAGGAGAGAAACACTTGTGACAACATGAAATTGAACTCAGAACCTCCCATATAAAAATAGAAGTTGATGTCATTAGACTAACAAGCCTTTTGGATTCAGATAAACAATTATTGAAAGATCAATTTGAACTCTTCACCCGGCCTTCATACTAATTAAGTTCATTTAGACCCAAAACTCAATTGGGCCAAAAAAGACTGGGAAAAGGATTAAACCCTTATGCCCATTATTTCAAATTGTTACTACTTTAATGTAGTTGAAATATATTATATCTATTAATGGTAGTTTAATTAACCTTGGTCCATTTACTTCTGTTTAAAAAAAAATTATTGGTTCAAACTTACATGCATAATAGTTCGTCAAAGAGTTGTCTCTATGGTCGACGAGCTTCACTTTGATCAAAACCTCCGTCAAGATCGTGGTGATATATTTGTCATCTCATAAATATCTATAGCTCAGTTTCGGTATTAAGAATGAAAACTCTTAGCAACAACATTCAATTAGAGCTATTAGGTTGGTTATCGTACCCTTCCTTTTATCTCATCGAAGAAAAGAACTACATATAGTTCATCAATTGAATTAACCACTCGAGATTCGATTAATTTTACTCGGGTTTATTAATATAAGTAGGATTTGTGGCTGCTAGCACAATTGGGCAATAAAACATGCCATGATCTTCTTGTTTAGTAACTATCATATAAGCATGAATAATTAACATGTCATGATGAAAGATATATCAAAACTTAGGACCACCATATCATTGCTATGGGCAATATCTTAACCTAGAGTTTGATTCAAATTTGATCGATTCCTAATTCAATTATGTCAAAGTTAAATTTTACGAGTTTCATTTGATATACTATTCTTGTTTCCTTTTTTTAGTTAGGTTATTAAGTGATCTAAATCATTTGATTGTTATATACAACTAATTGGTTATACCAATTAAGGATACTATAATGATGGATCATCTTGAAGTTTGCAGGAGAGTTGGTCTAACTCGTACTTTTTACAAGGACGTTGGATAGAACCTCATTTGCATTAATAGTCAATGAATTAATCACATTCATGATGGAGATTGGATGGACTTCAAGTTACTTACCATTTTTAGTGGGCCTGTAGTGACTGATTCGCTCTTTAGACAGTAGCTATGACTCAATTCAGACATTTCACAGCAGTGAAAAACTCTTAAAATCTCTTACTTTTACAACTATATCGATACTTTATACTTAATCTCTTTATGCTTGATTAGTATATCATACTTTTACTATTTCTCCAACCAACTTATGGTACACTCGTGTACAAGTTACATTAAATTTCCGGCTTCATAACAAAAGAAGCCATAATATGGAAAAATATTTATCCCTAATTTGGTTCCAATTTAGAACTTATTTGCACCTTTACTTCAAGATAATATCTTTTTTATTTTTTCTATCCACAAATAATCCTTTTTTTAAAAAATAAATAAATGTCACACCACAATAGTAAAATCGAAATGTCTTCTGTCCTACTATATGACAATGTTATCATTTTATTTTATTTTATTAGCTAAAGCCTATCCTATGTTCCTAACTTGAACTATATCCAATAATCAAATACGAAAAGAAAAACAAACTTAGGCAAAAGATACTTAATTTGATGTCATCGTGACTCAGATCTTCATATCAATTGTTCTTTTAATTAGTTAATCTATATTTGGCCACCCAACCAAATAGAAACTATAGAGTTTGATTATTTAAATTGCAATAGAAAAATTATTGTAATACTTTATACAAATTTACTTCTAAATTTAGTCAAATCTAAGGCGAACTTGATCCAACTATTGAATTGTTGATTATCAACTGACTCTCATAAAATTGGTGACGTCAAACGCTTGGATTTTTCAATTTTATCAATACGTGGTTTTGCAAAATAAAAATGTTCAATCGAATTTATACAAAAGTTGGTCAAATACTCATCAAAATTGTATTTATACTCGGAACGTAAATGTTCACTTCTCAACCAGATGACAAACATCCGTCTAGACAATCCTTTGTCCAAACAAATGATAATTAAGTTTATCATTAATGATGATAACAATATATATGCACCTTCCCTAGCTAGCTAGTCGCCTAGTCCCACTCTTCACCCAACTCTTAGAAGTTAGAACTAATGTTTTTTTCCTATTTCTTTTCCACGAAGTTGGCTTTTCTTCACTAAATTTTTATTTTTTTTTTGGAACTTATCCATACGCAATAGCCTACAAATCACGTATGGAGGTAAGTCACCCTAGATAACCCATAGACAACGGACTCGATAAGCGCAGGGGCCCCCCAGAGCAGGATGGAGGAGTAAACTCCCCAAACCAAGCATCACTTGGAGTTTGAATTTAGATGGATTCTCACGGCCAAAGACTTTATGACTGCTAGGCCACACCCCTTGCTTTTTTTCTTCACTAAATTAAGAACAACAAAATTGTCATTGAAGTACACGTTTGACTAATTTAAGTACTCGAAACAATAGCGAACATTGGAAATTTCTATGCAATATTTTGGTTCAAATTACCGCATATTGGATTTTAAGCATATATGTTTAAATATATCCAAGAGGTGTAGTTTAAATATAATACATTATACCTCACATTCAGTCATTTAGTTGGTGTGGAAAAGTTATTTCTTTAATCTTTTTACTAAATAAATGTATTATATAAATAAGAATTTTGCCAAAATTAGCTTTCTTGTCCTTCCTGTCCTTTTCCATATCTAAAAGAAAAACCAGTAAATCTTGAAATTTTCCAGTTAAAAATAAAAATAAGAAGAAGAAAATAACCAATAACTTTAGGAAATGTTTTATAAATTAATTTTTTTTGCGTCCTCGATTTACAGCTTTAATTTAATAAACGTCGTATTTCGAGTCAAAACTCATTAATATTTGTTTTCCAATTTTAACAAAGAAAAGTTGATCGATATATAGTTTTTTCAACCTTCTTTTGACAAAATGGTCAATGAATTAGTAATTTCTCATCTTCTTTATCACTTTTCTCTTTTATCGAATGGGATAAGACAATTAGTTACATTATGATACTCTCAAGTCCTTTTCTTATGCACTATTATAATTAAGAAAAATGTTGATTGGACAAAGAAAAAGGCACTTAATCACCTAAAGATGAGAAATAATGGGAATTTTTTGTCCTTATTCATTTACTTTTAATTATACAAATTGGAGTAAATATATACACAACGAACAATTTGAAATGGATTCGGGATCTAAAATTGAAATAATTATAATTAGTCGTGTATGATAAGTCTATTTATATTCATTATAGGAATGATTACTATTGAATTGAAGTCCCTTATTTACCAATAAATTATTTGGCTTCTTATTTCAAGAACATAGAGCAATTAAAGCATTATAATTATTGTTAGATTTGTGTTTCTTAATAAAGAGAAAAGCAAGACTATGTTATTGGATTAGCAAATATTAGCGACAGCAATAATTACAATGATAATAATAATAATAACTATACTAATAAGAAAAGCAAAAACAACATATAATTATTGTAGCCAACAACATTATTCCCTTTTCTTTTCTCAAACAAACTATATTACCATCAAAGAGAAAGAAGACAAGAAATTCCTATTATATTAAGTCATTTTTATCCACTAATTTCATATAATTAATATATATATATATATATATCCAATATTTTTTTTAAATTTCATGTTATCCACTTAAATAATATTACAACAGGTCGCCAAAGGCTACGATCGAATTTAAATATTACTCGAGAAGATAGCATCTCATTTAGAACAAAATTGATATTTATAAATTCTCCAATTAGTATTAAATTATCTCTAGGCATCCGATCCATAAATTTTCAGAAGGAATAGCATTTCTTATCCCATATCCTCATCTCCTTTGAACCCAAATCCAAAATTTTGGGATTCCAAATAAATTATAGTAGGTCAAGATTCCAACGCCTTCTTGATAATCATAATTAAATGCTAAGAAATTCTTTTTGCTTTTTCCTTTTGGATCTCCCTTTTTATTTTAAAAAATGATCATAATAAAATATTCACCATTATCTCTTAAATCTTAATATCCACTTTCATCATTCATGCATCTTAATTCTTTTGAGTCACATGTGATATAAAGTTGCACACAATTTTATCATTATCATCCCTTGCAAACTAAGATTCATAATTCCTTAGCTACATAAAAATTCAACCCCCACCCCACCCCCACCCCCTTTCACCCTCAATCTAAATCTTCTATCACACAATTATACAAAATTTCTTGTTATACGTATAAATGTCTAACAAATGTATATATATGTGGTCTGAATCTACTATGATACAATTATATAATATTTCTTGTTACACGTATAAATATCCAACAAGTGTATACACATATATGGTCTGATTACGTCGAGAATTTTCAATTACTTTTGCACATCACACATCATGATCCCTCGTTATATATATTTGTCGTCATACGTATAACAAAAAGTATTACGCGATTGAGTAATTGGGAATTTGAACCGCCTGCCCTCGGGATGGGGGTGGGGGCTACTATATCACAAAAAGTTGCCAAAAAACAAATAGAAAAAAGCAGTTCTTTTCCATTCACATCATTCATGAACTCTCAAATCCAACTTTTATGATATGGAATCCACTGATGCTGAGGTTCCCATGCCTTCTTGATAAGCCACTTACCAAAATAGCTCAAAAAGCATATAGAAAATGGAAAGGGCTATTAAGAAAGTATTCCATATACTTGGCAAATTGAGAGCTTAGCATAAAGAAAGAAATACCACTAGACACAGCGGTTCTTAGAAAGTCTCGGGACTTTTAAACGATTATATAATCACAAACATCCGTATATAACTGTGTTTATCCTAAGAGCTCCTAAAACCGACCCCCACAAATAAAGGGATCACGAAAACAAATAACATCAAAACGAAAGACTTTAAGCGCATCAAAACCGGGCAAGATATCTTGTAATCTTCATTACAAAAATTTTTGTTCTAAACACCCAAAAGTTCATGTTGCAATGAAAATCTATGGTCACTGGATAAGTAAAATTATGAGAAATAAAGACCTATACAACTACAAAAATATAATACTATATATCAGTAATTAAGAGAATAGTTACCTAAACTGGGTTTTTTTTAATCTTTTCAATCAACCCAGTGACTACTCATTCTTTGTAAATATATCTAGTTTTGAAGAATGAATCAAAATATCCAAAAACTAGCCTTTCTTCAGATATTTTTACCAAAAATCTCTGATTTTCACTGAGCCATCAGCTGATCAAGCTGCATTTGCTCGAGCCATGCGCCAAGAACCGATTGGTCGACTTGTTCAATCTGGCTGCTATTCAAATCCGCATCCTCACCGTAAGACGTACCTCCACCAGCAGCAGCTACAGCAGATTTTCCCTTCATATCCTGTGGAGTTTCTTTGACAAGTGATTGAACCCACGATAAATCGGGCTCTTCTTCGTTGTTATGAAGCTCAAACGATGATGATCTCTTGAGTTTACCCATTTCGCTGCCCGAAACAGTCCATTCGGGCTGCTCAGTCTGAGCTGCCCACTTTGACCAACTCTCTTCACCGTTGGATCCATGATCACGTGAGCTAAGACTCCGAAACTGTAGATTTTGCTTATCGTGTCTAGCTAGCATTGACAAACGGGCGCTCATTGGTGAGATGGGGTCCACACTGCGAGGGGACATTCTCCCGGGTGATGGAACACCGTAAGAAGCCTGCATAAGGGAGTGATCAGCATAATTTGTTTTGATTGGAGATAGCATGCTCTGTTGCTGCTGCTGGAATTGATTGGGTATAGCTGATTTGTGAGAGTATCTAGGCGAAGAGCTCTCTGCAGAGAAAATATCATCAAGATTTGATGGAGTTAACGTCCTGGGACGAGCAGAACGGTTATTCACATTTTGTTGTGGGGACAAAAGGGACATTTCACTTAAGAGGTGCAAATCGAGATCTTGAAACAAACTCATCTCGTCGGGGTGAATATCCCTAGCATTAAAAGACGAGCGCAACCGGCTTGATTGGAGGTTACTTCCTGGTAAATGCAAAGTCGGGACATTTTGTTGGGGAGGCCAACCCCCCATGTTTGAAACCCCGTTAGCAGATGGCGACATTGGAGGAGTGAATGGTGACGGGGTCATAATGGGGCCCGCGGAAGGCGAACCGGGTAAAAAGCTCATAGCTTGAGCAAAATCCATAACATTGGAACCCGACCGAGGGGATGGGACGGCCGAACCTGTAGAAACATATAACGGTCGAAGCTCGTCTCGCATATGGGCAAAGAAACAAACTCTTCTGTTGCAACTTGTCCCGTCCTTGCATAACCGGGTCCGATATTGAGCCGGGTGGAGCCAACACTCAAAAACCCCGTGAGCATATTCACACATGTCGCCTCTTCGACATGCCCCTTTACGGAAGTCGGGACAGGGGACACAACTATAGTGGTACTTTCTCGGGTCCCGTCTTCGAGCATTTTCACCGGGGTGGACAAAAGGGCACTCGGTCCAATCGTGAGAGTAGGCACGGGAACAAGGTCGGACCTTAAATGAAAACATCCTAAACTCATCCGTAGCGTAGATGCTATTCTTGATGTCGGGTAAAGATGGGTCAACCGGGTACTCTTTCCTCTCCGGTAAAGACGAACCAAGACTTTCATTAAACTTTGCGCTCTTCGGAGACGGTGATTGTGAAAGTGGTGGAGAATTTGACGTTGAAGTGCCTAAACGCTCCTCCTCGAGAGAAGTCTCGGTTGTGAGCATCATTTGAAGGGAACATTTCATGGCTTGAAACTTGGGCGGGAGCACAATAACATCAATAGGGCGACAGCCATTAGCATCAAGTAAATTCGGGTCCGCCCCGGCTGCCAACAGTAATTTCACTGTATCGATGGCATTTAGGGATCCGCCGGATGCAGCACAATGAAGAGGGGTATTCTTGTCATCACCACAGGATCGGTTCACATCAACTTCCGGCAAAGAGATGATCAGTTTCAGAACATCGATGCTACCATAAGTGGCTGCCACCATTAAAGGAGTTCTGTGCTGTAAAACCATTTGATTCGAGCCCTTTTGTCGTCCATACCACAATCCAATCTCATCAACAACGGATGGTTCACGATCGATATACATTTTAAAGGCTTCAAGATCATTGTTTGCAGCAAGTTCAAGTAAGCTGGCAAAAGCATCCTCACTTTCAACTTCCAAAAGATTATTCATGATTACAGGTCGACGAATCGTCGAAGTAAACGGGAGAGTATACGGATGGATTACTTCAAGGCTTTAACCAATCCAAGTTCTCTCGTTTTGGACAAAATCCAACTATAGGAGACAAAATAAAACAAGCAAGAATGTGGTGTTATTATTATTATTATCAAAAAATGGAATAAAACGGCAAAAATACACTTAAGAAATTTACAAAATTCTCACCAATAATAAAAGCTAATGAAAGACATTAAAAGAAACAGTAGAGAATTAATGAGAAAAACATCATGCAGCAACCTGCCAAAAACATAAATAAACAATGTGATTTTTTCCTCTTTTGTGATTCATAATAATAATTTTATAAATATCTGAATTTTTTATGTTCTTAATTGCCCAACAAGAAATTAATTCATTTCATAATTGCAAACAAATTCATCATTCAATTATTGACATAATTAAGTAATTCTCTCGAAACTGGAAAAAAAAACTCTATAATATAAATAAACAAAAATTGAGACACTGTACAACATATCAAATTATACTTTTTTAGGAAAAAAATTATGCAATTCTTCCAAAAACCCCAATCGAAGAAAAAAATGAACAATTTTTTTTTAAAAAAATCAAACTACTAGAAAGGCCTTGCTTCATGCACGCCCACTTAAATAACTACACTTTTATAATATGCTGATATATATAAACAAAACAAGTTAAAAACAATCAAGATCAAAACTTTACAAAGCATGGTATACATGCACCACTACATACTACATATATAGATATATTTACATACAAAATAACTTGATTCTCACATATACAAGCAAAACCCATATAAATAAAAGTAAAAAAGTTCAATCTTTCTTACCATTAATAACAAAATGAACCAAGAAATAGTGAGCCCATCAGCAGCAGCAGCAGCAAAAGCTTCAATCCTGAATATGTATATATACACTATATATATAATCAGTTATGTATATATATATAGAGAGAGAGGGGTTTAATCTTTATATGGGCAGGTGTATTTACAGATCTAGAGAGAGAAAATGGGTGAGGGGGAGAGAGAGAGCTTCTTCTTCTCCTTCTCTATTTTCTCTTCGCCATTTCCTATGTTATGTTTTTGTTTACTTTCTCTCTCCTCTTTCTCTCTCTATGTAATAAATTTCAGTGCTATTTTTTTACAATTGTTTTTTTGTTAGATAAAGCAATTAAGTACATATATAATGGAGTAATTTTTTATTTTCTCCATACTCACTATCTTTTGTTTTTTATAGGGCTTGTCTTTTTGAGTTAGTGGAGTAATTAATGAGCAATTTAAAGAGAAAAAATTTGGAATATGTTAGATTTTGTAATCACCTACATTTGTATGTATACTTGCCTTCCATGAGAGTGCATCAATCAAATAATATGGGTCATTTGTTTTTTTGGGTAAAATAATAAAATGTCCTTGTGCTATATCGAAAGCACAAATATATATATATATATATATATATATATTTGTATTAACGAAATAGGCGAAACACCCTTGTGTTATTAAAAAGTTACGCGAAATCTTCATTATGTTAGAAAGAGAGAAAGAAATATGTTTGTTTTTTTTTGAAATAATATTATCTACCTTTTATATTATATGCAAATGACATAAATATCAAATGGACATGTCAATAGAGGTGAAAAACACGTCTTTCTTCTAACATAATGGAGATTTCGCACAGATTTTTAATTAACACAAGGTGTATATGGACAAGTCAACTGAAAAATTCACAAAATAGACTTGAATATAGTTAAACTTGATTGTAACATGAACAAAATTCCTCCGTAAAAATGAAGATGAACGATTAGTTTGGGCTTAACTTATTTTGTGCCAATCCCAACTAGTAAAAGAACAATTTAAATTTTGGTTTGTTACCAAATGAAGGTACTTTTATGTTGAAAAATAGTATTATATGTTAATTGTAGGATTTATTGGTAACGTAGTTGAAAGATTACACTATGAGATCTTGTTAATTATGAAAAATATTATCTTCTTAATGGTAGTGGAAAAAGTTACACAATACTTGGAATGACACGAAATGAGTTGTCTGTCTGACATGCTAATTTATCGGAACGAATCTTCTATCACATAATAGTGTATCATAATGGTATTACATCATTGTGAGATTAACAAGTGTCCATTTAATTTGAATTATTATTAACTGTTTTTTCTAAATGGAAATTTATCAATCCCACAATGATGTGATACTATTGTAGTATATTATTATGAGATAGAAGATCCGCTCCGCTAATTTACTGCGTTTAAGTGCGAATCATTGCGTTGATAAAGCATACAGATAGGAAAATTTGTATTCACAGCGTCGGACTCCGGAGGTATGGACGGTTGTAAACATTTCATTTGAAATATTACGATACTATATTCTCTCTCTTCGAATATCAATTTTAAACTGGTTAAACGGCCCCCAAATTTGTTGAGAATTTATTTAGATTAATAGCTTATAAGGCAACACCTCATAATTTTGTGTAGTTAAAAAATTTTGTTTTCAAGCAAATGAGGTCTAGTTCTATTGTCGACTTTGAGACCCAAAATATTAAAGATATTAGAGATATTTGATTCTATTCTCAATAACTCACAATCCTATTTTATTTTATTTTCTTCTCTTCTTCTCCTCCGATGATGGTTTGGTGATGCGGTTACCTCCATTACCACTATTGTCAACATCGTCATCGGCGGGCTAGGTTAGAGCATTCTCTTTCAAATTATGTATCCCAACTTTAGATCTGACGAGATATGGATGGATCTAATGAGACAGAAATGAATTTGACGAGATGAAGAAGGACAATAAACAAAATTTTAGATAGTATTTTATATTTGTGTTTAATTTTTATTTTCTCTCTCGAATGAGAGTTCGGTTTCTCTCTCGAATGAGAGTTTTTCTTTCTTGAATAAGAGCGTGGTCTTGAACACAAGAGTTTTCTTGTGTTCGTTTGTGAGTTCTTAAGATTTGTTATTTTCAAGAAACTTGATAGTTGGTGTTTCAAATGTTCTTACTACATCGTTTGAGTCGATATAAATTGTATTGTTCCAAGCGTTGTAAACTTTCGATTGAATGATATATAAAACCAATTTTTTTTCAAAAAGAAAATAAAATTCAATTCTCAATAATATATGAGTTTTTCTTTACTTTCTTAGCAGTTGTTATCTTATTATTGATATATATGATGTATTGATACATGTAATCTACCCTTCAATAAAAAACACAATATTTATTTTCACAATTGAATTTGATTAACCAAAGGACAAACAAAGCAATTTGCAATTTTCACTTATTTCAGACATTTTCTACACTTTCTTTGTACAATTTCTCGAGAAATTTTAATCTTAATTTGGTAAGGTTGAATTTAAACTAATCACCTGGTGAATAGATAAAATTTGCGGTCACAAGACAAATATTTGAGTATATGATCAATCTGAAAAAGGGATAGAGAACAAATCCAACAATTCGACTCTCACGTCGAGATTCATTATTTAGAACTCGTTTGAGCTCGATTCGTTTAGCATAAGCAGCCAGACTTAAAGCCTAAACAATATTTTATGTTCAATGAAATTTTCAATTCGGTCCCAGCTCGACTTTATGAGCTAAAAATGACAAAATATGTGTAAAAATATCAATCGAGTTTGATTTGTGTAATTAAAATTTGTCCAGACTCATTCTATTTATAATCAAATCAAACTCATAACAGAACTTTCGAATTTGATAGAAATCCAAACAAGTATGATAATATCTTACTCGACTCAACACGATTTGTTTTACCCACAAACCCAAGAGGCGTTATGCAACCCATAAAAATCTTTTTAGTTTGACTTTGACTGGGTTCCTGCATAGAAAAATTAATGCTCTTGTACGGAAAAATTAATGTTAGACCAAATTTAATAATCATAGTGTCTATCTCTCCCATGCAGTAAGATGTATTATGTGTGAACTCAACTCTTTATATACACTTATGTGTAAAATATAGACAAAGAATAAGCACTCGAACCATTAAACGATTCGACATAAAATTGACCGTGCTTGTACATATGCTGCGTAACATGAGATCACAACCCACGAATCCCCGATTACTATTCAAATTCCACGGAATTTCAACCAAATTCACCTTATACTCGAGTTAATTTCATACAACATTCAAGTTAATTTCCTGCATAAAAATATTATTCAATGACGAGTAGACTTGTCGACGTGGAAGCTCTTAATCGGACCACACTCTACCAAACAACTAAACATTGTCTGCTTTAATTGAAAATTAGTTGACCCATAATTTGGGGGGGAAATTGCATCCACCTCCCCTTTATGTACATTTAGCATCCACACCCTTCACTTTTGACACATTGGCATATACCTCCCTTCCTTTAATTTTTTCGTCAAATCTACAAGTTTAAGACGAAAATGCCCTTTCATTGTTTAAGCTAAACTTGTTGAATTGGTTAAAAATTTGTTGAACAATTCTTTTTGTTAAAGTATCATTAAATGACAATGTAATAAATACAAAAAAAATATTCAAAATAAAAAAATGCTAGAAATGTATCCATAGAAATGTTAAGCCAAATAAATTGATCAAATAACCCTTGATTATTTTTTTCTTAAATTGAAATAACATAATAATAAATTAATTCATTATTAGAGTATAAATAAACGACAACTTAATAAGAACCAATATACTAGAAAAGTAGCAAACACACACACACACACATATATATATATATATATATATATATATATATATTCACAGACACATAAATTCATGAATTGGACTTATTAAATGAAAATAAAAACTCAAAGTATCATCCAAAATCCTCAATTTAAATATGAAATTACATCAAATACATATGAGAAAAATATACTAAACAAATTGATCGGAGATTATCATAAAAAGAAAAAGGTGATGTAACAAACAAAATAGCACTATAAATATTTGTACGTGATAAATTATTCACAAAATAAAAAAAACTTTTTTTAAATTAATTTAAAGATAGTGAATTTAGAGTTATTTCTAAAAAAATCTTCATTTTGGATGTTTGTTATTTGGTTTTATTTTATTTAATGATATTTGACAATTTTTCATTTAGTTAAATACTTTTAACTCAAATATGAAGGGTAATATAGTCTTTTACTTGTAAAGTTAATGAAAAAGTTGAAAAAGGGGAGGTCTTTGCAAAAATAACAAATGTGAAGGGATGTAAATGCCAAATAACCATAGTTCGATGGAGGTAACTTGTTGAAGTTTTAAAGGGTGTTTGCAAACGTAACTGCGACCAATTATAAGTGAAAATAATTAGAATCAGAAAAAAATCATAAGGGATAGTGTTTGCAAATATACATGAAAAGCGCGAAATTTTTTTGCAGAAAAGTGTCTGCTAACATAATTACAAATTAAAATAGTTATTTGTAAAAAGTATAATATTATCCTTAAAATATAAAAATCCATGTTTTCGTTACAATTATCTTCCTACTATTCTTTTTATAATTTTAGTCTAAAAAGCAATTGTTTATCAAATAATGTGAATTTTTGGAGGACAATTAACATAGTCTAAAGATGCCCCTGACCAAAAAATAAAAATAAAGATGCCCCTGACGTACATACCTTCGCTTTTTTTATTTTTTATTTTTCTAAACTTCTTTGTCTTACAAGAAGCATCTATATATGTGTTATATAAATAAAAACCAATTATAAATAACATTAATTATTTCTTAATAATATGACATAGTACATATATGATATCTTACCAACCTGTGTATGATATACAAATCTTTATCATTTATGAAAATATTAATTATTTTTAAAAATTGTTTAACAAATAGTTTTTCAAAAGTAAAAAATGAATGTAAACAAGGGTGATACTCTGTTTTCTTTCCCGTAGATTTTAGTTGAAAATTAGTAAAGATAATGAAAGATTATTTAAATTTAGGGGAGGATAAATATGTCCTCAATAATTTTAAGTTACTTAAAAAATCATATTCAATTTAATTTGAAACACCCTTTATAGGTTATAGCTTAAATTTAGAGTATTAGAAGCTAAAATTATATTTACAGACACCTCAAAATAGTTTATTTTCAACAATAATCTCAAAATCATTTAAAAATAGTTTGCAAACACCCATTTAATAAGCTTGAAAATTTGTATTTGAATATGATTTTATTATTAATCAAACTGAACACTAATTGTCAAGTTTCATTCTTTATCAATCAAGTTCAACTTAAGTCAAATTTCAAATTTTATAGAACAAAATAGTGTTCAAGTTTGATTTATATGACAAGCTGAGCCAAGTATACTAACTTTTCTATGATCAAATTTAGGTAAAGTATCGAATAACTTAATTGATTTTATAACTTTATACATGAAAACCACATTTCCTACTAAATGACGTCTCTATCCCTGTATGTGGAAACTTATAAATAGTGTCACGTAGGACGTGTAGTGGTCCGGCATATCAGTTCAAATCCTTTGTAACACTTTTTGTTACACATACAGATGTGTGATAAATGTATATATGGATAGTTAATATGTGAAGAGAGAAAACCTTGTGTTGTGAAAAAAATTCTGAAAATTTTCTGACCACGTCTAAACCACCCGTATATCATTCGTCGCATCTGTGTGTGTAACAAAAAGAATATTATATGAGAGTCTTGCATAGGTTTTGAATACATGCACAATAAAAGATGAGTAGTGTAAATGCTGGTGTTTTAGGTAACCGGCTGAGAAGGTGAAAAGGCGCTTTGGAATACCGGGAGAGAGAGGGGACAGCCGACGGGTCGAATCGGTGGACAGTGCGTCAGCGCGTACAGTGGGAGATTTAAATGGATTGAAATTTGTGTTTAGGTTCCGCGAATCAGGCCACGGACTTCACGCAGAAGTCAATTCTGGTTAAACGTCAGGTCAAATCTTAAGGGCAAAATAGTCAAAAGTAGTTGTGCCAATTGAAATATGATAAATTGGAATAAACACTTTAAAAATATATGGAATAAATACTTTAAAATATTCACTTTTATTGCTGTCCTGAAATATTAATAAATATGTTTTGGAATAATATTCGAAAACGATATTGTGTGTGGAGGATTATTCTTTTTAAAGTTGCTTTATATTTAATTATTTTTAAAATAAAAATTTGAGTTATATAGCTCATTTATTTAAAAGTATTTTAAGAGGTAATGTCCCTATTAGTCCATCAACTTTACGTTAAGAATTACTTTGGTCCCTCAACTTCTAATTGCATCGATTAAGTTCCTCAACTCAACAATTTGTTTAAATGTGGTCCCTCGTCTCAATTTTCGGTCAATTTTGGTCGGAAAGTTGGTCATATGGCCGCACATGACCAACTTAAAGAGCAAAATTGATATTTCGTAATTAATAAAACATGAAATGTGCGTAGCACATGACCAACTATCCGGTCAAAATTGACCAAAAATTGAACGGAGGGACCACATTGAACAAATTATTGAGTTGAGGGACTCAATCGACGCAATTAGAAGTTGAGGAACCAAAGTGATTCTAAACGTAAAGTTGAGGGACTAACAGTGACATTATCCCATATTTTAATATCACTATGCATATGAAATGAGATGTGCTTAGAAAACTTTGTCAAATTGGAATTACCAAGAAGTCATATATTAAAACTACAAAAAGAATATGAGAGTCATCTATTAACACAATTTTTATTTGTAAGAATAAATTGACATTCAAATGTAGAATTAATTTTTTATTTATTTTTGTAACTTCATTTTCTAAGTCCATATACGAGGTTAAGTGAACTTTTTAAAAAGAAACAAATTATATAATGTTATGAAAAGGAAATTAGGTGAAGAGGTTGGAGATAAAGACACTCACACATCACCAAAACATATTATTTTCATAAGAGAATAAAGTTGTACAATAAAGCAAAAGCCATTTTAATAGGGTTAACAATTTTGGGAAACCATGCGCAATTATGATGATTGATAATTAGGGATGCAAACGAGTCGAGTCGAGCTAAATAAATTATTATTTAAATTTGTTTAAGTTTTTATTGAGCTTGAAAAGTTTCGTTTAACTGTTAATTGAGTCAAACTCGAATGTGTTTTAGATGAGTTGAGCTGACTACTTTGATATTTGTTCTCATTTTTCGTTAATTTCTCTAATTAATAGTTGAGCATGAATAGACGTTTAACTTTCACCCAACAAAAAAGTGTCAATTCCTTATATATGGTAGACTAAGGAGCCCAAACAAAACTTTTAAAATCAATTTATTATAATTCCATTTATTTTCAACCATAGAGTAGAAGAAGAGCCGCCTCAATTGACTGTAATCAAGAAAAAAAATCATGCAAGACAAAGTAACTAAGGAAAACAATGAAACATTACAAAATAGGACATAAATAGATGTGGGGGATAGAGAAATACTATAAGATTATATTAATTATATCCACATTATTTGTGTGAGTCTTAAATTCAATACTCGTGTCTTAAAGTCTCAAAATTTGCTATTTGACCTACACTTTATTAATATGAAATAATTACGTGACTAGACATTTCCACAAATGATATATCAACTAGGGCTACAAACAATACTTACTTATTTTTAGGAAAAAATTATCATTAATTTATTTTCGCATTAATAACACGAAATTTTAATGGCGAGGGGCGATGTGGTTGGCTAGCTAGTAATATCACAAATCCATTATTCGGTTAATATTAATATAAGTCATGATTTACTTTTAAAAAACGAATCATTAATTATCTATTTCATGTGATAGCTCGATTTCACCTCATTTAGTTAGAGTGTGCTTTGTAATAACTTAGTCATAAACACCTCAAAAGACAAGGCATCGATACAACTCGAGCACATGTTCGACACACCAAATGAAGTTCAAAAATTAAACCAAAAATGGAAAAAGTTTCGAACTTACAAATTTATATATAAAATAGATAATAATAGAAAAATAATATATTTTTTTAATTTGAAATTCACTTTCTTTCTTCACTAACATCTATTATCAAAATTCTATATACTATTTGGAAATACAATAATCCTTAATCACGAAATACAACAATCCTTAATCACATGGACAAACTTTATTTTTTGGGAGAATCGATAATCAATACGGGACAAATCTTACCAAAGTATAGTAAGAGGTGATACATGGTCACATAATGTCCCTTCAAATCCCATTAAACACCTAAATTGTTGAAATTAATTCTTTTTCTTGATTGTGATAGTGTGTGACAATTTAAGAAATGGAAAACAATGGGACATAATTAGATGGCTAGTTTAAGTGGCTCCCTTTAGTGGGTTGATACCTATATGTGTATATATATTATATATATATATATATATATATATATATGAGGAAACCCTTTGATGTTATTACGGGACACATGGCATGAATTGGCTATTTTGGAAGCTCCTATCACCAAATGGGAATTATAGATTGTACAACTTTTGATTGTGGACATGTTGTAAAATCAATTTTATTTTTTTGGTGGTATGTGAAGAAAAGATGCATGTCTGCATTATTCATCTTTATTGCCAACAAGTGTGGCTGGCATGATACATATATATATATATATAGAGAGAGAGATGGGCCTAATAAAAGCGTCTATTTTGGGCCTCCTTGACTTCTCGTTAAAGATGGCCCTATCTATTGGGCTTCAGTCAAGTCAAAAGAAAAAAGAAAAAGAAAAAACAGGTGGAGATTAAAATGTCGACAATTTTTACTTTTCTCACCACATCATAACGACTGAATGCACATGTGATGCAATTAATTCATGTAACATTTCATGTTACACGTTTGTGCAACAGAGTATTCAATTTTGTCAATAATTAGAAGTCTGGACAACTCCGGTGTAATATCCTCCATAAAATCGACCTTAAATTGCGTAATTTCCATCATTGACGGACAAGTATTTCCGCACAAAATCTTGGCTAAACTACAAATATGAACTCCAAAATGGATAAGAAGACTTTTACTATAGAAAACTCTTCCCTTTCCTCAATATTAGGTTGCTTTTAAAGAGTTTAGTAACATATAATTGATCCAAAAAGGATTAGATATTCTCACAATTTTGTAAGCATTTAGAAAAAGTAGCATACTTTTTAGTGGTAGCAGTTGTTACAATGTTGTGTTATATTTGTATCTTAGTTAACAAATGACATAAGATCTTCCAACTCTCAAATACTCTAATGTCTAATCTTAGATGCACATGTTTGGTGCATTTTCTTGTCTCAAGCTTACATTACTTTTTTCAACTATTTATTTGAATAAATTCACCAAAATATTCTCATATAACATCTTCCAAAGGGAAATAAAACTAGTAGTACTACAAGAATGACACAAAATCTTCAATACAACAAGAAGCAAATTCTTGGACAAAGAAACGAAGTGGTGGAAATGCAAACCTCTTGTGAATTATGCTACAAAAATGAAGGTTTCAAGGGCGACGAAGTTTTAGAAAATTCTTGTTCAACGCCAAAGGGTAAGAGATTTATGATACCCGAAACCCTAATTTGCCCGCCTACTCCAAAGAAGAGAAAGCTAGCAACTATTTGCTCGTTGAAACGACCGTATACCGACTTCTTTGCTCCTCCGGAGCTAGAGGCGTTTTTCTTGTGTGCATTTCGAAATCATAATATACCAACCTAAAATTGTACTTTTTTATTTCTCTTGCACTTTAAAGGAGAATGGCAAGTTATGATCATTTCATTTTCTTTTGGAATCTTCGAGATAAGAATGTCCTATTTTTTGGGGGAAATTTAGTTATATTTTAAAGTTCGTTAATGTAATGTCAAACAATGTTTGTGCTGTGAGCTATAGTTTTCATTCCAATGTAAATATTCAGTGTGCTCATGTGAAGTGAAGTAACTAGGTTTGGATTAATATGTTCTTTTTTCAATGATGTTTAATATATATATATATATGTATAGTTAACTGGTTAACTTTATGTATAATATTGTTAGATAACAACCCGTTTTCAATTTCTCTCAAAAAAAAACCTTTTCATAAATGATCTTGTTAGATCATCAACAAAAAAATTTCATTAGGTTCTCAAACATCGGAAATAAAATGGAATCTATAAGCTTTCACCTAGCGTTTCACCTCAAACACTAAAGTCAGAGATTGTTTTTAGCTCAAGAAAGATATAACGTATAAATTAAAGTGTTCTACGTGTAACTTAAAAACCTTACTATATACCATTGTTCATTATATATCATCTTTTTTTTTTCACTTCCCCTAGTTTTTGTAATAATTTACTGAAGTTATGATTTTTATGGATTTAATATACCAATAATTTCTAAATTAAGGAGATGTTAAAAATAGTGGTATAAAAACGGTAGTATATTGCATTTTTCTCCGGTGTATTCCTGCTCCATAAGGTCTAACTGAGCATGTTTGGGCCGTAGGGTACCCAATTAGACTCATTTTTATGCTTATCGAAGACTTATTGTGCCTTTGCGCATTCTCTTTATTGGGCCCAATTGAGATGGGTTTCATTATTGTCTTAAATAAGTAATTTATTTCAGCCCGTTTCCTTTTACTTATTGTCCATTTTATTTCAACTAATCTTGTATTAATTATAGATATTATTTAATTTATAAATTTAATAACTATAGAAAAGAAGATGATGTTGTATTTGTAATTCTTTTTTGATAAGAATGTTGTCTGTAAATTCTCATTATCTAATTTGCATATTCCAAAATCGCAAGTTGAGTCAGTTTTAAGATTTTTCGTAACTCGAAATTCTGAAGCAATCAAATCTATTCATATAATGGACGCACATGGAATCTGCATTATATAAATTACGGCTATAGAATAAAATTATGAAATTGGTTTAGCATTTAATATTCAAATCTATTTATTCCTAAACTGTTTATTCTTCTAATTACACAAGCCTATACAAATATCAAATTTCTCTAAAGATATGTCAAATTTCTCCCCACATATCCCACACATGCGACTCACACTCAAATATATATGAATGACGCACAATTTTTTATACATTTAACATGTATAAGTAGGGGTGTAAATGAGTCCAGTCGAACCAAACGAGGAGTTGTTCAAATTTGTTTAAATTACAATCGAGCTTCAAAATTTGTGTTTGAGCTTGTTTGATTGTTAATCGAGTCGAGTTCAAACGAGCTTTAATCGAGTTGAACGCGAGTCGAACTCGAGTATTTTGACTTATTTGTACATGTTTTTATCAATTTTTACTAATCGAGCCGAATTTCAAAACTTATCAAACACAAAAAGTTGTTCAAAATTGGTTTGATATATTGACGAATCGAGCTTAAACAAGCTTTTAGCTATCAAACTCGAATCGAGTAGCTTGGTTCGTTTTTTTATAAGTGAATTGATCAAAGTTAGACTTATATATATATATATATATATATATATCAAACATAAATACATTTTTAACAAGAAAAGAAAAATAAATGTTGGTGACACCACCAATAATTGGGTAACGACGCGTGGAAAGTTGACGGTCGCCGTCACGAAGACCCGTGGGTCGTCGTCTTGTTGCTAGGGAGGAGAATTGTGCCAACAATGTTACCTAACGCCTCGACAGCGCCGCAACTTAACGGCGTAAAGGAACCGTTGAGTCGCTGCACACGTGGCCCTCAACAGTGGAAGGCTGGTGTAGTGGGCCCCGTTTTTTGCTAAACGGGCCGAACACGTAGTCACCTTTGTTGTGGACTTAATCAATTGCGTTTAATAATTGGTGTGGTTCTTCCGTAATGACGAAATTGCCCCACCTTAACTTTTCATCTTTCATCATTTATTTGGGAGAAAGACAAAAAATCTATTCAATTAAGTAGGTCATTTCATTTGACACAAAAGTCTCGATCTGTCTCAATTCGTATATTTTTCAAAAGCATACATTGCATTATGTGTATGAAGTCCATACCATCTATACATTGTATTGTAGGTCCATATAATTTATAATTTGAAACCATCTATACATATGTACATAAATATGAAAAATAAAATACGAAATAAACTATAAATTCGGAACAAACATTTGATGGGTAGGTCAATATACAATTTATATGAGAATCAATCATATATTCCAGTTGATGTCACTGATACGGCTCCCAAGATTGAAAAAAATATATGAAATAAAACAACTGACAAGATGACACAATGATTTAATTTGGAACGATCATACTAAATCTCACATTTTTATTGTAGAATTTTGGAGAGTGATACATATTATAACGTACAAGCTACTATATATGGACCCGAAGACTTGATGCATAAGAAATCATAATCCTGAGTTACATAATGTTAAAATTGACTAAATAACCAAAAATGCAGAAAAAAGAATTTCTCTACGTCACTGGCATCGCGACGCAAGACTCACTATCTGACGATGTTGCAACATTCCGAAGCGAGTCTACCCCCAAACTCTATCTGCAGTTAACCCCCTCATTCCTAAGCGTTGTGGCGGGCCCTCCTAGGCTCTGCGGCTCAACTAGGGTATTGGTGCTTATTTTGGCCTCTTTTTGTTCTTATTTGACCTCCTGATCCTTCGTATCATGTTTCAATCTTATCACTTGTCAATTACCTCTATACTAGTTAAACTGATCACCGCTGTAATTGATTTAGTTGACATATTGTTAAAATTATGATAACAGAGTTTGACTTCCTAATCCTTCGTATCAGGCTCCAATCTTATCACTTGTCAATTTCCTTTATATTAGATAAACTGATCACCTCTATAATTGATTTAGTTGACATATTGGTAAAATTATTATAACAGAGTTGACTCAATCCATACATAACACAACGAAATAAAATTTTAGTCCACTCTCGATTCGGTCACAACCATAATTGCTACAATTATCACATTCCACAAAAGTTGCTATCCTCACTTCTTATCCAACCTCACTTCTTATATCACATTCCACAAAAGTTGCTATCCTCACTTCTTATGCAACCTCACTTCTTATCCAACCTTTTGATTCATCACTAAAAATAAGTGTCATGTCCCACCACTCAACTCTTTAATGAAAACATAAATATACCACAATATTGCCAAATTTAGCAATAGTAATTATAAGGGATAGCAAAGTCATACAAGGTAAGAACCGAGGTTGCTTCTGTCCAACCCAACACCCACTTTTTGTTTCTAAATTCTTCTTTCCCTAAATGGAATGTATATGTATGTATATATATTTTGTAAAGACCTAAAGTGGGGTCTTATACATTTAACTATTCCAACACTACTAAAAATGAGAGGGCCATCAATATCATCGTATCTTGTCTGTGATGAATTTCAGTATTATTTGAATATTTGCTCATATATAACAGCGCCACGCACACCCCCCCCCCCACCCACCCACGCACCCACCCACAAAATAAATGTGCATGTAGCATATATTCATCTTTTTTAACTCAACAATATAATGACCACAGACGCCATTGCTTGAAGAATTAATTTTGTTCTTATATATAAGCTAAAGTAAGTTGTGTTTTACATTTTATTTAATCTTCATTTTCAGTTGATGTGGAATTTTCATTTGGTAATTACTTATGAATATTATCTCATAATTTATTGCCTTTTTTTTGGCTATTATTTTGTGTTTCTGTGCATTTTCCAAGTATTTCTATAGTCTGATTTTGGGGTTTATGTATTTGTATATTGTTTTCTTATATTTCCCCCGTTTTGTTGTGGTAATTATGAAGTGTATAGAATTATCTGTATTTTATTTATTTTTTCTATTTCATGTGGTAAGTAATTATGAAGTAGATTTGCTTGAATTAATGTAGAAATTGAAGGAGGATACGATGAGGGTAATTTTTCAATTATTCTTGGCAATTTTATACATGCAAGATATATCATATATGTATATGTTATATAAGATTCAAAAATAAATAAAGCTACTCGAGATTTATTACTCAAAGCTTAGATTGTAGATTTAAATATGGAAGAGACATGAGCACTGATTTTTCTAATGTTTCGCGTTAGTTTTTTTGAAGCTCGATTCAAGCTCGACAGGAGTCTATCTCGATTAAAACTCATATAATGGTTCGTTATCAAATTGAACTAAAACACAATTATTTTTCAAATTTGAAAGAACTTGGTACAAATTTAAATTAAAGTGTTACTCATCTTGACTTGATTTGCTACACTTGTATTGATCTTTTGTTTCATTTTCTTTGTGATAAAGAAATTAATTATAGTCCTATTTTTGTTCTTGCAAATATCTTAATTCGTTATTCTCGATAACCAAATTCACATCTCTATGAAATTAGGGGAAAACACATATTTTTGACAAAAATGGAATCATCATTTAGCTTGTGTATGATGAGACTGAAATAAAAATGAAGATACTTCCTCATATTGTGAAAATTTGTCAAATATTTTCCTCAAATAAAGTTTTAGACAGTTAATAAAATAACTAAATTGATAAAAAAAAGTTCTTCTTGATTTTTTTTTTTAAGTAGCCGAGTTTTGGAAGAACATAGAAGTTCTATACAATTCTTTAGATTTGTGATTTTTCTATATATTTGTCAAGAGTATGATGAGACAATATTATTCGATTTGAGTTTTGTAATATATATTAAGTTTCTCAACACAATATTACATGATCAGCAGGTCAGGCATTATGAAACGACGACCGGATAAAACCGAGCAATGTGAATTTGATGCAAAAGGCTATAACTTATACGAAGCTGGTTCACAAGCTTGGCGTTATGGCATTGGAGACAATTGCGTGTCGCCTAATGTGTTATCAAGAAGCACATTGGATATGACTTCTGCTAATCAGCTAAGTACTCATTGGGGAAGCGTAGCTTGCGATTCACAAGCGAGAGGACGGGCTCCTCAAATGCCGGATTCAGGTTCTAGCTAGAAACTTCTCTTATGGTTTCTTAAATTTCTCTTTTACATGAAGTCCAATAATCTATTATTCAATTAGACTATGTTTTGATGTTTTCATTTTAGATTTTTCGTACTTTGTCGTTGTCGTTGCAGTTCTTATTGTTTATCTATGCTCTTAGAAACTTAAAGTTGTGTTTGGATCGATGGATTTAGATTTGAGAAATGGATTTGGAGGAAGGGTTTCAAGTAACTCTAGATTGAGAAAATAACTCAAAATTAAATGAGTTTTTTGGGATTTGAAATCCATTGTAACTTGAAATCATCCTCAATGAATTTGTTGATAAAATTGAAATTCATGGCTTTGAGATCCTTCAATCCAAACACATCCTTGGTGAAATTAAACTTCCGGTTTCAAGATTCGGATTCCACTCAACTGATTAGTCTAAATCCATTTGTTTTTTAGTTTATTGGAAAAATAGATCATTTTACTCGGGGAAAAGTAATATAAGCGGGTACTCTAAACGGACATTTCAGATATATATAGTCTTTTGATATGGTAGCAACTATTTCAAATTTATATTCACTTCATTATAATCCAAGTCTTTTGATTAGTGAATAACATTTGTCGAGTCAAGTTTCATATTCCGTATATTAGTTTATATTCATCTATTAAGTATATTCTTATTCACATTGTGATGTCAGATCAGGAGAATTCTTATGCCGTTTAATATCTCTGATTGTATGCAATAAATATTGCCGAAAGCACAAGTGGTTAAGTATCTTCTTTTGTATGGTTTAAGTAAAAATGTCCTATTTTCTAAGCGTAAATTCATGTAATGTACACTGAAACTAAGGAAAATTTGAACTCAGGGTCGAGGCAGGAGCATAGAATCGTTGCATCATCCACAGTACCTCCTACAACGGGTGAAAACTTTACGCCAGAGAACCAACAAAGTCATATTGGCCAATCAAACGTAATAATATAATACTCCATTTATTATGATTTTTGAATTTAAATATGTATCCTATTGACCATTTCCATTTTGTTTCAGACATCCGCCTCGTATCCTTACATAGAGTCACATTTCGGGGATAGCACGATGGCTAATGGTTGTCCTCATTTGGTTCGTGATTTATATATTACCCCTTTCCTTCACATATCATAGTTCGATTCTTATTTACATTAGGTAATATACCGTATAGTTTCTCTAGTGAGCACAATATTTTCATTTATCTTAAAAATCAACTTTTCGAGAAGTTTGCTTTACAAATTGATCGTTTGTACGATCTTTATAGCATCGGTTGGGTAATGCACAAGTTGGACGGTGAGCGCCAAATGTGGCTAATGAATGGCTCTTTGGTGTGTTTGAAAGATAATTTACTGGAACAAAGTTAAATAAGCTAAAGGAGTCGAACAATTTCAAACTTTTTTTTATTCACAATGGTGGAACTATAGGAGTGAGGGATTGAAAGCTAGACCTTCGACTTATAAGTACGAAGCTGATGATATTGAACTAAATGGTTGTTGGCTTCTATAGTTCAATTCTGTGTGTTATATTCGTTTTGTGATTATGTTAATCTCTCTCAGATATACCCAGACTCACGTGGAACGCCTCATTTTGGCTCAGCTTCGCCATTTGTATTGTCTGAGGAGCCCGTTTACGTAAATGCCAAACAATATCATGGAATTCTGAGGCGTAGACAATTGCGGGCGAAGGCTGAGTTGGAAAATAAAGTGACGAGAGCTAGAAAGGTTCGACTTCTCAATTCTCTGATTATTAACATAATGTTCGGTTATTCAATGAATACATCAGGAGGGAATTCTTGCTTTGTCTTTCATGATATCTACATTCACTTGTGCCTCGGATATATGTTGCCTAGTTTTGTCTACCAATAAGAGGCTTTTCATTTCACTAATTTAGAATACTCAGTTTTTTTTTTTCCTAATTTGAGCACCCAAAATACGGTTCAGGCTAGAATTTTCGGCCCTGGATTGCTGAGTATAGTGCCAACTTAAAGATTTGATGTGATAGCTAATGGTGGAGTTTTAAAATGAGATAATTGCACGCACACCCCCTTACTTATTGGGTAATTACTACGAGTCCCTTGAGATTTTGCAAGTAAGAAACCGGTGATGAAATTGTAATTTGCTTTTACTACTGTATTGGGTTGAAACCATAATATGCTTTTATTAAGAGAGAGAGTTATGATCATTTCTCAATCCGTAACATGTTTTTTAGTAATTAGCGTCTCACGCAATGAGTTTTTATGTACCCTTTTAAAATTTGCGATAGTTTTATGATAGCCGACGAATTTTCTTCAACTGCAATGCTAAATCAAGTAAGTGGTATATGTTTCATTCTTTTAGCAGCCTTACCTTCATGAATCTCGGCATCTCCACGCCCTCAGAAGAGCCAGAGGATGCGGGGGTCGTTTTATAAACACGAAGAAACCTGATACTGCTACATCCGGTAATGCTAATCATCGTGAGGAACACAATGGAGTCGGTAATTCTTCTTCTTTTCCTTCTTCTCTATTACAAACGATTTGTCTACCCGGCTCAGGATATGCACCAGCTCTCTCTTCTGGACTAGTGGAGTCCACCACGAGTTGTAATGAATTCGGGAGGCGCTCGGTTCAAGAGAATCAAGGCGTCGGTTTCTTGCAATGTACCTGTCGTAAAGACTTTTTGTCCGAGTGATTCATCGTGTTTTGAATGGCGAAATCGGGGTATCTATGTACATTATAGAGTGTGATTTCATGTAAAATTTTGTTATATGTTGATGGTCATCTTGGGTCTGTTCTATTGATATTTAACTAAAAATAATGATGTTATATCTGAGTCGTTTTATGTTGTTGCAAAAATGTCACTTGATTCATTTAATCTGAATTAAAATTTACAATGCTGAGAGCAATAAAATGACTCCAACAAAATAATCAACATCACTGAAGTACTAATTAAAGTTAACATGTCTCGTGAAAACATAGGACCAAACATAGCAGATGGAGTAATAAAAAAATTAAGACTAGACATTTAACTCTCAAACGAGAGATATCAAAACAAATAGCAACTAATATAGAGTAAAGCAAGATCTAAACCGCTCGTCCACATCTTGTTAGATCCATAAGTTGGGATTATAAGAACTCGAGTGGATGGCACGACATTTTCTATTTTTTCGATTTTTCAGATGTTTTTTTCATCAAAAATATATTTGTTTGACATCATTTTAAAATATATCAAAGAAATGATACACTCAATTTCCCTAAAAAATCTCGAATTTCCTTGAAAAATTGATTCAAACTCAGAAAAGCCAATGTTTTTTTAATATTCATGATTAGACAGTTCACCCAACCAATAAAAGACCTTTATCCGCCAATTTTTTAACATTGTCATCAAAATAATCACATATCTTGATTTGAAATGATACAATGTACAAAATAAGATTCCTTTAAATATTTTTGAATGCTTTAATCGATAAATTTAACTTAAATATGTCTAAATTTTCTTAGAAAATAAAAACCCGTCCATACTAATTTCCCATTAAAAATAATATTTCTTACAAAAAAAGACATATCACATTATACTTAGAGGGTGTTTGGCTAAGCTTATCGAAAACAACCTATAAGCTCCTACATCTTATAAGATGTTTTAGGAGCTTATAAGATGTAACATCGTATAAGATGTTTAAACAAAAGGTGGGGTTGGGTTACTTTTTTTAAAACAGCTTATAAGATCCAAATATCTTATTTTTTGATCTTATAAGCTGTTTTTTTAAAAAAGTTACCAAACAAATTTATAGAGCTTATAAGCACTAAAACATCTTATAAGATATTTAGAGGAGCTTATAAGCTTAGTCAAACACCCTCTTAATCATTATATTATTTTTCTTTAAAAATACTCATCCATATACATTTCCTCCATCATATCTCTACTTCCTAAAAATAAATTCTATTACCTTTTCTAATGCTTTGTTTGGTTCAAAGAAATTGATAGGGAAACGAAAAGAAAACACAAAGAACCATTTCTCATTGTTTGATTACTAGAGAAAATGAAAAGAAAAAAAAATATAAGAGAAAATCTAATACTAATACATTTTCTCACCATTTAGTGAGGAAAAGGGTGGGTAAAGGTTTCTTGTGTTTTTTTTTTCCTATCACTTTTCTTGAACCAAACAGAGCGTAAGAAAAATGAGAAACATTTCATCCAATCGGAGCCTAAACTTTGGTGATTCTAGTAATGTGAGGTTGTCGGTCAGGTGACCTTACCGGGGATGACATACAATCAAAACAGAAGCAACATAGAAGAAAAGTGAGGTGGAAAAGGGTGCTCCAATCCAGTCTGTCAACAACAACGACAACCATTGAGAGAACCTCAAGAATTAAAAAAAATTTAGGCAATGAGGCATTAAATTCCATAACGATCATATCATTTTGTTTATTATCAAAGCAAGTTGATGTTGGTCATGTGGTTGCTTAATGCTTATCTTGGGTCACAGTCATGCCAGCCGCTGAAAGCCTTTCGGCGCAGCTATAGCTGGTGGGGCTCGCCTTTGAAAACCCCACATTCACGCCCGGCAAAAAGGCTTGCAACTTGCGGGGATGATAATTATTTTTAGAAAAATACTATATACGATATATACGATCGATGTCATATCATTATGTTTTCACTTCTGTTCGATTTCGAAATTATTGATTGATTAAATTCAATAAAGTCAATCAATTACAATAATTGCTTGTCAAATAAAGTGGAGGTGAAAAAATAGTGGTGTGAAAACGGTGGTATATGATTGCTCTTATTTTTGTACCTTGTAATTGCAATATTGTCTTGTAACAACCAGGGATGAGAAATGAGAATAGTATAATATTCCTTCCTTTGATTGATCCCACAATGCTATACCGTAAAACTGATGCCGAGATACTATTATTAATGGATATTTGAGCTTCGAGTCCATATAGTTGTGCGTATTTATAGTTAGGGTTGTAAACGAGTCAAGTTGAGTTGTTGTTAAAGCAAATTTGAATTATTGTCGAGCTTTAAAATTTGTGTATAAGTTTGATTTTATTGTTAATCGAGTCAAACTCAAAAGAGTTTAGTCTAACTCGAGTAGTTTGATTTTTTTCCTACATATTTTATATTGGTTAATAATCGACCGAGTTAGAGTCGAGCTTAAAAACTTATCGATCATAAAATATTGTTCAAGTTTGGTTTGATATTTTAACAAAATTTAGCGACTAATCTTATATCAAGTAATTTGATTTATCTTTCAGTCTTATTTATAGTTGTTTGTAATTTCGTGGTATTTATAAATTGATGGTATGTTGATATAATGAATGACGCAATTGACCGTTTTTTACTGGAAAAGAATCTCTTTGATGGAGATAAGTCATCATCCAAGTTTGATTTTGGCAACTAGGCAAATTCAACTTGTTTGTGCCACTATAAACAATTATTTTTGATTATATTCCAAGTAAAGGCATAATCATGTCAAGTTGAGCCAAATTATCCTTATCTGATTTTAGAACAAGTGAAGGCATAATCATGTTAAGTTGAGCCAAATTATCCTTGTTTGATTCTAGAACTGGCTTAATAGAGCCGAACATAAATCAAGCTCGTATTTTCATACTTGTACACAAACTTCTATAATATTAAACTTAACGAGTCAAAATTGAAGGAACTTCATGTGTTTTAAATTAATCAAGTCAAGCTCGAACAGAACTTCAAATTAAATCAGCCAGGAAAGGGAAAAACAAGAATAGGGGTGAGGGGAGGGTTGAAGCTTGGTTCAACGAATTATTAACAACCAATTTTGAATTGAGTATCATTACTTATGTTTAAATTTGAAAATGAACTTCCTTCATATTATCCCCAAATGCTTGGTGTATTTATGAATGCACATTACGGCCATGTGCTACTTGTACGGTTTATACACAAGCATCATGCAAGATTTCAATCCCATGGCCAAGAGTCAATCAATGTGGCGGGACTCACGTGAGATCATGCCCACACAACCGAACATGTGGTGGGACCCACCCACTGTATACAGAAATCCAAAACACCTCAACCACAAGAACAGAAATTTAAAACCTAAACACCAAATAATTTCGATCAATCGAATGTGAAAAATCAAATCATTCCAAGAGAGGGTAATCAAATTCGTTTGCTCCCCATCATAATAATCGAGGATAACAAGTTAACTCAGCTCCCCTAACAAACCTAGATTGCCGCATGAATTATGAATCATCTCTCTCCGTACGCTACTTCTCCACATAATCTATAAGCCATATAATACGCCTCGAATCGAATTGCTACTCAAGAATCTTAAAAACTTCAATCACTTCCAAGTTCAGTAAACAACAAAGACGATCCCAAAAAGAAACGAACAATAAAACATTGTTAGTTGAAAAGCATAAGGTGTTAGCTCGGAATTTGGGTACCAATCGTGCCATTAATGGAAGGTTCTACTGCATAAAATCTTAGACCCCTTGTCCGTGCAGGGGCCCCGCCTTTGATTGAAGTGAAATCCAGCACAAACCTACAAGAAACGATCCACAAGTTGGAATCTTAATCATAAATATTTATGCATATCTACATATATATACGTGTGCGTGTGTGTGCATGCTATTGGCATGTGACATACATGTTTGTAGCTGATTTTTCTTGCTCTTCAACTCCACAGTTTATCAGGATCTTCTGATCAATTCTTGAAACCGTATGTTCAAGAGGCACGTGAAACACTGGATAGAAACATAGCTCCAAAAATCAATTTTCTAAGGTGCAAAATTTATGTAAGTGGAATGAAGGTAGTTTAATGGAATGAAATGACTAAGGTAAAAACTAACCTGTCTTGGGGGTATTCTTGACACCGTCAGTAAGGCCCAAGAGTTTCTAAGAGACAAAAAAGTTATCATTTCAGTATTATACAAAGAATATCATTTTAAATTGGGTAAATTAAATAGACACTCCCCACGTGAAACCTTAATTACGAAAACCGCCCCGAGGTTTGAGAAATTACCGTAATCTCCCGTCACTAAGAGTATATCAAAATTTCACCTTAGGTAAGTAAAATGAAATTACGATTTCACCCCCCGGTTCTCTAGTTGTCAGATCGGATTTCACAGGAGTTGTCTTGGTAATTTGCAAAACCTCGGGATTTCGTGGTAATTACCCAATAATTGAGGGGATGTGTATGTAAAAATCCCTTTTAAATTTAGCATCAAGGAGCAAAAATCACCTTAAGTTTTTCATAGCATGTCTCGAGGTTATCATTAACCAAAATATGATCAAACAGTCCGGGTGATTTTCCCTGTTCAAGTTCTGCCTTAGCGTTTCGGAGTCGCTTTTGGATCTGTTCTTCTGTCTCAGTCCCCCTGTAGAGAGGATTATGAATCTTTGTCAATAAGAGGAAATTCAAGGCGGAAAGATTTTAATACATCTAAGTCTAGCCCACCTCGCACGAAGGCGTTTCTCAAGCTCCTCAAATGAGGGAGGACAGATAAAGATAAAAATGGCTTCAAGAGAACTAGCCCTCACAGATCTTGCCCCTTGAACATCAATATCAAGGACACATCTCTACAAAATAAAGAATCATTTTGATGCATAAACACTTTTTCAATGCCGTGATCAAAATTATCGAATAAAATGCAAAAATGAATGATTTTCAATAAATTGTTTCTTAAATTGCGTTTGGATGGAATCATTGAAGGAAGATGTTGAAGACTTAATTGACATGCACAAGAACCTAAATTAGATGCACGAAGTATCGTATAATGCACTAATATATCATATTACCTTTCCTTTATCTGCAACAACATCAACAGCTTCTACACTGGTTCCGTACAGATTTCCATGAACAGCTGCAAACTCCAGAAATTTTCCATCTTCAATATCTTTCTCCATGACACTACGTTCAGTGTAATGGTAGTGGACACCATTCTGCTCATTGTTTCTTGGAGCTCGAGTTGTGTGGCTAACCGAAAATCCAAATGTGGATGGAAATTCTTCCATCAGTTTGGAAATCAGGGTACCCTTGCCAACCCCAGAAGGACCGCTAATAACAATGGGTTTTTCAGCTTCGCCAATCACTCCTTTACTCCAAGCAACTACTTCAGTTCCCAATCTCGTCTTTTGTTCTCTGACAAATGCAGTATTAACCTGCAAAATGAATAAAAGGGCTCGATGTTAAGAAATTGAACCCAAAAAAGAAGAGATAGTTCCATGCACACCCTCATCTATTGGGTAATTACCATGAAACCCCTGAAGTTTTGTAAATTACCAAGACACCCCTGTCACCCCTATCAGATCCTAACACTCGAAAAAGAGTGGGTGGAATTGGGGTGCAATTGTAATATACTTTTACAGACAGGGAAATCTAAGGTAATTTCTCAAACAAGGGCGTTTTTTGTAATTAGGGTATTACAAATGGGGTTTGCATGTAATTTACGCAAAAAATATCATTTTTAATGAACCACAATTTCAGCTTCTATGGAGCTAACTTGACAAACCTCAAGAAACCAAAAGCTATCATCAGAGCTTGTGTTCCCCTTAATAACTAAAATACGTTCTTCATCTAAGATAATAGCTGAGTGCCCAATTGATGGCTCGGGTTTTGTACCCAAGACATTTGGGATGACCCTACAAAGATTATTAATTTTAGTTAGATCATCTCTTAACTTAAGCAAAAACTCCACCAACTTAATGAACCAAAGTGAATGCTCTAAAACTTACCACTCATCCGTAGATTTATTGAAAATCCTAACGCCAAACGTGGGCTTAGATTCGTTTTCAGTTGCACCAATGACATACTGGATACAATTAAAACGGTAGAAATTTCATTCATAAGGAAAAGAACCAAACAACCATGAAGGAGAGTATATTTCTTCAATTAAGTTGGATCATCATACTGTTTTATTGCAGCCAAAATCAATACTTGTTTCATAGCCCTTAGACTTCAAATGAAACCCGTTCGTGAAATTTCCCTTGAGATCATCTACAACAAAAGCAGGAGCTTCCCCCTGATCATAGCACAATCAAAAGAAACGAAAATATTATCAAAATACACAAAAAACAACCATTTTGATCCATCTATTACATTTTACGACAACGAACAACGAGCTATCAGAACAGGAGCTCACCATCGATACAGGTGATCCACCAACCGAAGATTGATTCTGTCTAAAAACAAACATAAAAACACAACAAACTCAGAACATATATCTAATATTTGGATCTAATCTTGCAAAAACTTCAATCAAAACACATTAATCTGCCCCTTCCAAGCTCCAATTCCTAACTCAAACATCCATCCCCTATAAAAACCAATCAAATCAAATCAACGCTTCGTAACGATCTATACACAATTAACCATCCGAAATCAATTCGAAATCGAAACGACGACACATTAACACATTCTGCTACGAATTCACAAACCACATTGACAATCACACAAGCATACAACATCAAAAAATCTAAATAAATACACAAATCTTCCCCTGTATCATCAACCTAGCTAAAATCACGGGGATCAGCCAATCAATTCAGCCAAAAAATACAATGACGAATACCTGTCAGATAGCAATGATTTACGCAAATTAAGCACGGCGAGCTTCAATTTTTCGTCGCTTTGAATAATCGCCGAAAAAAGGTCAACAAAAAAGGAACAAATTTTCAAAAAAGAGGTAAATTAGGATTGAAAAAGTGAGGAAGTTGGAGGAAAAAGAAGAAGCTGTGAAGAAATATTTTATAGGGGGCGGTAGAGTAACATATACGAATCCCAGGTTGTTTATTATATATAGTGCTTTTGTGCGTGTATTTTGTATGTGCTAGTACGTGAGAGAGAGAGAGAGGGGTGGATTCTTGGTTGCATTGAATTCAAAGAAAGCTTGCTTGAATTTGAGGATTCGATTTACTTTTTCCTTCTTTTTTTTTAAATTTAAACTAGTCAAGTCGAATTTGAGTTTGTTTTGGAGAATTTGTTAGGATAAGCATCCAATTGAGTGGGCTCGCAGTCGAGCTCAAGCCGGTTTTGGAGAGTTTGTTAGGGTATGCATTCAATTGAGTCGGCTAGCAAGAACCAAGCCGACTCGTTTCGAACTTTTCTTGCAAGTTGAGCTCGAGCTGGTTACCTTTATTTGGAGCTTCTCGAGTTTGTATAAATATATATATACATATAATTATAGCATTATATATAATGGCATATTTAATATTTAATCAATATATATTTAATAATTAATATTGATACAATTTATATATATATATATATATAAATATACATATATATCAAACATGTATTCAGTTGAATCAGCTCGCAAGATGTGAATCAACTCGTGTAGAACTCCTTCAAATTTTTCTAGCAAGTCAAGCTCAGGACAATTACTTTTATTTGGAGCCTATGGAGCCATTATGTATAATGAGATATTTAACATTTATCAGCATTATAGTTAATAATTGACATTGATACAAAATTTATAATATATAATTATTTTTTTACAATTCCCGAGCTAATTTACTCTGACCTGTCGACTTCAAGCTTGTTCTAGCAATATAATCAATTTTGCTTCGAGTTTGGCTCATGTGTACTCCTGGACACTATCGAGCCAAGCTCGAGATTTATTATTTTTATCTGTGATTTCGCGATCATGAATAATTAATATTTTTAGTAATATACATCTATATATTTTATAATAACTTATACTAAATAATCAAGTTCAATTTTAAGATGTCTAAATTTTGGGCTCAAGCTCGATTAGACAAAATCAAGCTCTTTCCCTAAGTCGAGTTAAAGCAAACTCCAAGTTTAAGTATATGCTTCAAGCTCATTAAGGCCTTGTTTGGTTATGTATTGGGCTAAGCTTTGGTCCAAAATAGAGCTCAAACGATGATTGTTTTTAATTTATCTGGCCCAAAAAATGGCCCATTTTCTAGCCCTAAGAGTTTTTATCACATCTAATCTTCTACCCTTCGAATTTTGCATCAAGTTTGGGCCGCATGTTTGCATCCACATTGAAATGCAAAACCCAACAGAAACAGGACACAATTATTAATTACTTCAAAAGTGCAAGTATACATTTGTGCTTGAATATATATATATATATGCATGGTCAAAATCTAATACATACCTTATTTTAGATAAGATATAAGACTCAATCTAAATTATTGGATCCATTAAATCCAACAGTCCAAAAAAAAAGCAAAAAACTTGTGGAAAAATTAATTCCAATTAGATTAAGGGTATAATAGTCACAGAATCTCCCTAAAATCACTCATGCACTGTAAAAGGTTTCCCTCGCTCTCTCTCTCATCTTTTCTGCAACGCACTGTAAAAGGTCCCCTCGCTCTCTCTCTCATCTTTTCTGCAACTCCATCCATTTGCTGTCAAAATTCATTAAAACAACACCACAAAAGATTCCATCCTTATCCCTTTTTTCTCAATCATAATTAAATTCTCTCCCCCCATGCTAATTATCTAACCAAATTCACCATTTCTATTTTGCTTCTTCTGAAATTGATTAATTGTAGATTGTAAATGTATAACTCTTTGTAATGGATTGCTATGAAAAAAAGTATTGATTAACATTGAAAATGATTTGTTGCGTCGATTATAATTACAATCAAATTATAAGATTGTAACTGTATGATATATAAACACATACTGTATAATTGGTTATAAGATATTGTATAATGTGTTATAATGTACTGTATAGTGGTTTATAAGATACTGTATAATGATTTGAAATCACTAATTGTATGTCACTAATCACACACTGTATATCACTATTGTATTTACTGTATATTTATTTATTAACTATTGTATAATGGATTAATTAACTATTGTATAATGTTTATTAAAAATATTCAATTATATAATATCTTATAAGTCATTATACAGTATGTTATAACACATTATACAGTATATTATAACTCATTATACAGTATGTGTATAACATATTAAAAATATTCAATTATATAATATCTTATAAGTCATTATACAATATATTATAACACATAACACATTATACAATATATTGCCCTTTTGAATTTGAAAGATCACACGAAAATTAGAAGAACTTTGTAAAACTTTTCCAGAATCTCAGCAGACCACAATTTTGGTTCTCCTTTATTGAATTCATTTGGGACCCACAACTCAATCTAATGGCTTACGTGGTTTTTGCGCAAGGGATTACCCCCAAGTTTCTTCCAAGTTTAGTTGATTCCATTTCTGTGTATAACTCCATGGAAACTGAAAAGTAACTTCAATCAATTTCTTGCTCAATTTCTTGATAAATCACCACACTTTGGGAGTCAATCACCATATAACGGTTGAACCCTTGATTTCTTTCCTCGCTGAAATTGGAAGGAATAAATAAAAAGGGAAGAGAAATCTGTTATTGCTTATAATAAGGGATTTGATTTTAATCCTGCATATTATTTCCATAGATTTGTTATATCATTTGACCAAAATGCTTCTATCATCATTAAATTAAAGATAAAAACTGAAATAATGACTTTAAATGTATACCTTGGGATCAAATGGTTTAAATGGTCTAGATTGAGTCTTATATCTTACTTAAAGTATAGGGATGTATTTGATTCATACCCTATATATACATACATATACTTATATTCTGTTTTTCTCTATTAAGTATATTCATGTACTTGTCTTTCACTTTAATTTGGTAACACAAATAATCACATCTCTTCCATGGAAAGTAACAAAAGTACATGTCAATCCTCAAAAAACCCTAACTACAACATGGACAATTTTCCAAAATTTACAGTCACAAAACCAAGATCCTTGAAAAATTGTAGCAAAGAAATTTATAAAGTTACTAAACCAATGTTAAAAAAACCAAGAACTCAAAAACCATATGGAGTTGCATCTAGAAAGTTCCATTTGGAGGTCGTGATCGGAGGTTTTTCGATTTCGATCGAGAAACCAACACAAGATATAGAAAGATCCGAAGACAATTGGAACTCTAAGCCATTATCGAAGTATGTTTTTCCCGATCCTGTTTCAGATATCGAAGATCTCATAGTACACAAGAAACCAACACAAGATGTAGAAAGATCCGAAAACAAATGGAACTCTATGTCATTATCTAAATATGATATTCCCGATTCTATTTCAGATATTGGAGATCTTTTAGTACAAAAGATGATCAAGAAACTAACGCAAGATATTAAAATACATGTGACTATTGGAGTTCTAAACCACTATTGGAGTATGTTATTCCTTCTATGTGCGATCTTGAAGACTTTTTATCAGTTGAGAAGACTACGTAGTTGATAATTCGGCTAAGCCAAACAAGAAAATCAATCAAGAAGAGATAAGAAAACGGGAGTGTCGGACATTGAGAAGATTATCGGTTTATCTCGGGTTCTATTCCCGATTTTGGTGTATTACGTACGTATTGATGAAATGTCTATTGATAATATTTTTGAGGATATGTTCTGTATTAGAACTTGAATGTGATTTATGTATTATGTAAATTATCTTTATAAGAATGCTTCAATAATACAAATTTTCAAGTTCGATTTGTTTTATACCAAGCAATGATATACTATATCTACAAACTTCTCAACATATAACAAGTTCAAAAATTCACCATACCAAAAAAGGGATTTGTGAATTTCCCACAAGTACAAAACTGACGTACACTTCATAAATATATATATATATATATTTCCTATATTTCACTGATTTTGCAAATATCTAATGCCACACTTGACATATAAGGGTGCCCCTAAGGTTCAAAAAGTAAGGGATATCCTTAGCAAACTAGTTGATTAGGTTTATTACAAACCATATTTACATATTACATAGGGGATGAAATATACATATATATATATATATGTGTGTATATATATATATATATATGTATGTATGTATTGGTTTAAAAGAAAGAGCGTTTGATCGGAGGTCGTCCAACGGCTCTCATCAAATTGGCTATTTCCAGAACCCTGGCAACTTTTGTACCTCTTTTAGCCTCAGCGGAAGCCCTTCTTTCCTCTGCTTTTCTACGTGCTTTTGCTATGTCATTTTGCATTTTCTCATGGGCTTTTGCTCTTTTCTCCTCTAGCTTTCTCTACAAAATTTTCATCACAAAAGCAAAAAAAGAATTAATCACACTTGAGACAATGTTATGTTCTTCACTAAGAAAAGCAAATGGGAATACTATTTCATGTTTCTTGCTTTTATTTTTGGGTTTCCTATGGTGTCCTTGGACCAGAAAGCCAAAGACTAATCTCTCGAAGTATGGTCAGATGCAATTAACGGGACCTGTACCAAGAAGATTTTCTGCATACACAAGTACTCTTGCTTATATAAATGACTTAATATGCCCACAACATTAAACGACACTTACCGGGATTCACACATTTTTACTCGGGTCTAGGTCGGTCATGACTCAACACGACCCCACGACCCTAAATGAGGATCGTATGTTTACTTCACATTGCATCATTTAGAAGAGTCATGTGTCATTTAGACATCTGTACAACATGTAAATACTTGACTCTCAATCAGAACATTTACGAGGTATATGTGTGATTTCATGGTCAGCTCTTCACTTAGTATTAAAATCGAACCCTGAGAAAAATCACAACCTTAAACCACGTTATTTTTTATTTCAATTATTTTTCTATATAAAATTAGATCTAGCCTATAGCTTCTATTGACAAAAGTTGATCCTGATTTAGATCGAAATTCATTATAAACGAGAAAAGTCCTTCTAGCGGTAAGTATGTAAGTGAAACAAAAGTCCTTCCCTCTTTATTTCCATCCGTTCAGCCAGTTGCAGAAGAAGCTTAGCTTAAAGCCAGTTAGACCAACACTGTTCTTTCATTTGGCCAAAAAAAAAATTCTCTGATGCAGCTCTTAGTTATGTTTGTGCATCCCTTGTCTCTATTTTTTGGCCTAAACCAAGCGTATCCCTTAATCACATTGGGTCAGGACAATCTTATTCGCACCGAGTCAGCTCACAAAGAGGTAAAGTACTCCAAACAAGTAGAACTCCATCAACAAAAAATCGAGCACTGACTTTTGCTTTGCTTAAGGGGTGAGAGTACCAAGCTACTCACACGAGCCCAATTAAAAAAAAAAAAAAACTCAAATTACCTCAATGTTTCCTTCCAAATTCAAGCTCTTACCTGATATTTAAATATGAACAGAGCACTAGAACTAGACCTTTGCAAACATAAAGCATGTAGAATACTGATTCTGTACAGGCAGATGATTATATACAACATTTGGCTCCATTTATACATCATCCGGTCATTCTTCACAATGAGATTAGGGAATCCCGAGACTCAAATTTAGTATCACAATCATTCGTGTATGATGAAAGAAGTGGATTCTATTATATGATAACTGCGAGTGACCCGGATCGTGAGAATGATAACGATCTTAATATTTGTAGGAGTTTTACTTTTATTACTCATTACTTTATTCCAGAGAACATAAAAGGAGCACAAAACAATCTAAAATCTAGTATAATGTCTAGAATAATTAAGAAGTTCAAATTCACCGCGATACAATTCATTAATTGATTATCTCACTAGGTTCAATTTTCAATGGATTATGAAAGTAGGATGAACAATATAAACATGATATAATCAAGAAGTAACATTTATGCTTCAAAATTAATTTAAGTACCTCAACTTTCTTCATCCAAGAGCTGGCCTTCTGGACTTGCTCACCCTCCCAGCCATTGATCACGGCATCCTCGCGCTTAAATCGATTATTAAGCTTCGCGATCTTCGCGTTTTGCCACGCATTAATCTTCGTTTCTACTTCCTCCTTCTTCACACGTTGCACCGATACTTCGCCACCATTTTGGTTGCCATTTCGAGTACCAAGTGCGAGCCCATCACTACCACTGCCACCACCACTACCGCCAATGTGACCCCTAGGCGATTGCAATGGATTACTATCCATCACAATGGCCAAGGGGTTGTGTTCTTCTTGCAAGTTTTCATCCTCTCTTATTCTGCTCAAGTTACTCGAGCCAGACTCGTGTTCTAGTGCGACAGTGGACCCTGCCAGCACCAGGGCACTGAACTCCCTACTCATGCTAGTGAAGTTCTCGGATGATGCCATGGAGGGGGTTGATGATCTATAGCTACTACTAGTCTCCCAAGCTTCGCGCCGTGGACCCCGGGGGGCGCGGGGCGGGGTCAGGGCATGGATGTCTCTGATGATGGGAGATTCATCACCTTCATGATCATGATCATGATCTTCTTGAAGATCGTCGCTCCTACTTGTATCGACTCTGATTATAGCCCTTTGATCATTCAACATTTAGCAAAGTTTTTGAGTCAAGTGTGTGTTGTGTGTTACAAAAAAGAGTAGTGGAGAGGAAGAGGAAAGGTTTTAAATCATATTCGGCCTAATCAAGGTAAATTTGATTGATCAAGGCATATGAGCCACACTTGCATGAAGTAACGTTTTGGAATTGATTGGTGTTGTAACTTTGATATAGTGATAGGCCAAGAGTTGCAACGTTTGCTATTGTGGCATTAATGGAATCCATAAAACTTTAGAACTTTAATATAGCTCAATTTTACTATTTGGTCCCTTTATTTTGTATCTAGTAGATTTTTGCCCATTTATATACTCAACCATCACATTTTAGGATTTACTTTAACTACTTTCACAAACTTATCGTATCACACAATATATAATAACTTAGGCTCTGTATGGTTAGGTTTTATGAGCTGTATTTTCATTTTTTGGATTATCAAAAAATGAAAATACACACTCTAAAGTAAATTTAAAAAAAAATACTCAAATTTTAAATCCTATTACACATTTCCCTATATAACTACTCATCATTTCATCAATTCAATCACTTCATTCTCTCTCTTAATTAATTACATAATCCAACTACCCAACACATTTTCTTTCATACTTTATCATAAATAAAATAGTATTCTAATTTTTTCACCTATCATCATTACATATATAACTAATTCAATCAATTTTATATCACATCTACTTAATTTTCAATTATTTCTCAAAAACACATTGAAACAAAAAAAAAAATAATTCATACGACTTTCTATAATACACATTTTTCTATAAAAACTCAAAATTCATTTTCGAAAACATAATCATACGGAGCCTTACTATCTTGGAAGTAGTTGTTTCCGTGGGGATATAGTTTAGTTTTGCTCGTCATAAAGATTACTAAAGGAACTAAAATTTTGTTTTCACCATACATAGCACGAGTTATTGGTTATCAACTTAGGGTTCAAATTGATTTGTTAGTTAAGACTTTATGCAGTAGTTTATCAAACTTCATCCAATGTTTGAATTGTTGGACAAAGGTCGACTATCACTAAAATGAGATTCGGTTTTGATATTAAGGCATTCAATCCATCAATTAATTATCAAATTGTTCTTGAATATGAACTGTAACTGTGGAAAACAAACTAGAACGCATTAGTAATAATCATGAAAAAGCTAATAAATTTCTATCTTCATCACATTATACATATCAATCCTACAAATCAAATCTTACGAACCAACTGGTACTTTGACGTACTGAAATAACTAGTTGTGTCTTAGTAAAATTGAATGTTTATCTCTCGATATATAGATAAAACCATAAAATTACGTGTCCCACTTTTGCAAATTAGACAAATTACATAGCTAAATGTAAATTATCCAATAATTAAGGGGCTTGACTGCAAATAGATCATCTTCAACTTTTGCCTTTTGGAGTGTCGGCCAAAGGATTTTGTTTTGGAGGAGCCCGCGAAATTAGGTAATTGATGGTGGATTAGTCACAATCTGCACACGCGGCACACTATAACCTTTAACAATTAAACGTGGGAAAATCTTATTGGTTGGATTTTCATAATGGGTCCCCCAACATTTTAACCATTTTTATCAAGGACACGTGTACGGTGAAATTCAGGATTAGACAATTAGGTTTGCTAAATGCCCACGTCTCACATTGTAATCAACATTATCAAGCACTATTTATTAATTTTTATCAATTTGTATAGTGATTTTGACTTGTAAGAAAAATCAAAGAAGTCACATCACTTGGAAAATTGAGATTTGAATACTCTAGAATTAGGATTATTCAAATAATTGTGATTTTTCATTAATTTGTTTGAAAATTTACATTTGGAATTTTTGATTTTTCAAAAAAAAAATTCAAAATCTTGCTTTGATTTGCCAAAAAAAAGAAAGAAAAGAAAATTATGATAATATCAAACATTGTAACAAATCATATATATGAACCAATCAGAATTTGTGTCGTTACGAAATTGTGTAGAAAGTGCAACTAGTGACAAATTAAACAAATATTTATAAAGATTATTATTGTGATAACATAAAATTATTTATCACGTAAACATATCATTAATTAACACTTGTATCTTACCACTAATAATGTTTTATTTCATGTATAGTGTTTTCTTTTTCTACCACTAATAATGTTTTATTTCATGTAGTGTTTTCTTTTTCTTTTTTGGGGACCTTCATTGGATTATTCCTACTTCTTTTAATCAATGAATCTTATTAAGAAGAATAAGATTTTGGTTGATGTAAAAGAAGTGTGATTGTGCGAAGGTGGATGTGACATGTCTATTTACTATTTTATATTTTTGGTAACAAAATTTGCAATACAGGTGTTTGCCATCTAATTGGAACATTGTTTATGAAAGCGATGCGTATAAAGATTGGTAATTATATTCAAATATAGTGATGCATGCATAGTAATATAGTTTAACTAAAATTGAATATATATCCTTAAACGAAATTGATGGAAAGTTTATTATTTTGTGCCATTTTACTTTCTTCTTTTGATCTTTTTAGGTTATATTCACATATTGGAAGGAGAAAAGCACCTTCCTCTCCATTATGCATATTATAATTCAATATATAACACCACCAAGATATTAATTTAATTTGTCAAGCTCATTATTAAAGATGACAATAGAGCGCACGGTAAGAGGCGAGTACAACAGGGTTCGCCATCCGGGCCGATTAACTTTTTTAGTATCCGGAATCACCCGCTTCAGTTCATACACTGGACTCGCCCGCCCCCGCGCATTGTACCTGGTGGGGCCTAGGTTTGACCCGGTAGACTCAGCCTAAAACCCTCTTTTTTTAATTGTAATTATTCTTTTCATCTTCGTCCTGTTTTCGCCCTGGCAAGCAGCAAATATCAATTAGCTCCAAAGGCTAACGATGACGAAATGAGCTCAGAACCACTCTCGTATGATAGATTAGGAACATGAATTGCTACATAAATCTTACGGGATATTTCACACAATTTAGAATGAAAACCACATGAATTATACCTAGAATCATGATTTTGGTTGAGGGTTTACAATCACAATATTGATTGAGAAATAATCAAAACTAGGAGTATACAAGAGCCGAGTTGAATGAAATTGCTCGATTCGAATTTGAGCTTGAGCCAAATATATATAGATATATACCTTGTATTACTCTAAACCACTTCACGATCAAGATATTATAATAGTTACTATATTTGTAGAGTTTGAGCGAGAGCGCTAAAATTACCCTTTTACCAATAAATAAATATACAATAAAAATTTATCAAAAATATATCTTTGATTTTTTTTTTTCCAATTTAGGATTATTCTTGATAACTCATCGACTTGAACAACATAATCACCTCTGGTGCATGTATACGCCATGCGAGAATACGGATACAAGATACACGATTTTTTAAAATTCTAGGATACAATACGTTGGGAATACGACGATAATATATATATGAGCTTGAATTTACGTACAATCCATTGAACAGGGTCACACGAACATTCATACTCAAAAACGATGTTGTTATAATATTTACTTTAAACATATAAAACTTCTAAATTTTAATCGATAGTCATAAGCAACAAAATGATCCATTAGTTCAAGCAATTAGTTATAGTAAATATTAAAAATGCAATAAAAAGTATAATCATCTGTGTTCATCAAAGGATCATTGCAAAGCTATTCACTAACATCATCGACAAAAAGTCCGATTCCAAGTCCGGTTCATCAAGAGAGAGATTTGACATTTCAAGTATACCAACATCTTCCATTGACTTAAATGCATCCCCTGCTATATATCACATTTTGGTATCGCCTTCTTTGTATTGTGGAGTTTTTCCTGATAAAAGCTAAAAATTATTTTGCACAAACATTAAACCTTGAGCGCGTTGAGGAGTAATTTAGCAAAAGGGATGCCAGAGGGAGAGAAGGATAAACTGATTTTCGTTCGAGAAGAAGAAAACAGATGGGTTTTCCTTCCTTTTCACGTAATTTTCAATTGTGCATCCTTTTCTTTTTTGTTGTTATCTTATAACTTTTAAAGTTTTTCATTTTAGTTTCTAAAGAAAGTCAAAAGGGCCAAAACATTATCTACTTTTTCATTTTGCCCCCAAAAATATTGCATAGACCCGCCGTATACTCGGAGTATCGGATACTTCAAATTTTTGTATCAATACCTATCCCTTTTTTTTCTTTTTATTTGGATACTTAATACTTAAAAAATGTATCTGATATGTATCGATGACATGTTATCCCCGTATTCATATCTAATACAAGTACAACACTGCACAGAGCTATGTTTAAGAGTATCTGTTCACCATAGACAATCACCGATGATTCTAAGACAGACTGAGTCCAGTAGAGCCGGTCTGTTTAACACCATTGAATGCAAGGATAAGATGGTTAAAAATATCTAAATCACCTACATCCAATAATGTTAGACGGACTGACTCTGTTGGAACCGGTATTTCTTAAAATTTCCTACAATCACCATATAATAAAAAGATGAGGTCCTGGCCTCACAAGAATCACTTCCCACATTGCTATCCAAAATTATTGGGCAAGTTCTAATTGGGCTCAAACATTACTGCCAGTAATGCGCCTGTAATATGGACTGAGAAACCTAGTTTGGCCCATTTATTGGCCTAAGACTTAAGAGCTGCGAAGCAGTGTAGAGTGGGCCTGTAGTGTGGACTGAGAAACCTATTTGCCCCAACTATGACCTTAAAGTTGGGGTCGCCTCTGGGCTTTTATTAGCTCAAGTATTCTTTTTTTTTTTTGAAAATCCCAAAATAAGATATTTTAATTTTTTCCCAAGTATAATAGGAAAATTAGACTTTTTTTTATTTTTTTGAAAGTAGGAAAATTAGACTTTATTTTATTCGAAATCAGTGGTGCAAACCTATCAATCTAACTCAACAAGACTGAATTTTAAGGTTTTATGCCGAACTCACGTATACTATCTTGCCAAAGGATGTCGTCAATGCCGGGTTTGTGCGTGTGTGTTTTGCCCATTTATTGGGCTCAAACATTACTGCCAGTAATGCGCCTGTAATATGGACTGAGAAACCTAGTTTGGCCCATTTATTGGCCTAAAGATATTGAGTTCGAGTAGCAGTAAAGATTAGACTTGGGCCTGATTAGTGTGGACGTGATGATTATTTGCCCCAAAAAATTACATAATTATTTTACACCTGGTAATACCAAATTAATATTGAACTTTAAAGTTGGGGTAGACCATACTAAAAACACGAGGATGATGATAAATCTATTAGCTCAAGATTTTTTTTTTTTTATGAAAACCCTAAAAATAAGATATTTTTTAGATCTTGTTCCAAAGTTTACACAAATCCGACTCGGGGATTGCATGACACCAAGGGGTCTCGCAAGAACTTCTTTGCCAACTCGGCCAAATATAGTACGTACTACGTTTCTTTCTTGCAGCGAATTTGATTTAGAAAGGTAGTGAATCCCAATGATAGCCTCACTACTATCAGATTTCATTCTGTAAATCCCAGGCCAGTTTCAGACCATACATAACCTATCATGTCTATGCCAACTCAACAAGACTGAATTTTAAGGTTTTATGCCGAACTCACGTATACTATCTTGCCAAAGGATGTCGTCAATGCCGGGTTTGTGCGTGTGTGTTTTGGGACGGGGGCCGGGGGTGGGGGGCGTCATAGAGAGTGCCCTGCTCAAATCCAAGCCTGGGCAAGTAGTTAGTAAAACTAGACTTTGCTAAGAGATTAGATTGCTTAAGTAGGATATCCTGAGTTCGAGTACGCCTCGGCACGTAATTAGTAAAAATTAGACTTGGGCTGGTTTGATTGATTAAGTAAAATGTTTTTGAGTTCGATTTCGTGATGATTTTTTTCCCCCAAAAAATTATCATAATTATTTTACACCTGGTAATAGCTCAACAAATTAATATTGAACTTTCAAAATAGACCATACTAAAAACACGAGGATGATGATAAATCTATTCAAGATAAGACATAAAACAATGAGACTTTTTTTTTATCACAAAGAGAAGGGGGGGACCCTAACGATCTAGCCCGATAGACCCGAGTTTATAGTCGTTTTCCTGAGCCACGTAGGGCCTCGCAAATCTTGTTCCAAAGTATTACACAAATCTCGACTCGGGGATTGCATGACACCAAGGGGTCTCGCAAGACCCTTCTTTGCCAACTCGTCTGCCACACGGTTGGCTTCTTGCCATATAGTACGTATTTCTACGTGCCATGCCATCTTCATCTTGCAGCGAATTTGATCAATTAGATCCCAGTGGTGGTGTGAGGTAGTGCCCTCATGTATCCCAATGATAGCCTCACTACTATCAGATTCAACAATCACGTTTCGTATCTGTAAATCCCAGCCCAGTTTCAGACCATACATAATCGCTGCTAGCTCAGCGCCAAGCGGCGTAGCCATGCCTATGCCACCATTGAATCTCCGAATCTAGTGACCATTCTGGTCACGAATAACTCCTCCGATGCATGCCCACTCGGCTTGGAGTTCTACCCCCCGACGGACTGCACCGTCTACATTAACTTTCCAAGTACTGGGAACTGGTGGTTCCCAACGAACACAAATAATGTTATCACTTTCGGACTGATCACTTGTTTGTAAGCGCAAGGTCTCATCAATTCGGTTGCGGACTATGTCCATATCCATATCAGGGTTGCCAACGTCTTCTCCATGCACACGTGCATTGCGTACTTGCCACAAAAAATTAAGGGCTTCAGTAAAGGTGACGTTCCAGATTTTGGACCATTCATACCTGCTTGCAGAAGCCCCGACATTCCAGTCCACCCATTCCTGTTGAGAAAGAGAGGGGCCACTAGCCGACGCCAGAGATTTGCTGACCGTGGGCAATCCCGGAGTGCATGCAGAATTGTTTCCTCAGTGGTGACAGGTGTTGCACCACCCACTATTTGTTATGCCCCTGGTGGCAAGCGCGTGGTTAGTCAGCAGCTTATTATGTCGTGTCAGCCATAAAAAGAATTTACGCCTTTGCGCCACTTTCAGCTTCCAAATACGGTTCCAAGTGTTTTTATCTGTCGAAGTCACCGTATCATTCTCTCGATGCAATTGCGAATAAGCACTCTTACACGAGTATTTGCCATTTTTCGCGTGCTTCCAAACAGCCGCGTCCTCAACATGACGTCTCGAAGTGAGGTTAATTCCCATAAGCTGCCCGAGAATATCATTGTGGAGCGCAGTTAACTCATCCCATTTCCAACCATTCGAATCCGACCAATAGCTACCAACGGTCCGTTCTATATCATCCGGAGATATAGACCCACTCATATGTGAGTCTAAAGTGTCATTTCCGAGCCAAATATCCTTCCAGAATCTGATACGATCTCCTTTTCCTACCTTCCACCTCAAGCCCGATTTAAGTAGCGAGAAACTCTTTTGAATGCTCCTCCACGTGTGGGAAGTGGTACTGCGGGATCTAGCACGTTGTCGATACACGTATTTATGTCTAAGAACTTGTACCCACAGCCGCGGTTCATCAATAACAATCTGCCATCCAAGCTTCCCAAGGAATGCAAGGTTGACATCCCTAGTACGCCGAAGGCCAGGCCCGCTCGACAGTTTACTCCTACAAACCGTGTCCCATGAGACGAGATGAATTTTGCGTGTATCCTCAGACCCGCCCCAAAGAAAAGCCCTATTCGCCTTGTCAATCGCGTCACATATACCCACTGGAATTCCAGAAGTCTGCATATAGTATGAGGGCATCGTAGCTGTAACTGCTTTAATCAGAGTCGTCCGGCCAGCCATAGACAGATGATCTCGTTTCTAGCCTTTCAGTTTCTTCTTGACCCTATCCACAATAAACTGATAATCCTTCTTCAATACCCTAGAGTGATGTAAAGGCGCACCCAAGTACCGACCTAAATCCCGTGTAAGGCTCAGATTAGCACGTCGACTGATGATGCGGGCTCGCGATCTAGGAACATTTTCGGAGAAGAAAATTTGGGACTTGTGAAGATTAACTGATTGTCCCGACATTGCACAATATGTTTGGAGAGTGTTGCTAATGATATCAATCGGGGGTTCCAAGGCCTCTCCAAATAAAATCAAGTCGTCGGCGAACATGAGATGGGACAAGCGAGGTCCCGTTTGCGAAGTAGGAATAGTATGCCATTTTCCTTCCCTAACCGCCTTCGTGATCAAAGAACCGAGCTTTTCTACACAGAAAACAAATAAATAAGGCGAGAGGGGGTCCCCTTGTCTCAGGCCTCGTTTTGGACTGAACCATTCCATTGCTTCGCCATTCCAAAGTAGGGATAGTTTAGCAGTGGTGGTACATTCCAAAATGAGCTTAATCCATGACAAAGGGAAACACATTTCACCTAGCACATTCTCCAAAAACGTCCAATCAATACAATCATATGCTTTCTCAAAATCTATTTTAGCAATGAAAAAACCTTTTTTACCCTTTGTCACCCGCAAATTATGGATGACTTCTTGTGTAACAATAATATTATCAATAGTTTGTCTCCCCCTAATGAAACTGCTCTGAGTTTGGGGAATCAAACTATCCATAATATTCCTAAGCCGGTTAGCCATGGTTTTAGTAATAATTTTGAGAATCACATTGCTCAGACTGATTGGTCGGAAATTAGTTAAATGTGTCGGGTTACTTACTTTAGGAATTAACACAATCAAGGATTCATTAATACGAGAATCAATTTTACCTGTGAGAAGGGCCTGTCGTACAGTATGAGTGACTGCATCACCTACCGTATCCCAGCATTTTTGAAAGAAAATTAGTTGTATTCCATCAGATCCAGGGATTTGGTAGGATGCATCTCCCACACAACTTTCCTCACCTCTTCTTTTGTCACTTCCATCCTAAGGAGATCAATTTGACTGTCCTCTAGTCGCGGGAAGTCCCTCGTAGCGCGATAAGCACTAACTGGGGTACTGGCCCCATAAAGGTCACGATAAAAGTCCACAGCCATAGTCTTCAGAGTGCATTCATTCGATTCCCACGGCCCACAAGCTACGGATTCTGGCTCTGTTCTGTTTAGTTGCGGCTGCCATGTGGAAGAAACGGGTGTTTAAATCCCCAGATTGAATCCATCGAATACGAGATTTTTGCTTCCAAAAAACCTCTTCCTGACGAAGGGTATCATGGTACTGAGTAGTGAGTTTGGTTTCCAGTTTCTATAGATACCTATTAAAGTTGACTCCCTGAGCCCTTTGGATCCCATTGATACGAGCCACCAGCTCCCTCTTTTTACGAAAAATGTTCCCAAAAACTTCACGATTCCAGTTATCTGCCTTAGACCGAGTGTGAGTAAGTTGCTCATAGATATCATGAGTAAGGTCTGGATGCCAATTTTCATTAATCATGTCCCGAAACCGATTGTCCAAAAACCACGCAGCTTGCATTCTAAAAACCCTTTTGTGATTCTCCTTGCCTGCCGACGTTGTCAACTCCACTAGAAGGGGTGAGTGATCCGATGAAATACAGGGAAGATGTGTCACAGTAGCATCGTGAAATTCAATCCTCCAGTCACTGTTACAAATGGCTCGATCAAGCCGTTCCTGAAGAGTTGACGAACCCCTTTTTGCCCAAGTGAATGGTGGGCCCGAGAATTTAAGGTCGATCAAACCCACTGTATCCATACACTCTACAAATCGCCGACATTTGCTAGCATCGAAAGGCGCCCCTCCCGACTTCTCTAGATTATTAGTCACCACATTCATGTCCCCGGCTAAGAGCCACGGTCCTCGAATGCCGTGGGACATATTTTCAATGTGTGCCCATAGACTATCTCGAATTTCTTGTTGAGGGCTGCCATAAACTGCCGAAAGAAGCCACTCCCGCTGGCCCGGTTGCTGAACTATAGAAGTAATACACTGGTCATTTGCTTCTAAAAATTCCAACGAGACCTCGACCGAGTTCCAGAAAATCCAAATACCACCCGAGAAACCTCTAGCTTCTACAATTTCCACCTTATCAAACCTACTGCGACGAAGAATGGCTTTTGCTTTGTCCCTTTGGTTACGGGTTTCCATGAGAACAAGTAGCACTGGATTATATTTACATAGGATATCCATCAAAGTGTTGACGAAGCTAGGACTCCCAGCTTCTCTACAATTCCACGAGATAAACTTCATAAGAAAAATACAGACAAAAGAGAAAAGTCTCAAGGAACTCTAACCTCGGGGGGATTCCTGATCCCCCAGGTCCGAACATATGTCATCAACAGACAGCTCTGCATCGTCTCCCATTCGCATGAAATCATCTAGATGGGATTCATTAGCATCCGTCAACTTCGAGACAGTGCCATGCATCGCACGTGCGCCAGCTTCAAAAACCATATCACTCGGCCAAGGCTATTTGTTAGGATCCCGAGTCTTCTCGAGCAAAGGTTCTGTTCGCGCCTCCGAAGTAAAGTGCATACTAGCGTCCTGTGGATAATTCAAAAAAGGGAGAGGGGGGTGGTGACCCAAGACTAACGTGTCTCGGTTACGGTGGTGTGTGTGGTGAGCGGGTGAATTTGACGTGTCAATGGGGTTTGGGGAAATCGAGTTATTCACTATAGAGTACGTTGTACCTTTAGTAATTAGTGTGACTTGGTTCATGTTAACCTCCACATTAGGCTGCTGGTTCTCCTTTCCCTTGGCCACTGCGCTCCACTCCTTGTTATTCTTCATCCGATTAGTCCGAGTTGATTTTTTTGATCCACTAGTGGAGTCGTCTTGAGTGTTTCCCAAGCCTTGAATCCGAATAGCACCCTCGCCCTCAGCATCCTCATCAATCAACACTGTAAATCGTGACCCTCCATTATTGCTCTTGTTTTTATTCCTAGCCCCCCCACTAACATGACTCGGGTGGTCATTCCCGTTTCTCCCGCCTGATCCTCCCTATTAGTGTGATTCTCTCTGTTACCATAACCATGCTTCCTAGCTGCCGTGAATGTCAGGTTTGGCTCTTTTGGAAGAGTCGCCCCCTGACCCGCGTTAGGTGGTTTACGACGTCTTGCCGGAGCCAACATCCATGGCCTAAACGTCAAGTCCTTGTCCTGCTGATCCGAATTTTTATTATCCGAAGTATCATCTGCCGTTCGGTTTTGGTCTTGTCCCCTACCACAAGTCTCTTGTCGATGGCCATACGCACCACAACCAAAGCATACTAAATGAAGACCTTCATATTCTACAGCCTGAGGTCTTCCATTGATGCACACACATGGTGTTAAAGGTTTAGATAAATCCATCTCGATACCGATACGGGCAAATTTCACTTTAATCGATTGTTACGTGTTTCTATCGACTTTCACCACCTTACCAATCAGCGATCCCAGCTTAAATAGCACATCCGGGTGGAATAATTCAATGGGAAGATTAGGAAAACGGACCCATGCCACTGTAGACGAAATGTGAGCTTTGGCGGGTTGAAAATCAGGATGCCATTTCCTAACCGTAAGATAATGGCCCATCACAATCCATGGCCCTCCCGACAAAACTCGGTCATACTCCTTCAAGAAAAATCTCACCATGTAGAAGTCATTCCCCAGATCCACCGGGTCCAAGTCGTGCTTCACCTGCCAAAGCACTTTCATGCGTTGTTTCAAAGTGGTATAACTCACGGTTTTCCCTAGCACTTTTACCACCAAAGCCCTCATGTATGGCATGGCATATGTCTGCCATTCATCCACCGTCACATTCAGATTTGGCCATATTAAATCTTTTTCCTTATCTGCGTCAACAACAGCCGAAAATTTCACAGGAGGGTTAGGGTGACTATCCGCTTCACCAATACCAGAATAGTACGAGCGTTGTGGCATGGTTTTTTTCCACGAATCCTTCAGTTTGCCGGAGGACCATTGGCTCGGTCGAATTTCCGGTTCAGTGCCATCATTCATGTCCATATTTCCTTCGTCATCTTGTCCAGAAGCCGGCGGAACGTATTCCCGTTCATCGCCGAGTAAACCGCGTTTGTATTTTTTCACTGTGCATTCATCGGCGGCCAGCTGCGGCGGCGGCTGGCCGGCGGAAGTGTCCGACATGCGAGGATAGTTTTAGGGTTTTCTATCGCCAGAGAGGCTTATAGAAATGGGTTTTATTTTTCAAGAGATTATTAAAACAACGAGACTTTGCACACATATAATAATATGTTAAAATATATTTATTGCATATAATGCTATTTAATCATATTATCAAAATTTTAGTTGAAAAGTTGTACCAAATCTTGTCCATGAAAATTAAATAAAATTCTCTAATATTTTCCATTTTCCACAACCCAAATAATTATATTTACAAAAATAGAATTATTATCATAGAATGGCCAAATAAACATCAGCCAAGCTTCTTTATTTGTAACGACAATACATAATAACAGCCTCTCACTTCAACTTCATATAACTCGTATACGTAACCCCATCCATCCGCCATAGCTTCTTCACATTGCATTTCCACCCTCCCTTTCTCTCTATCTCCACACTTAGAGAAAGTAAGAGAGAGAGAGAGGGCAATGGAGATGACTATTGGTTCAAACCCCACTTCTAAAATCACCCCAAAAGCTGTACTTTCACCATTACCCACAAAAAGAAACTCAATTCACAATTGTTCATGGATGAAACGGCAGTTTCTGGGCAGTTCTTTATCTATTAAGACGAAATCGAAGAGTTGTAGAATCCCTTTTCGGAGTTCTGTTAAATGCTCTGTTTCTGAAGTGACAGACACTACAACTGCTGGTATTAGTGATGGTTAATTTTGTTTGATTGTTTTTATTTGTGCCTGTAATGTGTTTGATGAAATGCTTGTTTGAATTTTGTCTATGATTTTGCTTGTTTTGAATTGATTATACGTTTAGAAATGTTCCTTTGTGTTGACTGTAGAGTTGTTTATTTGTGCATAAAGAGGGGCAAATTTGAAGTTTATCTTTTGTTATATTATGCTTTAATACTCAGCTATCTGTCAGCAATAATTTTCACACACCAACGGGAGTTAGCTGAGGTGGTACATGCCTCAGTTCCCTTAACCAAAGGTCTCGGGTTCGGGTACGGGTATAGAAATAATTCTCATTGGGAGAGCTAGCCCCATGTTTTTTGTGGATGTTCGCGGTTCGAGCAGCAGGGTCAGGAAAGCTGTGGGAAAACCAAAAAAATAAAAAATAAAAAATTCACACATTTTTGTGGGTTGTGTCTTTTGAGTTCTCATAGGAAACTAAAACGTGTTTCTAATATATGACCTTTTGCTAAATGTGGTCCTTTCGTCGACTGTCGATCAGTTATTTACTTACTTAGCAGTATAGAAGGTATGAAAAGGGAAGCATATTGTATAATTTTGGATGTCGTAAATTGTGCTTGTACGCCGTGGTAGTTGATTGACACGAAACTATGACAATGGTTGGGTGTTTTCATATCGTAATATGTAAATACCACTTTTCATTTTGCATTGAGTTTGAGTTATGTAACGATGAAATTTGTGTAGGTTTATAAACAAAGGTTTACATTAACCCTTGTGTATAAATAAACACATTCTTAGAATGGACTTATTGATTATTATTTATTATAGAACTGATTTTTGCATTTACTATGGGAAACAATGATGTTATTTAAATGCATGTTCATTTAGTCACAAAGTATATCTGAATTTGTACTGCCTACTATCATTTTCTCTCTCTAACTAATGCATGATCATATTCTTAGAAATGACATAATTCCATTCTATCCTGATATATATTTCATTTGATTGTCTCAGAGAAAAAGAGCCAGTTGGTAAGGAGAAGTGACATACGAAATATAGCAATTGTTGCCCATGTAGATCATGGGAAGACCACTCTTGTGGATGCCATGTTAAGGCAATCTAAGGTATGCATTCTGGGAATCTTGGTAGAGGAATTTTTTGTTTGTAATAATTTCTAAAGACGGTAAATAAAAATTAGTTAATCTTAGCAGTTAATGTGAATTGATGAACATTCTTTGTATTTTGATTTGTTATGCAGGTTTTTCGTGACAACCAATTTGTACAGGAGAGGATAATGGATTCAAATGATCTAGAGCGTGAAAGGGGAATAACAATACTTAGTAAAAACACATCTATTACTTATCACGATACAAAAATTAATATAATTGATACTCCAGGTCACTCTGACTTTGGCGGTGAAGTGGAACGTATTCTCAATATGGTTGAAGGAGTTCTTTTAGTGGTACCTTTTCTGGTTCTATATCGTCCTTTTAAGCTTTTTGATCCATTTTTCAGCTTTTTAGCCTTACTATCATTGTCTTGGTAGCATTTTTCTCAATTTGTTTTTCTCTCTCTGAAGTTTCTTGATTCTTCTCTTTGCCTTGTTCTAAGCTGCTTCTTATGCTTTGATTGGATAATATATGCTGACTAATTGATATGGCTATCATTTGTAGGTAGATTCTGTTGAGGGTCCAATGCCACAGACAAGATTTGTTTTGAAAAAAGCTCTTGAATTTGGCCTTGCAGTTGTTGTAGTCGTCAATAAAATTGATAGGCCTTCAGCTCGTCCTGATTATGTTATTAATTCAACTTTTGAATTGTTTATCGAACTAAATGCATCAGATGAACAGGTACAACTTGACGTTGCACATCTTTTTGTAATTTGCATTATGGCTATGTTGGACCTAACTAAGTCATGAAGTAAATTATCCTTCTTGATCATGTATGAATATAGTACTTCATATGCCGCAAATTTAAAGCTCCTGTTTTCTTTTCGGGCGCCCCAAAAATAACACTTACATATCCTGAAATACATTTTTTTTGGTCCCAAAAATAAGCTCACTTAAGCTATCTTAAAAAATCATCTTAATTTGTTTTTCTTGTTCTTTCTACAGTGTGATTTCCAAGTTATATACGCAAGTGGCCTTAAAGGAAAGGCAGGACTTTCACCTGAAATTTTGGCCGATGATCTTGGACCACTTTTTGAGACAGTAGTTAGATGCATACCGGGGCCACAAATTGCCAAAGATGGTTCTCTTCAAATGCTTGTTAGTCATGTTTCTATATTTTAATTTTTACTTTTTCCTCATTTTATGTATCTTTTAGTCGGTAACCTACGATCTCTGTTTTACTTGATGGTATTTAAAATTTTCAGGCTACAAATATTGAATATGATGAACATAAAGGGCGCATTGCCATTGGACGTTTGCATGCTGGGGTATTGCGCAAAGGAATGGATGTCAGGGTAGGCTTAATCAAAAAGTTGATACTGAATAAATTTGAAGCTCCTCAAGGAAAATTTAATATATAAATTCTGGAGCCTTGCGGTTGTTTAAAGGCTTCATAATCACCAGGAAACCTCGTTCTAATAAACTCACAACAAAGTATTAAGTATTCTTATTTTGCTGTCATGAGTTGATATTCTTAACAATTTATTACCAATGCAAATCTTTATTGTGCCAGGTTTGTACCTCAGAAGATGAATGCAGATTTGGTAAAGTAAGTGAACTATTCGTGTACGAGAAATTCAATAGAGTTCCTGCTGAAACAGTAGAGGCTGGTGATATTTGTGCTGTTTGTGGTATCGACAATATTCAGGTAGGATCAAAATATCATGTCTATATATATTGGTGCAATACTTTTCTTCATTGTGCTGAAGTTGGCAAACTCATGATATCGAATTTCTTCAACCATTCCAGATTGGGGAGACAATTGCAGACAAAGTTTCTGGTAAGCCATTACCCTCCATAAAGGTGGAAGAACCGACCGTGAGAATGGCTTTCTCCATCAACACTTCGCCTTTCGTGGGTCGTGAGGTATGATTGCGCAATATTCTTCCTTTATTGGATGAGTATGTGTGGGAAAGTTCTCATCCACACACCGTGTTTTCATAATGAATGGTGGGATCATGCCATGTTAGCAATCATACTCCCGACTCATATTGTGCTGACGTGACATGATCCTAACCCTTTAGTGTAAACACCCGTGTAAGCAAGTGTTATTCATATGGCAGCCAGCATGAATGAAAAACCGGTGCTTGCTAATATTAATTTACAATTTACGATCTCCTCTATGAAATTTTTGTGATGTATGTTTTTTGATATTTGTTATTACATTTCTTTCATCCTTTATTTGACTTGTATATTCGGGAAGATTCTAGCCTACATCCATTTTTTTAACACCAAACGGTGAAATCATGCCACTTTAGCTGTGGGACCCATATTGTGATGGCATGACATGACATGATCCTCACCCTTTGCACAAAAACACCTATGTAACCAAAAGATTCTCCATATGGGCGGCAATCATGAATGAAAAACCGGTGCTTGCTAATATTTTTACTTAAAAATTTACAATTTCCTTTATGAAATTATTATGATGTATGTGTGTCACTACCATAGTCCTATTGAATTCTGTTGTTACATCTTTCTTTCCAAATAAGATCTGGTTTACGGATTTCAGGGGAAGTATGTCACTACTAGAAATTTACGGGACAGGCTCTATCATGAGCTTGAGCGAAATTTGGCAATGAAAGTTGAAGATGGTGAAACTTCAGATACGTTTATCGTTAGTGGGCGTGGTACTCTGCATATCACTATATTAATAGAAAACATGTAAGAGAGAATCAGTCCACATTTACCAATACTTTTTCTAATCATTACACATTTTAACGTGCTTACATTTTCCAGGCGTAGAGAAGGATACGAGTTCATGGTGGGCCCACCCAAAGTTATCAACAAAAGAGTGGACGACAAATTGCTTGAACCTTATGAGGTAACTGTTTATTAATTTGTTGAATCCAAAGGTACAATTATCTAGAAAAAGTGGAAGGTACACGAAATTAGCTCCGGATAATACACTTTATCAAGACTCAAAAATGACTTAAATGATATTTGTTGAACCCTCTAGAGTCAAGACTTTTCATTTCAAAGACCAAAAGATGAAATGTTATAGACCTATTATAATTTTTTGAAGTTTCTTAGTCTATATTATCGAAGTAAATATTCGTATTGTGTATTTCTACAGATTGCTATTGTGGAGGTACCAGAAGCATATATGGGCTCTGTAGTAGAACTTCTTGGTAGAAGGCGTGGACAGATGGTCGATATGCAAGGAACTGGGTACGAAACATATATACAGAAATGTTTTTCTCGCTTAACATAACATATGAACAGATAAACAAAATAATTATGACTATTTATTGGTTTTTCTTCATCGTGAACTATTTCCTATCTGCTTTTACTTTTTTGCTCATATCACTAGATTATTGGGTTAATATTGTTATTCTTATTTCATCACTGAAACCAAAACTTGTTAGGTCGGAAGGCACCACTACGATGAAATATAAGATTCCGACCCGAGGCCTTCTTGGATTGCGTAATTCAATTCTTACGGTTTCTCGAGGCACAGCAGTTCTCAATACAATATTTGATGAATACGGACCTTGGGCTGGTGACATAAATACCCGTGATCTTGGTTCACTGGTAATCTTTTGTATATAATTTATCCACTTATTATACATGTCAACGTGCAATCTTCTCGGGATTTTGTCCGCATAATCTGTCATTTTAGCTGCAAAAACAAATAAGTTGCAGTATTAGTCTCATAAGATAGGTCATGTTGCAATTTTAGCTCCAATGTTTATAAACTTGCAGAAATATCCCCGTAAGACGTGGTTTTTTTGCACTTTTAGTCCCAGCCATTAGAAAACGGCCAGAAACCCATTAGTTTTGTCACGTGCCTTGCACGTGATCATTACTTAATTTGTGTAAATTTCACAAATTTCTTAATGATGCTTGCATGCCACGCTTGAAATTTTATCCACTCTTTAATAGACGGGACAGAAAATGCGATAAAAAATAAATCCTATGAGACTATTTTTGCAACATTGTAAATAATGGGGCTAAAATTGCAATTGGCTTTATCATATGGAACCAATATTGCAATACTCTGAAAAAATTGTCTCGTCTATGTTACATGAAACTAATACACTCTTACTTGTTCATAATCTTTACCACCTCTTCTTTTATTAGGTTGCTTTTGAGGACGGAACAAGTACATCTTATGCTCTCTCGAGTTCACAAGATAGAGGGCAGCTGTTTATTGGACCTGGAGTTGATGTTTACAAAGGGCAAATAGTGGGCATTCATCAGCGCCCAGGTGACTTATCGTTGAACGTGTGTAAGAAAAAAGCCGCGACAAATGTCCGTTCAAATAAAGAACAAACAGGTGACGAAACAAAACTTTCTAGTATATCATAAATGATTGTTTTTACCCGTTTAAACGGGATTGTGGATATGGTACCCTCTTAACTTAATTTGTCCACCATGGTAAAATTCGTGTTCCGCAACGATACCCTAAACTTTAACTTTCTCAATGTGTCGACTCAGGGAGTTTTAATGCTTCGCGGAGTCTCTTCTTTTGGGATAATTACATGAACAACACCCTCTCATTTATTGGATAATAACCACAAGTCCCCGATGAGCAGGGACAGAGCTAGAATTTGGAGTTCGGGGGGCGAATACATAAAAAAAAAAAGGGTCAAACTTTGATATTTTTGGATTTCGCGGGGCAAAATTTCATATTTCAAAAGTTTGTAGGGCGAAAAAAATAAGTTTTTCAAAGTTGAGGGGGGGCGGGTGCCCCCACTTGCCCCCCATGTGGCTCCGTCTTTGCCGATGAGTCTCATGAGGTTTTGCAAATTACCAAGACATTTTCTATCCTGACAACTTGAAAAACACAAAAAATAGAGTGAAATTGTAACTTGCTTTTACTATAAGGGGTGAAATCGTGATATACATTTACTGCTAAGGTAAATTATAATAATTTTTCAAACCTCGGGGTGTTTGTTATAATTAGAGTCTCACACAGGCATGTCTATGTAATTTAGCCTAGTATTTACGAGGGATGCTACAATGAGTTATCAACAAGGTCCATCATTTGTCTCCTCAAATTGTTTTTCGACTAAATTCCTCGTTTGTGCATGCAGTGGTTTTGGATACCCCAATGGATTACAGTCTCGATGACTGCATAGAATACATTCAAGAAGATGAACTTGTTGAAGTTACTCCCTTGAGCATCCGAATGTGCAAAAACCCGAAGAGTGTAAAGAAATCTCGCGGAAACTGATTCTAAACTAGCAACGAGAGCCATTTTGTCCTTGCTTTGCTGACAAACTCCCAATACACACAACTGTGGACGTGGTACATCTTGCTCTCGAGCAACAAAGTTTTGCCAAAACTTTGATGCTTCGACTCATGAAGTTCTTACACTCTCGACCGATATGTATATGAAGGTAACAAGATTTTTGGACCTCGACCGATGAGGTGGATATAGCAGTATAGAACCATTGCTACTTAGGGGATTTTTATTATTTACAGATAAATTTTGCCTAATTCTGTTAAAGATATACCTAATATGGCTGCTTAAAAGCTCGTCTTTTTTATATGTTTTTATTTTTTCGTAAAAATTGTATGTTTGATTGATATGATATACTCGGGTTTTATAGTGAATGAAAATTGAACGTTTATTCATAAGAATTAGGTATAATTGTTAGTTTATGGTGGAAGCAGAATCGGAGCCAGGGGCTGGTGGGGGCACCCATCCCCCACCTTTGAAAAATTAATTTTTTTACTCTACAATTTTTTGAAATTTAAAAGTTTGCCCTCTAAAATCTAATAATATCCAATTTCCCCCCTTTTGTTTTGTATTCGCCTCCTCCAAATCTATATTCCTGACTTAGTCCCGGGGTGGAAGAGACATTAGAGATATTGAATATTATATGTATGTATGTGTGTGTATGTATATATATGTATTAATTCAACATTCTGAGCTTTAAAATGATGCTGTCCTTTATTAATTTTTTTCGAGAATACTGTCCTTTAATAATCTTTACTTGATGAAAGTTCGTTTTTCTTTTTGCACCAAGTTTGGAACTTACATTTGTTGCTCGTGTAATTGTGTAAAAGAAATAAACACAACGTTCATACGACATATCTTACGAGGGAGCAATACTATGTCAATGTTTGAATTTTGCATTCTCAAAAATATTTTTCTCCTTAAAACTGAAAGACCAAAAAATACTACTAGATAATATTGAAATTTAGTGAAAAAAGTTAAATAAATATTCAACGTCAAAATTCCCGAGTTTGACCGGGGCGCCCGCGTCACTTGGAAGAAATTCTTTTGTAGGAAGTCACCAATTCATTTTATCACGTGGTAGTGACAAAAGAGGGGCCTTGAAAAGAAGAAATTTTTCAAAAAAAAGAAAAGAAGAAAGATTATTTAGTTTTTTTTATAATTATTTAATCTAAAGTACCCAATAATAAGAACAAGTTATCTGTTTGTTTCTAGAAGGAAATGATAAAAGATTAAACTTGATTATTCCAAATGCCATTTTAAGTGGTATCCAATCTTTTACTTATTATACATTATACGGTGGAACAAGTCTATTGAAGTGTCGGGTTGATCAACCACATATTATTTGCTTAACACAAATGAGGTCGTATTTATCGCGTTTCTTACAACCAACTAAGGTGATCATGATACGGTTTCGATTTTTTTTCACCTAATTTCAAACCAAATTGTCAAATGCAGCTTTGAACAAATAATAAGTTGCAATTTTGTGAGTTGCTTATGCGGTTTTGCACGATTTTATACGGTTTACCGATTTTTAAATTGATTTACATTTGTTTTAAAAAAAAGAATTATATCACAATTCACGAAGTGTTAATAAACTAAACTAATCTTTTTTTCTTTAAACTTTCTGATGAAAAAAACTTGTAAAACTGTAACTAAACTTGTAAAATTTGAAACTTTATTTTACTAAAATATAAGATCAAAATTAGCATGTAGAAATCATTACGAACTTTATTTTACCATTAAAACCAATATATAAGAGATACAAAATCAACTATCCCATTGACAATTGATAGTAAATTCAAGACATACAATCTCATTCTTATAACATTCAAACCACATTATAATTCATTTAGCCGATTTGAGTTCTTTGAAAAACTCTGATTTATGAACTGAATGGATAAAATCATGATCACAGAGATCATGTCGTACAAAGACATTCTTATAACCCACGTGTAATATTTGTGACCATGAACAACTAAATCGGTTCCATACATAAATTATCAAGTATTATTAAGAATAAAAAATATGCCGTGCGGTTTTTTTATAAGTAAAATAAACCAAACCATACATTACAGTGCGGTTTTTATTTAATTTTTAAATAGATGATTTGTATAAAAATTCAACAAAATCGGCGCGATTCAATCTATATGGGCAATTTTTTGAATTCTTTTGATCAATCGTACAATCAAAAATAAGTCGGCTCCAATAAACATGATAAATCCAAAGATATTTTCCCAATTGGGTGCCTTTGTGGTCAATTTAGGAAACTACAAAGAAACATGACAAAAATGTTGTCCAACAGTTTTAGTTTATTAAAAAGAAAAATAATAAAATGGTTACTTACAAAGAAACAAAAACATATATAATACTCCTATATAGCGAGGTGGGTAGAAGAAATGTCAATTGTCTTCAACTCCTTCCCCACTTCATAAGATGATATAAGCTAAAATTCCTGTTCTCAACATTTTCTTCAAAATCCCAAATCATTTCCCTTCTTAAATCAACTTTCCCACTATACTATACATCCCAAAATTTCCTCTCAAATTAGCACAATCTTTAGTAATCATTTCATTACATTTTCATCTTATTTTCTTTGAAAATCAACTTTATATTGACAGTTTTATTGGATAATACACCTCAAAAATTTCAGTATATTCAATGATTTGAAGTTTTCTTAGATGGGTTCAGAAGTTATCAATTATTGAGAAAAAACCCATTATTTTATTTTTTATTTTTTGTGTGTATGCTGATTGTAAAGATTGGATTTTGATCATTGATGACTACTGTTTTTGCTCAATTCTAGAAACCCTTTTGAGAATTGAAGCTTTACTTGCAAAAAATTGAAGATTTTTAGTGTTTTTGATTTTCTGTAGTATATTAATCAGAGAAAAAAGCTGAGGTATTTTGATAAATATTATTTTTTTGTTTATGCTGATTGTAAAGATTGGATTTTGATCATTGTTGACTACTGTTTTTGCTCAAATTCATAAACCCTTTTAAAAATTGAAGCATTAGTTACTAAAGATTGAAGCTTTTTAGTCTTTTAAATTGCTGTGGTTCATTGATCAGAGATAAAGCTGAGATATTGATTTATCTGTGTTTGTGTTTTGCTAGAATTTTGAGTTCTTAATGGGAAATTGTTGTGCAGTACCACAAACTTCCGATGAGAAAAAACATCGAAAGCATAAGCCGAATTCTTTTGCTATTGATCATGGTGGTCTTAATGGTAGACAAAAATCATATGTATTGAAAAATCCAACAGGGCATAATATTGGGGAGTTTTACGAGCTTGGTCGTGAGTTAGGTCGCGGTGAATTTGGTATAACGTATATGTGTACGGATAAAACTAGTGGCGAATTATTTGCTTGTAAATCGATATCGAAGAAGAAGCTTAGGACTAGAGTGGATATTGAAGATGCTAGGAGAGAAGTAGAAATCATGAAGCATTTGCCTAAGCATCCTAATATTGTTAGCTTGAAAGATACTTATGAAGATGATCATGATGTACATATAGTTATGGAGTTGTGTGAAGGTGGTGAATTGTTTGATAGAATTATTGCTAGAGGGCATTATACGGAAAGGGCAGCAGCGGCTGTGGCTCGTACTATTGTTGAAGTTATTGAGGTGAAGGTTTATTTGATCTTCGTTTTCTATGTTGGGATTTTTAATTTGAATCTTATCGCACTTTGATATATGAATTTTCGTGAATTCTGCCAATTAAGTATTAGAATGTATATAGTTTAGTGCTTTACTATAGGTAAGAGCAGATTGATATAAATATCTAACAAATGCAATAATCGAATAAGGGCAAGAAAAGAAATTTTTTATTTTTTTAGAGGTGATTACATCTGAGGATATACCTTTTTTTATTCAGCGGATTGTAGTTTGAGGTCCGATAAATCGTGTCTTTGAATTTTTTTAATGAAGTAAAACTTTGCTTGTCTTGGTTGCTTGGAGAATATGATCTCTTATGTGATAATTTACTTTCATGCAAGCGATCATGCAAATTTATTGTATCTTAAATAATTGGTTCTAATTTCAATGTCAATTTTTAAATCTCTGTCGTTGCATATAGCGTAAATGAAGTAAAACTTTGCTTGTCTTGGTTGCTTGGAGAATATGATCTCTTATGTGATAATTTACTTTCATGCAAGCGATCATGCAAATTTATTGTATCTTAAATAATTGGTTCTAATTTCAATGTCAATTTTTAAATCTCTGTCATTGCATATAGCGTAAATGAAGTAAAACTTTGCTTGTCTTGGTTTGGTTGCTTGGAGAATATGATCTCTTATGTGATAATTTACTTTCATGCAAGCGATCATGCAAATTTATTGTATCTTAAATAATTGGTTCTAATTTCAATGTCAATTTTTAAATCTCTGTCGTTGCATAAGCATTACGCTATCTTTTATCTAGTAATATGTTTATTCGTATATAAGAGTTATAGAAAATCTAACAGGTTATCAATTTTTCTCTGTTTTTCTTTTTCTTCCACATTTTTGTTCTGTATGGGAGATTAATTGCGTATAAATTGTATTTTACTAATTCAGGTTGAGAATTACTTCTTTTCAGAATTGCCATAAGCACGGGGTCATGCATCGTGATCTTAAACCTGAAAATTTCATGTTCGCCAATCAGAAGGAAACATCACCTCTAAAGGCCATTGATTTTGGCCTTTCAGTTTTCTTCAAGCCTGGTAACGGCTTTTGCTTTATTACATGCTAGTATTTGTCAAACTCAGTTCAATCTTACATTAATGTTTGATCTGTTTATAATTATACAGGCGAGAAATTCAATGAGATCGTGGGGAGTCCCTATTATATGGCACCGGAGGTGCTGAGGAGAAACTATGGTCCTGAAGTTGATGTTTGGAGCGCTGGTGTTATTATCTACATCTTACTCTGTGGTTTCCCGCCTTTTTGGGCTGGTCAGTTCAATCTTCCGATGTCTCAAAGTACTATTATTAATATCGTTTAAGAGCGTGGCCAGAGGATATACATTCACTCCAAAATCTAATGAGATTACATGATATCACTAATAGAAAAGAATATTAAAATCAATTTGCCAATTTAAATTTGGATAATCGGTGGGCTTATACTTGCACGTGCAAATATGAATAACCCTTTCTCGTCCTGCTTCACGGGAAATTCTTGTCAAGTTTGGCCACACTCATCTAACCGGTGCTATAATATTTGCCCTATGATTGGCCAAATATTCTTTCACATGAATATATGATTGCCTTGGGTTCGGACAAATATGGTCTGGACTAGAATTTCGCGTAGCTACAATTTGCTATGGTATTTGCCTTGTGATTGGTTAATATTCTTTCATATGATTGCCTTAGGCCTGGTCAATTCTGGTCTGGGATAGAATCTCCTGTAGCCACAATTTGTTATGTCTGTATATTTTTACTATTTTTTGACGTAAACTGTCGTTGAATTGCAGAAACTGAACAAGGAATTGCCGAATCAATCATTCGTTCTGTTGTTAACTTCAATAGAGACCCTTGGCCTATGGTTTCTGATAAAGCAAAGGACTTGGTCAAGAAGATGCTTAACCCTGACCCCAAACGGCGGCTTACAGCCCTTGAAGTTCTAGGTAATCTTGGATCATTTTGTGAACGATATTCGTTTTTACTCTTTTTAAATAAGAACCTCTCCATAATTATAGCTTCTTGGACTTGCAGAGCATCCTTGGTTACAAAACGTGAAGAGTGCTCCAAATGTTTCTCTGGGTGAAACCGTGAGAGCCCGGCTCAAGCAATTTTCGACGATGAATAAGCTAAAGAAACGAGCTCTAAGGGTAAGAATCCGGCTTTAGTCAAATTAATGTATCTTGTCTTGAACTATTAACTTCTGAGGCTTGTTTGGCAAGATATGTTTGTATGGATAGGGTGTTATACACAGAACTGTCCAGATCAATCCATGTCATTTGTGCATGACAATTGATGGTGACGTGGCTTGATCTGGACCGTTCAATGCATGAGCACTGGGTGCATACAAGTATATTCCATTTGACAATGTCTTGTAATAGGATCCTGGTTACTAAATAGCTTTTCTGAATGTTAGGTGATTGCGGAGCATTTGTCGGTCGAGGAAGTAGCGGGCATAAAGGAGGGATTCCAATTGATGGACACGGGAAACAAGGGCAAGATCGACATTAATGAGTTGAGAGTCGGGTTGCACAAGCTTGGTCACCACATCCCCGAAGCTGATCTTCAAGTTATAATGGAAGCCGTAAGTGCTTTTTTAAGTTGAAACATGCTTAAGCTGAATTTTATGTTATTATGTGGAAGTTCATGCGTTTTTTCTTTATGTAGGGTGATGTAGATAAGGATGGATATATCGATTGTGGAGAGTTTGTTGCAATTTCTGTGCACCTAAGGAAGATGGGCAATGATGACCATCTTCGTAAAGCATTTGAGTTCTTTGATAGAAACGGGAGTGGGTATATCGAGATCGAAGAGCTTAGGGACTCATTGGTTGACGATTCGGGGGCTACTAGTGAAGAGGTTATAAATGCCATTATTCATGATGTAGACACGGATAAGGTTGGTTCGCCTTTCGTTCTTGTTCGACTTAATCCCTTATTTTCCCTCATCCCCTCCTATTCACATTTCTCTTATCCTATGTTTGAATTAGGTGGTATTAGTGAGGAAAAGAAAACGGAATTGGAAAAGGTTTAACAAATAAAGCACAAAGTTACATCATCTGAAGCAGAAAATCAGCATTTTTCTCACTAAAATTCATTAGTTTAGGTGCAATACACAAAATACCCCATCTACCCTGTCTTGGGACGTTGCAAATTAAGATACCATTGCCCGAACTATCCTCTCAATTAAAGCAAGGGATAATTACATGCACAACCCTCACTTATTGGTTAATTACCACAAGCCCTTGAGATTTTGCAAATTACCAAGACAGCCCTATCAGGTCTGTCCTTATAACTCGAAAAAGGGTGTGAACTTGTAATCAAAATTTTACTGAATGGGGCAGAATTTGTAATATGCTTTTACTGATAGAGGAAATTATAGTACTTTCCCAAACCTTAGGGTGTTTCTCGTAATTAGAGTCTTATGCAGGGGTGTCTATGTAATTTACCCGTAAAGCAATAACGCAACACTACTAACTCTTTACAACCATCTTTAAGGGCAATAATGTAAATCTACACAGGACTTGCATTTTTTCAATTCTCGTCTAACCATATTGGATCAAGCAAGACCTTAACTAGTTGTCCTAAAATTTGACAAATGGTATTAACTTAACACATACAACCCGACTCATTCTTTTGGCCCGAACTTGAGTTTGAGAAACATCGTTTCACATAACGTTCATTATGCTTGAATTAGTTTATTCTTCTGCAGGATGGACGTATAAGTTTCGAGGAATTTACTGGGATGATGAAAGCAGGCACAGATTGGAGAAAGGCGTCGAGACAATATTCACGAGAACGATATAATAGTCTCAGCTCGAAACTGATGAAGGATGGATCATTACAGATAAACAATAATGAAGGTAGTTAGCTGTAAGAGGATCACACATCTGACCTAATGAATATAATTATACAATTTAAAGGAGTGTTTACGGTTGTTCTTATTCGAATTGTTTCTCGTTTTTTCGGACTATTCCCACGTTTACGACGACTTGGGTATAGCTAATCAGTGTTCGTAGTATGATGAAGTGTATGTTTATTGCTTCTCTTTTCTTGTGAGGGCTCAAGAATGTGAAGGATTTTTTGTTTTCTTGAGGGGTGGGGGGTGTTGTTAAATCTTTATAGTTGTAAATATGCTTGGTACAAAAAATTCAATTAATTAGTTCATAAGTTTTTTCTATTACTATAGCATTACTTAATTAGTCCATAATATGATTTTTTGGGACCTTATTCCCCTGGGTCATTCTTAAGAATTTTTGGGATTCGAAGAATGGTTAAATCACAATTGTTCATATTTTGAGAGTATGAGGATCTTACTATACCTTATTATTATATTCCGACTTAAAGTACTAGGAGTTTACAAAAGTCAACTAATACGAGTTTTTAGGAGCTCTAGGGGATTGAAGTTTCAGGATAATCTCAATTTTCTGCGTTGTATGATTAAATTTGAATCTATCATGGAAATGGTTATGATTATATAGTAAATTTGAAAGAATGACTCACATTTTACTACATGCATCATGGTTTAATAACTTTTTTTTTTTAAAAAAAATTCTAGACGAAAGGAGATATCATGACCCGATAAAATTAGGCTGATAATTTTTAATCATGGTTCACACAAACTCAATAAAACTTTGAGTAAGGAGAAAAATTCACAATTTGTTATAGCCTGAAATTAGGAATGTCAATTGAGTCGGGTCTACCCGAAGCCTGATTTTTCGGCCTGCTTATATTGAGCCGAGCCTAAATAAATGTGAGTTGGGCTGAGCTTGAGCTTTATTAGGCTCAGCCCGAATAGCCCGAACTTATAATTTAAGTAAGTTAATGCTTTGTTCATATAGTTAGATTATTTTTAAACTAACTTATAAAAAATCCGTAGTAGATTATTAAGTTTGAAAGTTAATAAGTCGATGAATTTTGATATATTAATGGGAAATTTTTGCCTAAAGAGACTTTAGGAGAACTCCTATTATTTTATGTTACTTCATGTATATTCATGTATATTGTGAGAGATTCTAAATTTTCATAATCATTGTTATTAACCTTTTGAATCTAATAGAAAAAATTGAAATTATACATACTCATTAGCGTAAACTTTTATATAGTATACTAATTAAAATTAGTCTCTTAATATGATTTTGTTATATACCTTTATTTGTTTGAGAAAAATTGATGAGCCGGCCCGAAATAAGCCCGAAACCGGTAAAACATGTGAGCTTGAGTTTGAGCTGAGCCAAAAAAAAAAATTATGAGTCGAGTTTGAGCCTATAATATTCAAACTCGATATTTTTGAGCTTGGCCACCCTAAGCTCGGCTCATAAGGCCCGATTGACAGGCCTACCTGAAATTGAACCTAAACCTCCACTTGATAGTTTAGTAACCTTGATATCATCAATAGGCTAAATAATTAGCTTCAACATGCAATTTTAGGCCCTCTTATGTTAAAAGGTAGAAGAAATTCTTCACTATTTGTGCCTTGGACTTTCAGAAAAATTCATTAATTAGAAGGCCCAACTTGACTAACGGGCCCAAATTTTGTTCTATTTGAGCTGAATCAGATTCTGATATCCATGATTTGGTTTATCAGTTTACCATAATCCGGAAAAGGTATGCACAAGATTGCATTTGCTAGGCGACTAAACTCAATTCTTTAAAACTAGTTCAAAATTGGACGACTCAAATTGTTCCCTCTTATCGTTTAATTAGTGTGTCCTTTCTTAACTTTCTTGTATATTATGCTCACAGAAATAGGTAATAAAATATCAAATTCCCTCTCAATACGTCATCGTAGGTGTCCAACGACAAGATGGTAGTATAGCCGGTCTGACTCATTACTTCTTACAAGAGAACCATGTATTCGAAACCTGTCTCTGTTAGTCATATATGAACCAATCATATATATAGTTGAGAGACTAGTGTTTCTGATATCTTGATGGAGTGTAGTTCAGGCCATTCATTAGTAACTACAATTCAACTTGAATATTTCATGGCAGCACGACACTACTATGGTAATGGGCAAGGAGAATTGTACGTTGATCGTCTTCCACTGACTTTTTATTAATATAAAGAAACGACATGGTCGGTAGCCACGATAATAAAAAAAGTTCTTTTGTAGTGTGTATTATCAAATAAACAGTTTTTTAAATCATAATATGTGTTATCAAATATATGATTTGCACTAGGAATCATTGATTTTCAGACAAGTTCGGGACGTAATTGATTGTTCTTGTCCCGTTTTACCTAATCTCAAAAGAAAAAAAGAGTTTTGTCTCAATTAGAAATTTCGTTGTCTAATAGACTCCGCTCAAAATAATATCGCAATCAAATCGTTTTCGACATGATTAGTCGTGACACGATTTCATGATTGCCAAGAGGTAGATTAAAAAGTTTTTCAAACCTAACAAGTGACCCCACATTTTCCATATGGATTTCACAAGAGACAACGTACCTTTTTGTCACAATCATGCTAGTAACTTTATGTGAGTTTTTGAATAGAAATTGACGCATGAAAACTTCCTCTTGTTTGTATATATAAAGTTGTCTGTGTTTGTTCAATATTCCACCTGTCAAATTGCACAGGAAAAAGACAAATTATGTCTATAATGTAAGTTAGCTAATGTAGCTATCTTTAAGTTGGAACAATTAGAGGTAAATGTAGGCTAAATTTTGTAATGCTATTCCAGCTATAGTTTGGCATTACTATGTCATCATGTGATGGTGACTAATTTGATCTACATAAACCCTATATCATCGGATAATTACACAAAGGCCCCCTCGTATATTGTGTAATTACCCAAAAGCTTCCTCACTTTTAGGAAATTACATAAAGATTATCTCATATAAAACATTTTTTACAAACACACTCCCTGTGTATTTAAAAATTCTTACGACTTAACTCTTGAAAACCTTACAAAATAGACCTTGTGGGGGTGTAATGTAATTTTCAATTTGATCATTACACAATACAATTGAGGTATTTGTGTAATTATCCCTATATTTATTATAATCTACTAATTTTTACGTGGAATTTGTATGCTGGAATTGTAGAATTTTGCTACCCTGATTGCCAAAATATAAAATAAAATAGACTGATGGAGATAGAGATAGACCATTTCATTATACAAATTATATTTGATTCCTTGCATATGCATTTGTCTTAATGCAATTGATGAAAGATCATCATCAATATAAACAATTTTTCCAAGTCAACGGGATTACAAAAAAATATACGAATTTATACAATTGATCAATTTCAAGCCTATCATAAGACAGTTGATTTATACTAGACTGATATACATTACAAAGAGAATAATAAATAACAATTCAAGTGTTAATATAGTTGTCTTGTTTAATACTTAATATGGTCTTGCCAAAAGTAAAATTTCCCCGAGAAGTCATTTAATTAATTAGATATTAACCTATGCGAAAATCCCAAATTCTAGGAGGATTAATGTGAGCAATTCTTTAGTAAATTGAACATCATGATCAAATAATTAAAGAACTTGTAATATATTTGAACATCGCAATCAAATCATGCAATAGAATTATATATATATATATATATATAGCCTCAATTATTTGAGAAACTCATAGCTCTCATCCTTGGGTGGAGAACTCCCACAAGTTTCAACTTAGCTACAACTATTTCTATCTGAATTTTTTTTGAATAGAATTGTACATAAACAAATTGTAAATATTGTGGTTTGTCCCCTATACTCCATAGATATTTTCATATGAAACTATTTCTTAATAAAAGTGCCCAAATACATGTACAATTGTGATAAAAACCAAATTTATGAAGCAAAACCCGAGTGATTTTAGGGGCTCTCGGAATTTTAGTCTTATAATCATTCGTGTCACAAAAATGATCACAACTGTCCTGAATTCCAACTCTTAATCGTGATTAAATTTTTGAGAGTTCAGTAGTCTAATTAGATCAAAAAGACATATTACTTTGTAAAGCAATGACAAAAAAGGGAAGTTTTGTATCATAAATATATTCAATTGTTTTAAATGATGTAAACCAATCCCAACCACCATCCCCAATAATACAGGAGAAGATGGGTTTTCATCATCATAACATGATCTCTTGCATATGGTTCTTGTACCTGCATGGACCACCATTTTGCTCAAGTTCATTGTATTGTCACAAACATGAACAATACAACATGAAAGTTCTTTGGCTTTCTCTTTTTGGGATACGTAGTTCCATACATAGTTGATCAGCTCATATATATATATATATATATATATATATATATATATACACACACATACATATCGATAATATATTTCTACAAATCTCAATGTGAAGTTTGGGAATCAAACCTAAGAAAATGAGAAGGATGTAGTGGAGATTACTCACTTCCTCGAAAGCTCAAAGTTTAATTACTTACTGCATTTACAATGTTGATATTACTGCCTATTTTATCTATTATATATGAAAAATTCTAAAACAGATCGGATCCAATGAAGTCGATTTATTCAATATCATTGGATGTAAGTGTTATGAGTAGTTTTTACTGTCTTGTTCCTACATCCAATAGTGTATGGTATACCGGCCCTGTTGGACCCGGTCTAACATGGAATCACCCATTATATATATGTGTATGTGTGCGCGCGCGCATGAAAATGACCTTTAAGAGTCCCGAGACTCCAAATACTTATATAATTACAATCATTTACATATAGTGAATTTCACTTGATTCATATCATATAATTAATGATTATGATTTTCTAAACTCTCAAAATAACAAGAGTTCCTAACAATTGGTCCCTAATTAAATCATACCCTAAGATGGCTGTATGCAGAAATTATAATTAAATTCAACGAAGAACAATCCAAAATTAAAGTTTGAAGTGATCGTGTGATATTTAGTGATTGGACACGGACTCTTTAGTCAATGATTATTTAGTTGGTCGGTCTGTCGTATTTCATATAAAATGAGTCATCACATAATATTAAAGTTATTGCTTTTCTCACATAATGTTATTGTCTTTTCACTTTTCTTAAACGCATATGAATAGTGGAAGAGTAATAGCCAATAATATGACATGTTAGATCTACATCATATCATTGTATTTGGACCATTAAGAAGATTAAATTGCTTAGAACCCTGCATTTATGTATGGCCAACTTAGAGTTCCCCTTCGTAGTATTGTGGATTACATTTATAAGTATATATGGAAATGATATGGTTGTCACTATGTTACTTTTTAAACTAAGAGCATAATGTTAGAATAAAGCAACAAAGTTAAAACATAAGTAGAAAAACAGACACAAGAATTTACGTGGTTCATTTACATTGGGATATGTCCACGAACAAAAATAGATCATTTATGATATTTGAAAGAAGTGCAAAGAGATTACAAAGGTTATTGAAAGTGTATCAACTAATCTTGAAAAATAATCTCATATTTGTAGCGTACTGTAGGGCTGGGGTAGGCGATCCATTCCTCCCAACAATCTAATACGAATATGCAAACAAAACAAAATTGTTCTGATTTTGAGCGTAATAAAAACTCTAAGACATACAACAACAAAACAATAAAACATGCTGATGAAAAGGTTCGAACACTACAACTACGTTTGGATCAAAGATTTCAATGAGGCATAAGAGAAGGAAAAGATTTACGTAATATGGCAAATGGTTACATGATTTGAGACTTTTCTTGGCGTTTTTCTTATTAAAATCCTCACTCCACACATATTTAAGTGCGATATATTCCTTGAAGAATTTCTATTGTGGGAGAACGATTTAAAGTTAAAAGACAAATGGTAAATAACTTATAATTACTTGAAATTACACAAATAATTTTTTTAATTGTTTTCAAAATACAAACACATTCTAAAGGATATATTGCACAATGTTTGCATTATTTTAAAACTTGGATATAAAGATATCATAGCATTTGAGGATTTTAGTTGTGATCATTAACGATCTTCATAAATTCTATCTATTTTAAGCATTTGAGGGTCTTAGCTGACGGTCACCCCAAGAACCTTCAGAGTCTTTATAATTTCAAATAGTTTTCCATAACTAAACGAAATGGTGATGATCATGAATGGTCTCAAAATCACTAGGATTATGTTTAAATGAGTAAGTATGTTATAAATTTAAGTGTGTGTGTATATATATATATATATATATATATATGATCATGAGTAATTTATAAAATATAGACATGTTGAAAAATATGCTATAAAGGGCTTACGAGTATTGAGATAGTATCAAAGTGCAATAAAAACGTACAACAAAATACGAAAGAAATAATTCACCCTTTATTGATTTAAGATCCATAACTAAGATTTTAGGAAAATTGCAATTTAGTCCCAGGATAGGACAATTTTAATTCTAGTCTCGCGCTTTATGTGATTTTAGAAAAAGTCTCAATAATTTGACAAAGTTATAATATTAGTTCCTTTTTTAAGCAATGTTGATCCCGCACTTTATTTTCTAATGGAATGGTCTAATGAAATTTGCATTTTGCCCCCTGAAACTATATACTTTGTTGAAACTATATACCTTGTATCAAACATCCCATAACTGTTTTTAATTTTTTATTATTTTTTAGGGCTATACTTATTCACCCACGGGTGAATAATTTGGTTGAGGGGTATTTTATGCAACTTGTATAGTTTAGGGTGCAAAACATTATTTTTAAAAAAACATTCCGCTAGTTTTTACTTAATTTTAATGAAAAACAAATTTTGTGACTAACATTATTTTAAAAAAAGGATTAACGTTGCAATTATTTTAAATAATTGAGATTATTTTTAAAATCACGTAAAATGTGGAGCCAAAACTAAAACGGTCATATACTGTGGGACAAAATTTAAAATTTTGCCCTAAGATTTTGTTCGAAGGAACAATTTATAAATCATAACATTCATTGTATGAATTATTCCTCCAAATGCTTTATAAAGATTGGTAATCATATTAGCCAGAGAGCAACATCATTTATAGCAAAATTCTTGTGTGTGTATATATATATATATAGAAAGAGAGGCAATTGATCGTTGTGACAGATTCCTGTTCATATAACACCAACCAAATGGCATGCAGTCAAGAGCTGAACTCTACGTGGGGCCCATAATCGCCGCATCAAACAGTAGTACCATGTGCTGCCCACTGCCGCAATAAGAGAACAACAATCAGATATTTTGATCGACCTGATTAGGATGCTGACACGTGGACAAGTTTCCTGCGTCCAATTTCCATTTTTTAAAGATTCGTACGACTGTAATTTTAAGAAATCCCATCAAGGGTTGAAAAGTCCAAATTCTTCTATTAATTAATTGAAGGTTATCATCATCATTTTCTCTTCTAATTTCTCTTAGAAGAAAAGAATCTCGTTGAAGTCTAATTTTACTAATGAAGTTGAGATTTCATTATTATATATTATGAGTTCTATTTTCATCGAGAATTTGTGGCATTTCTATATTTTTATAGTAATTATTAGCTGATCGTAATAATTATTAGTTAGTTATAATTTATCGCAATTTGAAAAGTTAAAATGTAATCAATTTATTAAAAAGAAGAAAACAGAGAGAAGGTAAAAAAGTAGGAGATGAAAAATTGAAATGACCATGTTTAAAGATTGTTATAATTTTCCACTCATGATTTTGTTGCTCGTTTTGATACATGCTAAGTCATATGTTGATTTAAGATAAAATGAAGCTCAAATTAAAGTATCATTAACGACTCTCACTATAACAAAAAATAATATTATTGATAAAATTTGAGCTGACAATGTACAAGTTGTCATTAAACATATATAATTACTGACAATATAATTTTTCCTTTACCACAATAATAATATTTAGTGACAAAAGTTCATTTTAAGTTGTTACTATTAATAATTTTTTTTTCATGGTGGGTGGATTTTTACCCACAGGGTGTCCGGGCCAACTTTCACGCATCTCAACTAATCCATGCTTGTGGTGCGTGACTGCCGCTGACCAATCATTATTTTGACAACGCAGGGAATCGATCCTGAGAGCACACCAGGTCGACTCCAAGTTGTCCCAGTGTCAGTCTTATATCACTGGGCCAAGAGTGTCACATGCTTGGTGACAACTTAATGATAATCAGATGTTTGGTGACAACTTAATGATAGTATAAACAGAGTGACAAGTATTTTGTTCTCACTAAAATTGTGTCACTAATTGTCAACAAGTGACAATAACTTTCATGTCACTAATTATCAAAAACAACAGCTTATGTATAATTTTTGTCACTATTAAATATGTAAAAAATATTTTGTAACGAAATAAAAATTCATGACACTTAACATTTATAATTAGTGACAACTTTAACACTGTTACTTAATATTGATCATTTATGTTATATTTTTTTTTGGTCTAAAGATGTCTTAAATTTTAGACTTTGAGCTCAAGTTATTTTTTTAAAATAACTTTAAGGTTAGATCACGAACGAATAAAATATATAACTCGAGAAAATATATTTGTTAGCATAACCCTAGTTAAAATAATTAAACAATTAAGTCAAATTAAGTGGAAGTGATATTGCAACACTACTAACTATAGTCTATAAATGATAATATTAGTAACAAAATGTAAAATGACAATGTTAAAGTTGTCACTAAATATACATACTGAGTGACAATAATTTTTACTTTTTCACTATAATAACTTTTAATAACAAATGTTAATTTTATGACATCACTAATGAGTGTTAGTGACACGTATTTAGTGACAAATGACAATACAAATATAGTCACAACTATATATGCTGTTACTCAGTAAATTGTTGTCATTAATTGTTATGAATGACAATTTAATAGAATTCTTAACATGTTAAACTTTTCAAAATAATTTATGTCACAGAACATACATTCTTGACGAACTATATATTTAATTAGTGATAATTTTGACATTTTCACTTATCTTGTTACCAGTGGACATAGATACACAATGATGTAAAGTTACAAAAAAATTTCTTGTTACTTAAAATTCCGTATAAAACTTCACGTAAGGTCAAACGGGGAATCTTAAAAAGAATATATATATATATATATGTATGTATAATTATATAATAACATTTACATTTCAAAAGGCAAAGGGCAGTGGTACTAGTTAGCCTAGATTCAAACAGTCCTCCACCAGTCCTTTAATTCTCCCAATAATAATCATTCATAAAAACCCACTAACAACCTATAATTAGTAATTAAAAAGCTTTTTGTGGTTATAATCATTTTGTCGTGCTAATTATGATTACTTAATCCTTATTTAATTATTATTAAGAGTATAATTATGATGATTACGAATCACAGATATCACATGGTGTCTTCAAAGGTCGATTTTGCTGCTTTAAGTATCTTTTATCCTTCTCCACATCTAGGGGTGTAAACGAGTCAAGTCGAACTGAACGAGTTGTTGTTCAAGTTTGTTTAAATTACAATCGAGCTTCAAAATTTGTGTTTGAGCTTATTTGATTGTTAATCGAGTAGAGCTCAAACGAGCTTTAATCGAGCCGAACATCAGTCGAGTTCGAATAGTTTGATTTTTTTGTACATGTTTTTATCAATTTTTACTAATCGAACCGAGATTTAAAATTTATAAAAAAAAAGTTGTTCAAGCTTAGTTTGATATGCTGACGAACCGAACTCAAACGAACTTTTAGCGAATGAGCTCAAGTCGAATATCAAATAACTTGGTTCATCTTTCAGTACTATCCACGTCTCGAGTACTTAGTAAGTAATTTGAAGGCTATCAATTAATTAGCTTTAATTAATTAATTCATGAGTGAATGTTCTTCAATAATTGAAGGACATTATCGTCAATTGTGAAACTTCTATTAGACTGTCTTTTCAAAATAAAAGTAGCGAAATGGACTACTAATTTAACAATTCATTCGAACAAGATTGATAAAGTTTTCGCATTGAAAACATTCGAATGATAATTACAAGTTATTAAACGAGCCTCTAGAACAAGATTTGGTCGAATTCCATGTTTATCCATATGGATAAAATTAAGTGTGCACGTCAAATAGGGGTTTGTGAATAATTATTCTGTGTTATCCATTTGGATAGTATGAAGGAATATAAAAGGCTTTACAAATTATTATTTATGTGCATATATGTATTTATATTCATTCCCATATACCCTTTCAACGGTTCAAAATATCATTCAAAGCATCTAGTTGATATTATATGAAGAAGGAAAATTACATCTTTCGTTTCATAATTTTGCTTAAGCTTAATTTTAGTCTCATGTATAGTATATTTTTCACATTTAGTCCTATAATTTTCAAAATATCTTATAATTAATTCCAACCGAAATTTTCATCCAAAATTTAACCGTCACCACCGTTAGCCAACCTTTTGACAGAGTTTTTTGGGAAGATTTTGTGCGTGAGTGATACATGATATTGAATATAATTCGTGTGTGAGTGCATTCATGTATACGAATTCTCCCCAAAGGTTGACTAACGAAGTTGACCGTTAATTTTCGGATGGAAACTTTGGTTGAGAATATATGTGAGACATTTTGAAACTAAATGTGAAAAATTCCTAACGAATGAGACCAAAATTGAACTCGAATAAAATTATGAGATGAAAAATGCGATTTCCCCTATATGAACAATAGACCTTAGTGCCAATACCCGGTACACCATTAAACAGTAAGATATGATGCTATATAAGTTTGTTCAAAAACTCTTTTCAATCGACGTGGGATGGAATTTAAATTGATAATACATTGATTCTATAACTCTTCCCCAACCAATACCGTTGGGGAAGTTGCATTAGCCTCTCCGTGTTCAAATTTTCCGTAATATAATGGTTTAACATTCTTTGTTAAATCATCAAATTCAGGATAAGTGTATATACTGGTGGTTAAAATATAAACAAACTTTTTTGTTAATTTTTTCCACTTTATTTATCTCTCTCTACACTTCAACCACTCATTTATACACTTGTATTAAATCTAATAGTATAACGAAGATACACCATTGCATTACAAAAGATTTGAACGTCTATAGAATACTAATGTGAACGAGGTAATTTGACCACAAATTTTTTAGTAGTCTAAGAAGAGAACATACAATGTCAAATATTAATACTTTTGTAGTTTTTTTCATTCTTTTAAGAAGTATTTGTGAACTCTCAAAAAAAATTTGATTAAAAAAGAATAATTGTGAGTATTCATAATTATGTCTAAGTTTCTCTTTGTTCACTTCTTCTTGAGAACGTGATTTTAACTAATATCTAAACAACATAATTGCATTTAACCACCGGAAATAATCTAAAATAATAGGATTTTCTTCCTTTTATTTTTAAAAAATCAGTTGTTCGGTTTCATTTCATTTCAAATAAAATTTGCAATGCTGGAAGTAATTTAATGTAATGGCATACTGTCTCCAACAATATATTAACATAATTGAAGCACCAGATCATTCAAGAAGTATTGGTCGTTCTCATTCGAGGTTTTATTTCGAATTTTCGGTATTTTAGAATATTGTATGTTGCAAGTATATAGTATCATCTTATATTTTATGTTACACATGCAAGATAAATGTATAAGATTCACATAATATATTTAAAGGAATATTTTCTACACTTGACGTATATATAAATTAATATGCGACATAAAAAATTTGAATTGTTAGATCTGATTCTACATTGTTTTTAATCATGACATGACTTAACTAAACATTGCAAAAGAAAAAGATAGAATTCACTAAATTTTTGTTCCTAAAGCTCAAAAGAAGAACAGACCCACATGTCCTCCATGTAGTGAAGAATCTATATTATGTTGAGTCAATCACATACAAATTCAATATTATGTGTATAAGAACATTTGTATATCATATGCACTTATCTCAAAAATAAAATGCCTTCATCAGGGAAAAATGCAATTTTGGTCTCATAACTTAGCTCTTTTATGTTTTTAGTCTTAGTATTCTTGACTTCACCAATATACATCCCATAACTCAAAAAAATGATCGATTTTGGTCCCAAATTACATTTTCATTATGTTTTTTAACGGAATGGCCATGTGCAGCGGGTTAGGTGGGATAAATGAACTTGGGTCTCACCTATCAAAACAGAAACAAAAAAGTTCACTCTCCAAACCCGAGCCTCTCTCACTGCCAAATTATTTTCTCCGATTTTGCATCCAAATCAGCCAAGAATTGGACTTGAATTAGATGATATTCGATTGTATCCATAAAACCTTCTACCCGTATTATCATTTGTCCAAGATGTCTTCAGTGAAGCTGCCATCGGGGAGTCACAATTGCAGAGAGGAACAACCTTTGTATTAGCCGAAGAATTCATGTTTTTGTGTTGTGTTGATTTGGACTTGCAAGCTTTAAACCCTAAACCCCTTTGAATTCGTGTATAATTAGAGAGAGGGAGGGGTACTTTTTTGGCTTTGATTTTCCCTCCATTTCCAAGCTGAAAATGGCAATTTTGGTGCCAATTCTCCCACCTAGCCCGTACTTAATGACGCACGAGAGCCGCACATGGCCATTCCGTCAAACACATGACAGAAATGTAACTTGGGACCAAAATTGCTCATTTTTTGAAATTATGGGACGTGTATTGGTGAAGTCGATAATATTGGGACTAAAAGCGCACAAGAGCTAAGTTATGAGACCAAAATTGCATTTTTCCTGCCTTCATCATATAAAGTAGAAGTCATTTTATAGTGAATTGAGAACAATATAGTCGATTAATTTTTATTGCCACTAGATTATGATTGTGTGGATATTTTTCGTCACCCAACCTCTATCATATCAGTAATGAAAATCAAATCGAATCTATAACACTCGATCTACTATAAAATTATTCTATAACGAATGTCGAATGAAAAGAAAGATATATAGTATTAATTAGTGGGAAATATAGTGCACCATCATCTCATTGAATATTGGGAAAAGAATTGTATCCACAAGCCATCCTAACTTTGGAATCAAGGTAGCAATCTTATAGCTTATTTTGCTTATTATAATCAACCAACTAGAATCAATGTTTTAATAAATAGTTGATATTTTTATTTAAAATAACTTAACCAAGATTCTGAATGCTAAAAAGTGATCTTGAATAGAGCTAAACATGTGTTTTTTAACTAAATGAAAAACAACAAATATTCTTATCTAAAAGAACTTAACGAAGATTACGGATGTTAAAAAGTGATTTTGTATAGGGCTAAAGGTGTTGTTTCCATTAACATTTTTATTTAATAGAACTTAACAAAGCTTGCGAATGTTGAAAAATAATTTTCTATAGAACTAAACATAATGTTTTATTATATAGAAATAAATAATTAATATTTTTATTTGAAAGAAGTCAACTAAGATGCTGATGTTAAAAATGTTATTTTGCCATTATAATTAATGCGAAATGTACATGTTTCTATATATGGGAGACTTCAAGAATATTTCATAGACTCAAGTATATAAGTAGTTTACTTACTTCAAGGAATAATTACTTCCAATATATTAGCCAATATATACCGTGAGTTTGTGACAATATATTATAACATTCAATTTATTGTAGCTTTCATTGAAATTTACTTAAGGAATAGCTAATTTTATCCAATACACGTTTCTTCCTTTTTGTGTCCTACAGATTCCATTTCTTTCTTTGGGAAAGGCAAACCTCTCATTTGAAGCTTCAATACACAATCCAACTTCAAAGTACAAATCAATGCTTCTTTAGAGAAGATAAAAGTCTGAAAACGCAAGTGTTTACAAGAATGCAGAAACTATACAAAGGCTACAATTAATGATTAGTTCGAATGCTAGGAACGATATGATTACTTACGAAAAAAATCTTTCTGAACCATCGAGAAATTTTAAGTGTCATTTTCTTCATTTCAATATGGAATACTATGTCAATACTTAATCATGCAAGATGTAGACTCTTATATATATGGTCATCACATTATTATAGGTAGACTAACAATTTGGTAGATGTCTTTGTTCATGTTAAATGTAACTTAATGTACTTGCCACATGTCATAAAATAAAAAATTATGTAACATTCTTAGTGATAAAGTACCTAAATTTGTTGTAAGGTGATAAATGCTTACAATATTTGCTAAAGGTCACATAAGGAATGAAATAAGTGAAGCTCAAGACGGAAATTGAACTCTTATTTTGAAGTTTATTATTATTATATGAATTATGAAAGTATTATGCTACACACAAAATGATTATTAATAACATCCTAGGATTTAATCATAGGCTCGTAATAATGACAAGCCTGATTTAAAAAAAAGATCGACGACTCAAACCTTATAACATGAACCCCCAGCCCACACCCATCCTAAATTCCTCATATACATAATATCCGACAAGCTCTATAAGCTCATTCAATTTTAACTTAATGTTTTATTTTATACTTTATTTTTCATATGCGCATCATATATGCTGTTCATTGAGATTTGAAGAGTTGAAAACGAAAGAATTCATGTTTATGAAAGACATTGGTCTTATACATATAGTATGGGGAAAATTATTTTTTGTTCGTTAATTTGGTCTCCTTTGCGTTTTAGTTCGTTAACTTGACACCTTACAAAATTAGTCCGTTATCTTGGTACTTTTTTTAATTTTGGTCTTTTCCGCTGATTTGGGGATAAATTGCATCATAATTTGGGGATAAATTGCAAATGGAGGGAAAATTGCTGATTTGGGGGAAGATTGGGGAAAAATTCATTAAAAAATTGAGAAAATTCATTAAAATTTTGAAAAACCAGAAAAAATTCATTAAAAAATTGAAAAAATTCATTAAAAATTAGAAAAAATTCATTAAAAATTTGAAAAAATTCATTAAAAATTTGAAAAAATTCATTAAAAATTTGAAAAAATTCATTAAAAATTTGAAAAAATTGAAATCCGAAAAAAATAGGATTTTTTTCGGATTTCAATTTTTTCAAAAAAATCCGAAAGCATTTAAAGAAAAAATTCGTCGGGGAAAATTATTTTTTTTAAAATTTCGTTTAAAGAAAAAATTCAAAAAAATTCATTAAAATAATTTCCCCGACAATATTTAATTAATTTTTTTTTAAAAAAATTTGGATTTTTTTGAAAAATTGAAATCCGAAAAAAATCAGAATTTTTTTTTTGGATTTCAATTTTTTAATGATTTTTTCAATTTTTAAAATTTTTTTAATGAATTTTTTCAATTTTTAATGAATTTTTTCGGCTTTTTCAAATTTTTAGTGAATTTTTTTTGGTTTTTTCAATTTTTTAATGATTTTTTTTCAATTTTTAAATGAATTTCCCCCCAAATCAGTAATTTCCCTCCATTTGCAAGTTATCCCCAAATTAAGATGCAAGTTATTCCCAAATCAGCGAAATGACCAAAATTAAAAAAAGTGCCAAGATAACGGACTAATTTTGTAAAGTGTCAAGTTAACGGACTAAAACGCAAAGGAGGCCAAATTAACGAATTAAAAAAATAATTTTCTCCATATAGTGTGTATGTATATAAGTTAAAATATAAAACAAATTACCAGATTAAAGTATTCTTTTGAAAAGGGGTTACCAAATTAAAGTAGAGAATTCGAAGTTATCAACGTAACAATTAACTAAAGTTGTATGACAAAGTATCTACTTCTATGATGTATAAATACGGACAACAGACACAGGATATAAAACACGTTAATTCTTAAAAAAATTAGTACATAAATACAGTTGGAACATGACTACTCATGTGTATTTTTCCCCTCTTTCAATATCTAAATACGGACATAGTACTTGTCCAACACTACACCGAAAGATTTTTCGAAGTATCCTTGTAACAACGTGTCAGATCTATTCTTAAATAGCAAGCATCTCTATCCACGTGTCAGATCTTGACTTGACTTCTTCCCGAAAAGCGTTCGGCATTTAACGCCGACTCAGTATAAAAGCCGGCGGAATTTCGTCTTCAAAACTTGCACTACCATTGTTGAACACTTGCGTGAACTTTGCATTCCTTACTGGAACGCGCTTCCGCTGATTTGTCAACTCATTCCAGCTCAATCTCTCCCTCTCTCTCTCTCTCTATATATATATATATATACTTACACATATACGTACAGAAAGTTTCGCTCGAGAGAATTGAGCTTCTAAATCTGCTTTTTAAGACGGCTGCAGGACATTGAAAAGGTAATTTAGTGTTTTTGATTGATTTTCTTTACTCTATTCGAAGAACTATGTTGAATGTGTGGAATTGTTGTTTGAATGGAGGTTTTGAAGTGTTCATGCAGAGGAATTTTCGAAATTTGAAGTATTATTGCTCAATTTTTTAGTTGATTTTGATTTTTGGGGAACTGCATCTTGAATTTCGGTGTGAATTGTTGTTTAAATGGAGGTTTTGAAGTGTTCATGCAGAGGAATTTTCGAAATTTGAAGTAATATTGCTTAATTTTTTAGTTGATTTTGAATTTTGGGGAATTGTATCTTGAATTTCGGTGTTTTTGAGTTTTTTAACCGTTTTCCCCGCCAATTTTGTTGCGATTATTCGAAAATGGTTGTTCGTCAAGCATTTGGTTTGCCTGCCTATCGATCTGTGATTGCGCTTGTACTTTGGGAAGCGTATGATTGTACGTCAATCTTGTGTTTTACTTTCGAATCGATCGAAGAATTTGAATTTCTGTGGAGGTGATTTGATGGAGCTGCAACCAAAGGAAATTTTCTACGTAATTTTGTGCTTATTTACTTACGAGTTGAAAAATGAAAGATTTAAGTGAAACATGTCCTTGGATATTCTGATGGACGGTAATTGTACTTTCATCTTCAGTTTTGGTACCTTCGAATATACCATCTGCTCTTGTGTTGATTTTTCATGAGAAAAAGTTGAAGCCATTAAGAGGTGATGGATGATGAACTACTAATTTTAAATCGTGTTTGTTAATTTGGTTGTTATTTCGGTATCCTAAGAATTTCTCGAATTATAGTTATCATCCATGAAATAAATTTTATTTCTTTCATGTTCTTGTCACCGTTATGGTTATGGTTGAATATGATCTGCTTATTTGAAGTGTTCTTGGAGAATCATGCCCTTTGAGTTTTCTTTTTTCAATTATAGTTTCATTTTTTCGTCAAAAATTTGCGGCAAACTACCTTATGTGTAGTCAAATGAAACAATCAAGTAATATGAAGAAGTAATCTTTTTCGTTTAATACGAGTTTATTTTTCTCACATTTATTTTGAGAACTTCAAGTTGCTAGCTTTAGCACTCTGTATTATAAGTCGTGATCTTTTTCATGCTGTTTTTAAGCTATTTTCCTCGCTGCAATTATTCTGAATCTTGATCAATTATGAGGTTTACTTTCCGCTGCTCCTTTTCTTTAACTTTGTCTGTGTTAGTGCCCAAAAAGAAAAAGAGTGGAGAGGATGGGGACAGCCAAAAAAGAAAATTTTGATAAAGCTACCCCTAAAAGTTGGAAATTGGATTTTAATAGATCTGGATGTTGGTGTAGTGGTTCAAAGATTCCCACTTTTTAAAATCTAAACACTGTTCTTGATTCAATTTTTCTTTGGTTTGGTGTAAATACATCTTTTCCTGGCATAGAAGTCCGGAAAATTCTATGCCACACCGGGACCATTAGACCATTGGATGGGGTATTTTAGTAAATACACCCCTTATTTGAGGGATCCAATGGTCTATGCCACACCGGGACCATTGGTACCGGTGTGGCATAGAACTGCCCTAGAAGTCCTCAATTTGTTGTATTCTAGCTTTAACTTCGAATTAACGCGTAAAATCTGAATAACTTGGTGTAATAAAGATATAACGAACAGATAAAAATTCTTCATTTTTCCCACATAAATGGGATAGACTCCAGAGTGGCCTTCCGTTGTAGCTTACACTGTCTATATTTATAATGATGTAAAAACAAGAATGTGTATTGTGCTGCTACTGATATCAAAGTAACAACTCATTATTTGGATTGAGGTAGATTTTTGGAAGCTGATATACTCAAAAAACTCCTATAAATGATTTGCACTCTCGATAATCTAATGACATGTTCATTTGTTCTTTTATCATTAATGACTGATTCGTTCCCCAATCTGTAGAAGCATTTAAACGACTGGATTCAACTCTGTTTTGTGAAATATTGCTAACTTAACCATCTTAACGATTGCAGAAGTTGTTTCCGGTTTTCTGCTCGACCTCCGTTGTGGTTTAATTTCTAAGTATGCTTATTATTTCTCTGGTTGTGCAGTAAATTGTGAAGCCGTCCTAGAACGTGCAAACATGACAGTGACACCAAAGATCTCAGTCAATGACGGGAACCTTGTGGTTCATGGGAAAACCATACTCAAGGGAGTGCCTGACAACATTGTGCTTACCCCAGGATCAGGTGTCGGCCTCGTTGCGGGTGCATTCATTGGTGCCACAGCTTCTCATAGCAAAAGCCTGCATGTCTTCCCAGTTGGTGTTTTAGAGTAAGCATTAGATTAATCTTGATTTATCATTTCTTCGGAGATTTGTTGCTTTCCATTGAGAATTTTCTATTTACTTTTTAATCGGCTGATGGAACATTTGGTTTGTTGATTAACGTATTCAAAATACTGCTCATTCGAATTTGGTAAGAACATGTGGAGATCATCATTCTGAATATAGTTGCCAATGGTACCAAGTTTCTAAAATATTGTGCAATTAAAGAACATGCTACTTTTAGGTGCTCTACTAGTTTATCAAAGTAAACAGAAGAAAAAACTACTAGCAAAGTAGAGGGAAAGAAGCAAGATTGATTACTGTTTATGACCCCCTTGATTGTATTTATAACACTTTCCTATGTTTTCTGAGACATAATTGTAATGCTGTAAACTAATTTTATTCTGTAACAGGGATGTTCGTTTCATGTGCTTATTTCGTTTCAAGCTCTGGTGGATGACTCAGAGAATGGGAACATGTGGAAAGGATATTCCACTGGAGACCCAGTTCATGCTCGTTGAGAGCAAAGACACAAGTGAAGGGGGAAACGAAGGTGCCCCAACTATCTACACTGTTTTCCTCCCTGTCCTTGAAGGTCAGTTCCGTGCGGTTCTTCAGGGCAACGACAACAATGAGCTAGAGATCTGCCTTGAGAGTGGTGAGTATTTTCTTCATGACACTAAAAAAGCATTTGGATTGAGCATGCATGAAAGGACAGGAATGACCTTTTTTTTTTTGTGTAATTTTGTTGCAGGAGATAATGCTGTTGAAACCGACCAAGGACTTCACCTTGTTTACATGCATGCTGGGACGAATCCTTTTGAAGTCATCACTCAGGCTGTGAAGTGAGGCCTTGTTCTGCCTTCTCTCTCCTTCCCCTTGACAAAAATAAGGGTCAATTTCATGTACAGCCCTGAGGTTTTGCAAGTTACATACACATCTCATGTCAAGAGGTGCAATTGTAACTGCTTTTACTGACAGGGAGGTTATGGTAATTTTCGAACCTCGGGTGTTTTTCGTAATTACGATCTCACCATGGGGTATTCATGTAATTTACCCCAAAAATAAATGCTTGTCATGAAGTCTTTTGCACTGTCTTTCATTAATATACTGAAATCATTTTTGGGAAACAGAGCTCTCGAGAAACACTTGAAAACATTTCATCACAGAGAGCAGAAAAAGGTGAGATTATGTTTAGAATTAATTGTGTGGATTGAGGCCAATACAAAGTACATTTATGCTTATGAATATGCATTTTGGGCTTCTTGTAGTTGCCCTCTATACTGGACTGGTTTGGTTGGTGCACATGGGATGCTTTCTACACTGATGTTACTGCTGAGGGCGTTGATGAAGGACTTAAGAGGTAAAATCTAGTGATATTTTCAATTTCGTGGCCCTAAAATGATGTACTTCAGATGATGATGTTTTCTTGGTTAACGGGGAATAAGATTTGCTAAAACATCATTGCTGGTGCAGCTTGTCTAAGGGAGACACACCTCCACGTTTCCTGATCATAGATGATGGCTGGCAACAAATCGGAAGTGAGGCCAAGGAAGACCCAAACTGTGTTGTACAAGAAGGAGCTCAGTAAGACAACTGACTATTTATTCTCTGAGTAAATAAATTGTGTAAAGTAGAAATTCAACCCGCTTTTCCGTAAGTGATAATTATGAGTTTCCCAAGCGAATCTATTTAACTGCATGTTGCATTTGGTTTCTAGTAGCTACATGAATCTATCTTAACTTTTTGATTGTACGTAGCTCTAGTAAAGTTCTACAATTATAAATCTCAAATTTCACTCCCGAGTTAGCTTATCTCTGTACAATTTGCAGGTTTGCAAACAGACTAACAGGAATTAAGGAGAACGAAAAGTTCCAAAAGAATGAAAAAACTGACGGACCAGAACCAGGTCTGAAACATGTTGTGGAGAACGCCAAACAACGCCACAATGTCAAGTGAGTTCTCCAACTTGTTCCTCCTTTTCACTTGTGGTTTTGCTAGAGTGTAATCACACTATTGACCACACAATGGAGGTGGATTAGGCTATCTTATTTTAGGATAATTACATGCACACACACCACTTATTGGATAAGTACCACGAGCCCCTTAAGGTTTTGCAAATCACCAAGACACCCTTTATCTTCCTTATTAGACATATTAGACACTGACAATTTGAAAATAGGAGGTGAAGCTGAATCTGTTTTTCACTTTTTTACTGATAGGGGTGAAATTGTAATATGCTTTTATTGACAAGGGAGTTATGGTAATTTCTCAAACATTGAGGTGTTTTTCATAATTAAAGTTTCACGCCGGGCTGTTTATGTAATTTTCCCTATTGTATTTTTTATGACCTGCATTTACAAATGGCATATAATGTCTACCAACAAACTATTAACTCATTACTCCCAATGTTTTAGGTGTGTTTATGTATGGCATGCTCTAGCGGGATACTGGGGCGGAGTCCAACCCGCGGGTCCCGGTTTGGAACACTACGACTCTGCATTAGCCTACCCAGTCCAATCACCCGGTGTTACGGGTAACCAACCCGACATAGTTATGGACAGTCTAGCTGTACACGGCTTAGGCCTAGTACACCCTAAAAAGATCTTCAATTTCTACAACGAGCTTCACGCCTATTTGGCTTCATGTGGTGTGGACGGAGTAAAAGTTGATGTCCAGAACATCATTGAGACTCTCGGGGCTGGCCACGGTGGTAGAGTTTCTCTCACTCGTAGCTATCACCAAGCTCTAGAAGCTTCCATAGCTCGAAACTTCCCTGATAATGGATGCATTGCTTGCATGTGCCATAATACTGATGGGATTTACAGTGCTAGACAAACTGCAATAGTCAGAGCTTCTGATGATTATTACCCTAAGGATCCTGCTTCGCATACGATCCACATCTCGTCTGTAGCTTATAATACAGTGTTCTTAGGAGAATTTATGCAGCCCGACTGGGATATGTTCCATGTAAGTATTTCTTAAATATTTTTATGAATTTCATGATTTTTTCCCCCAAACATGCACAAATGACATATTTGACTATATTATAGAGCTTGCACCCCACTGCTGAGTATCATGCTGCTGCTCGAGCCATAGGAGGATGTGGAATTTATGTCAGGTAATCTCGTATGTTTAAATATAATTTATTCCCGGTGTGCCTTTGTTTAAAATTTAAAGAATAATTACATGCACACCCCCTCACTTATTCGGTAATTACCATGAGTCCCCTAAGGTTTTGCAAATTACCGAGACACCCTGACAATAAAAAAAAAGAAAGAAAATCACGGGTGAAATTATAGTCTGTTACTGACAGACACATGGCAAATTATGATAATTTCTTAAACTTCAGGGTGTTTTTGGTAATAAGGGTCTCATGTAAGGGGGTGTGTGCAATTTACCCAAAATTTAATCTCGTGAATATCTTATTCTTTTTATCTATTCAGTGACAAGCCTGGTAACCATAACTTTGAGCTCTTGAGAAAGCTGGTTCTCCCTGATGGATCAGTTCTTCGTGCACAATTGCCGGGACGACCTACATTAGACTGTCTTTTTGTTGATCCAGCTAGAGACGGGGCAAGGTTTGTGATCTCATGTTGTCCTAGTGCATTTTACTCTCTAAAATCATCTCGAAATCAATTCCTGATTCAGTCACAACGTTGTAATTCTTGTTCAGCTTGCTTAAGATCTGGAACGCGAACAAATGTTCTGGAGTCGTCGGGGTCTTCAACTGCCAAGGTGCGGGCTGGTGCAAGGTGGTCAAAAAGACACGTATTCATGATGTCTCACCCGGCACTCTTACTAGCTCTGTCCGAGCGATAGATGTCGACAACTTAGCTCAAATTGCTGGAGAAGATTGGAATGGTGAAACTGTAGTCTATGTGTATAGATCAGGAGAAGTTGTTCGGTTGCCAAAAGGCGCTTCAGTGCCTGTGACGCTTAAAGTTCTTGAATACGAGCTCTTCCACTTTTGCCCTTTGAAGGTGAGTTTTCTTACAATGGGCACTATTTATTTTTTTTAGCTGGCTAGCAGGGACGGACCTAGAAATTTTGATATATATTTTAGCTCATATGGGATGACGATTTTAAGAATTTGAAGACCCGAAAAGTTTTTAACTCCACTTAATTTATGTGAAATACGGGTTTTTTAACAAGTGGAGTAAGGGAGGGAAGGTAACTACCGGGTTCAAGTTTAACCACACCATTCTTGATTTATCTTTGTTGGTAACGTCGTATTTCATTTGGTAATTACATAGACAATCCATGCATGACATCCTAATTATTAAAAACGTGGGTGTGAGAAATTACCATTAACTTCCTATGTCAGTAGAAGCATATTACAATGTCATCCCCGGTCAATAAAAACATATTACAATTGTTGCCCCTTGCTTTTCAAATTGTCAGCATTTTAAAGGGGGTATCTTGGTATTTCGCAAAACCTCAAGGGACTCGTGACAATAACTCAATAAGTGAGGGGGTGTGCATGTGAGTATCCAATTTTTCACTTAAGACTTAAACTAATGATCTCTTATGCTAACACAGAATATTACGGAAAGCATTTCCTTTGCACCAATTGGATTACTCAACATGTTCAACTCTACCGGTGCTGTGGAGCAATTTGAAGTCCAGAAAACAGACGACTCTTCCAATGGCAGCACAGCAACCATCACTCTGAAGGTTCGGGGATGTGGGCGCTTTGGAGCCTACTCTTCTCAACGGCCAATCAAATGCACCGTGGGGAATAACGAGACTGATTTTAACTATGAAGCTGAGACTGGGCTCGTGACTCTGACCATTCCAGTACCGGAAGAGGAAATGTATAAATGGCCTATTGAAATCCAAGTTTAAGTATGTTTTCAACTAGAATAAATTTTACTAAGGCGAGATGTCTCCGGTATTTAGGGAAGTTTGATGAGAACTTTAGGCAGACATCTCTTGAGAAAGAAATAAGTTAAGTGTGTTGTAACAGTTATCATTTTCTCTAATAATATGAGTATGTTTGTCTTTGTAATCATATCTTCTTCCTCTCCCACATTATTCTTTTTGATCAAGCTCTCAGACTGGTTATGTCCATAGAGCTCATGGGTTCGAATTTATTAGCGGTAACTGTCTTTTTGACCTTCATTAGTTTCTTGATGGCTTTGGCGATCAATCCGTTTTTGACAGGAGCTATGACTATAAGAATGTTTCGCAACGATAGTGACATTTATGGACCACCCAAAGAAAGGTGTGAACGTTGGTCGTCCCTGTCTTTCTTTTTTTGAGAAGAAACGGTACCATAGATTAATCAACAAACGAAAGGTCCGAAGACAAAGCAGAAACAACAAGAGCCGGGATTTCAGGAACAGACCCATGAGCACCTAAAACAGCTCGAGCAATAGAATGAGCTACAGAATTACCCGATCGTCTAACAAAAGTACAACAAAAACTGGGAAAACCATGCGACAATCTAAGAATATCATTAATAACATTACTAATAGGAGAAAGATCAACAGAACTTGTTTGAATCTTGGAGATAACAGAGAGGCAGTCCCCCCTCAAGAATAACATCAGGCCACCCTTCTTGCTTGGCAAAAATAAGTCCTTCCTTTGCAGCCAAAGTCTCAATATATTCCGGTGAAGGAGCAAAGTTCAAAAATTTTCCGGACCAACCAACACACGATCCCTTCCAATCCCTGATAACAATTCCCACACCCGCAAGTCGCCTATTCGAATCCACCGCTCCATCAACGTTGATCTTCATAGCACCTACACATGGCGGAGCCCATCGTTCAATCGATAATGAGGCCATACGCAAAGGGGGGCACAAAGTCGCTTCCTTAAAGCAAGTAATGAGACGAAAGACCGCGTGTAAAAGATTCTCGGCATCAAGATCCTTATTGTCCATTAGCTTGGAGTTTCTAAAAAACTAGACAAACCATAAGATCACCAAAACCAACCTGAAGTCATCCTCCTGTAAACGACCAAACAACCCCCGCAACCAATCTTCCATTGATCCCGTCCAAGAGTTAACTTCAAACCAAGATTTATTGGAGATAGCCCACACCTGTCTAACAAAAGAGCAACCTAACACCGCATGAAACTCATCTTCAATAGCCCACTGACAAACGGGACATGAACCAGCCCCGTCAATATGTCTTTTAACCAAGTTCACGCCCAAAGGAAGTGCATTTTTACAAAGTTTCCATGCGTGCAGACGAACTTTCGGTGGGACTCGACAATGCCAAATAAAGTTCCAGGCCCCTCGACTCGGCAATAGAGAGTATGTAGACGAACTTGGCTCAAAACGACGGGCTGTATCCCTAGCCAAATGATAAGCCGATCGCACCGAAAAATCACCATTTCTAGTATAATGCCACATGATCGAATCCGGATTACTTTTTGACCCAAATGGGATAGCAAGAATACTGTCCACATCCTCCGGGTTGAATATTTCCCGGATTCGTGCAATATCCCACCACCCCGATGCTTTATCAATCAAGTTATTCACTCTCGTGTCAATCGGTAAAGTATTGGGTCGAGTAGAAATCGAGAAGTCTGGGGGACGTGGTAACCATCAAGATGTCCAAACACGTACATGAGAGCCCGAATCAATTCTCCACCTAATACCCGAGAACACCAAATCTCGGGCTTGCCAGATTCCTCTCCAGGTAAGAGACGGCTTGTGTCCCAATTCCGCCTCAAATAGGGAAGAGCCATAAAAGTATTTTGCTCTGAAAAGACGACTAACCAAACAACCTGGCTTCGTTAGGATTCGCCACGCTTGCTTAGCAAGCATCGCCAAATTAAAAGATTTCAGCTCCCTAATCCCGATTCCACCCTCCTCCCTAGACAAACAAACCTTCTTCCATGCAAGCCAATGAATCTTTTTGGTTTGTCTATTGTGCCAAAAAAAATTGGCCATATCTGACTCAATCTCTGAAAGTAACAAGTCTGGTAATCTGAAACAACTCATACTATATGTCGGTATTGCTTGGATAACCGCTTTTAAAAGAATTTCTTTGCCCGCTTGGGACAGGAAGTGAGAGTTCCACCCGTTAATTCGTGACTGAATCCAGTTACGGATTGATGCAAAGATCTCTTTTTTGGACCGTCCCACAACCGATGGTAAGCCCAAGTACTTCTCATGCTTGTTAAGAATCTGTACGCCAAGAATAGATGCTAGATCTGCCCGAGCAACTTGCTCCACATTCTTGCTGAATACAATCCCTGATTTCTCAAAATTCACTTGTTGGCCAGAAGCCAATTCATATCTTGCCAGAATAGTCCGAATACACTCCAACGACGAAACAGTCGCCCGAACAAAAATCATTGTATCATCGGCAAACAGTAAGTGAGACACCCGAGGGGCATGTCTCGCTATAGCCACTCCTTCAATCTCCCCTCTGATTTCTGCAGCCTGAATCAAACAACTGAGAACTTCGGCTACTAGTAAGAACAACTAAGGCGACAGAGGATCTCCTTGACGGAGACCCCTCTGAGGCTTTATATGTCCAAATTGAGTCCCGGTAAACATAATAGAGTAAGAAACTGAAGAAACACATAACATAATTAAGTCAATAAAACCCCTCCCAAACCCCAATTTTACCAGTACTTTCTCGAGAAAAATCCACTCCACCCTGTCATAAGCCTTACTCATATCCAATTTAAGCGCGACATGACCTTCTTTGCCCCATGATTTATTTTTCAAATAATGGTTTATCTCAAAAGACATTAGTACATTATCCGAAATTAAACGGTCAGGAACAAAAGCAGATTGAGACTTAGAGATGATATCTATACTATACTAAAAGTGTAGATAACTTAGGTGTTTGTTCCAATTGTGATTTTATATTTCTACCCTTACTATTACAATTATGATTGAGAATAAATAATATTTAGTAGATAAAATTCCTCAACTTTACTACAATGTTAATGAATAATGAAGTCACCCCCACCTTCCTACAAATTATATTTTTGAGCTTTTTATCTCCCCAACTATCTATTGAAATAAGTATAATTTAGTACATATTAAATTCACCACTTTCCTAAAATATTAATGAGCCTTAAAAATAATTACTGCCACCTTTCAAAAACTTTCCAACTTCTTTAGCTATTCATAACACTTCCTCATCCAAAGTATAAATATGTGTTTCCTTCCACTTCCCTTCTCATTCTTCCCTCCACGTAAGTTTCATGCAAGATGAACTTATTGAACAAGCACTCTTAATATGTTTGCAAGTACTTTTCTTCTCATAAACAATCTGTTCTTTTATGCTGTTTTCTTCTTCTCATTTTGTTGTTTGTTTGTGCAGATCCTGATGGTATAGCCGACGCACAGAAAGCACTTGGATTGGGTCAGGAAGAAAAAGTTCGCAATGTCCGCTGAGTTTTGAACTTCATTTGAGATTTATTGTTTCTGTATTTTGGAAACAAAAGTTAGGGCTTTTGTTCAATATATTTAACTTGATGAATTGTTTCTTTATAAAATAGTTTAAGATATTAGTTTTTGTCAAAAATGAGTTGATTTTTACATTTTTTTTAACCATTTGCAATATTATATTTGTGTGATCATATGTGATTTGTAAAATTTTCAATTAAAATGGATGATAATGAATAAGAACATTTCAGATTTGTTTGGTAATAAAGTAAATTTGAAAAAATAGGCTTTTATTTTATTTCAATCATTTTTTATTTTATTTTTGTAAATTTATTTTTTATTCGTGAGGTCGTACAAATATCAATAACATTCTTTATATTTTCTCTAATCGTGTTTCTATATATTGTAGGTTGAATTTACTCTAACATGTTTAACAAATTATCTCCAATGAAGGGCTTTTTTGTCTTTTTTTTTATATTTATAGAAATAATTAATAGTAAGTAAGCTTTTATAGCACTGTCAACCGGGCTTTATGAGTTGAGTTAAGAGTGGATCAAGCTCACCTACCCGTTGAGATCGATGATCATAGTCTTAAATTCAACCCATAATTTTCCATCGACTCGACTCATGCTCAAATCCCCATGGGCCTTATAGTCATAAGCTCAAAACTCAGTCCATATTATTTTCCTCGACTCAACTCATATTTTTTTTTTCGAGTTATGGGCATATTCTGATCCACTCATATTATAAACATTTTCTTGTTCAAGATACGAATAAAATATATTTATTAAAAACTAATTTTGTATAACATTAATTTAACTATTTATGCTTATGAATATATATGTACTATTCCAAACTTATATTAAAATTTTAGAAAATATTCCGATTCAAAAACTCATAAAAGTTTACAATACAAATTACCCAATCTTGGGATCTCTCAAAAAAAAAAATTTGATAACTCGTTCAAAATCTCTTAAGCAAAAAGATTACAAAAATATACGTGCGCTCACCGATATATGCTTAAAGAAAAAAATATGCTTATTATGGATCGTATAATACCCTATCAAATCTTCAACTTTGTGATTTTACATTTCTACCCTTACTATTACAATTATGATTGAGAATAAATAATATTTAGTAGATGAAATTCCTCAACTTTACTACAATGTTAATGAATAATGAAGTCACCCCCATCTTCCTACAAATTATATTTTTAAACTCTTCATCTCCCCAACTATCTATTGAAATAAGTATAATTTAGTACATATTAAATTCACCCCTTTCCTAAAAGATCAATGAGTCTTTAAAAAGAAATACTCCCACCTTTCAAATACTTTCCAACTTCTTTAGCTATTCATAACACTTCCTCATCCAAAGTATAAATATGTGTTTCCTTCCACTTCCCTTCTCATTCTTCCCTCCACATAAGTTTCACGCAAGATGAAGAACTAATCTTCAACTTTGTCAACATTGGATTAAGTATTGTCTTAGAAATAAATCAGTGGTCATTGGATTAGAAATTAAGAACCCGACGATATTTAGAATTAATGGACGACAGGTATATTTTTGTTTGCTCCGAGTTAAAGAATTTTATGCAGTATATTTTTGCTTGCTGTATTGCTGGTTTGGTTGTAGGTTTTCTTTTGGATCTTATATGTTTGGCCTACTTAATGGTTTTTGAAGAGTCATGATCTAATAAGGATCATTGAAGACTATGAAATTTGCTTACCCCACTAACGCCTCTCGGCATATTCCATCGAGTAAAAGTAAATAATTATATAGATGAGAGCTAAATTTATAGATTAGATTAAATTATAGTTTATTTATACTAATTAAAATTTATTTTTTATTTATAATTATGCAATTATTATTACTTCAATAATCAAATATTACAACTATTTTCTCTAGATTTCTCAACATATACAAATAATTCATTATTTATGTAAATATTAATTAGATACAATACATTTAATTAAAACTTGCTTATACTAAATATAATTATTACGTTTTATTTTGCAATAATATAGAAGACTGTATCTACCTTTACCTTTTCATAATTCATATATCCTGAAATAAGAACTTTAAGCTATTCCAACAAAAAATTGTTGAAAGTGGCTAAATATGAGTGGGTATTATTGTGGGAAAAATATAACAAGATTTGTTAAAGGTTAGAAATGGTCAAGAAACAAACCAAGTCTTTCGCGCAACTTAAAAATTAATTCTAGAATAGAATATTTTAATGAAATTGAGTTTTAAAAAGATAGCTTAATTACCAAAGGTAACTTTAATAGTTTCAGTATTGTAACATGGTTATAGATGTTGACATATATATCTATATTTCTAAAAGAAATTACCGATTAATAGAGTAATAGTGCAGAAAATCTGACTATTTATTAGGTTTTTAAAATTATTGAAATTGAATTATAAGTGATTCAAATCAGAAAAGCAAGAAAATGACTTTAGATCAAAGGAAATGTAAACTATCTTCTATAAAATTTTAGGCCTAATTACAAAAATGTCCCTAATTTATGGGTCAAATACATCCCCTCTTTCGTCTTTGCTCAATTACTTTTACCTCCCTAACTTTATTGGTCGACTAACAAATTAGCACCTTCCGTTAAGTTTTCGTACGAAAAAAGATGACGTCATCACATAATTTCTTACCATAACGGAAGGAAATTTCTTGAGATCATCAAACTGCGATAGTTCGTGTTAAATACTGATAATTAATAATAACTTGGCAAATACATCGGACATCCTTTTTTGATGGAGGTGGAAGTAATTAGACAAAGATGAGGGATGGGGTAGTATTTGGCACCCCTAAAATTTACTTAGCATTACACTACTTATTATGATTGTTATTTCTTGTATTGCCATAACCATTTCAAAATACTCTCGAAATTCATATAAAATGATTTAACAGCAACTAAAATATTATACATTATCTGTATGAGAATGATTCCTCAATTATCTATTTATTCCACTGATATATACTGATACTGAATACAGGGTTAAATGATACGTAACAACTGCAGCTGTAAGTTTAATATATTAGATAAAGAAGCTTAAATGTGATTTGATAATAATCAGTGTAGGATATTTATGTGGTGTGAATCATCATTATTAAATGTGATTTTTAAAATAGCCTTTCCATTTTCTAAACTGTCGTAGAATCATAAAGGTCATTTTGTATGCCATTACCTCTGAAACTTTATTATAAAGTGTGATTTACAATATAGTGTGCATGTGTGTACAAATGTATATAATATATATATATATATATATATTAAACTGTCATAGATTTCAATGGGTCATTTTAAATGCCTTACTGCCATTTATTACAAATTATAATTGTCATTATACTGTGTGTAGGTGTGTGTATATATATCATTAGATAGCAACTTCATTGCACAACCGACACACTAAATTTGGTAACAATGGAAATACCAGAATCTCCAATTATCCCCATTGGCTCACTATCCGTAAACCAAAAGGATGTGGCGATAAAAGTAATGGTCCTACGACAAGGAATTTGCAAACCATCCGAGAATTCGAAAAGCATAAGAAAACTCATATTTGTGGATGACGAGGTAATTTATTCATTCACTCGATGTACTCATCTATCAGACTATGTGGCATGTGCTAATAACTTGCATTTTTAATACTTATCTAAATGGCATCATAGTAGGTATTTACTAATTCTTTATAAATATGATTCTGAAAGTAATCATAAAAAAAAAATCTGTTGTTCTGCCTATACATCGAAAATGACCAAGAATATTACACTGCAAATAATCCTTTAGGTGTTTATCAGTCAATTATCCGCGTGATCTAATTAGTGATAAAATTTAGGAATTAAAATTATGTATGCTTTTCATTGATCTACCTGCCTATTAGAGACTAAATAAATTAAAAACCACAACTCATTGTTTAGATTCAATCACACTTAAAAATATATTTGTTATTTTAGTCATCAGTAGCTATTGGATGTTATACACATCATTATCTCCTTTTACTTTATTTGTCCCATGAACTATATAAAATTATTTTGCCATCTTTGAAATAATACAATAAAACTAAAATTTTAGTTTTCCCTTCACATAGTGCGTTACCTAATCTGGATATTACTTTTCCCAAGTCAACTACTTTACATCTAAATGAATCTTATCAATCTTATTAAAATAATTGACCAAGCATATATGTTTAATTGCAGGGAACAAAAATACACGGGATTATATTCACAAATGCATTGCAACTATTTGAAAGTAAATTGATTATCCATAAGACCTACGTCATATCAAGTCCAACCATCAGAAAGACAAATAAGAACTATCTGAACGTTAATCGTAAAATTGAGTTGGTTTTACAAGCAACAACAACTGTCACCGAAGCTCATGAAAACATCAATTGTCGAAGTATTTCACTCGTGTTTTTAGATTTTAATGAGGTCAAGACAAATGCAGATGTGAATGAACTATTTGGTAATGCTTTAAAATAATAATTCTTGCAAAATTCTAACATTTTTTTTGTGTAATTAACAAATTATTATATATTCTAACAGATGTAATAGGATTCGTCAAGAAGATAAAACAACCATTTCAGTTTTCCCAAAACGACAACACTATCGGACATAGAAGAGAAGTTGTATTGATGAATCATAAGTAAGTATAAATATAAAATTTCAAATTTTTTTATTTGGAATATTATCATATTTCTTTTCTTATCAGGTTTGATACTATTACGATAAATTTGTGGGATGACATGGTAATTGTTGAAGGCCAATGGTTGCAAAAAATTGTCGCAGACAAACCAATTGTAGCCTTTCCAAGATTGAAGAGACAACTATATCAAGGTAGATTTAGGAAAAAAGGAAAACACTTTATTTATGAATTATAGTTGAAGGGTTTATTTATTAATACAAAACTAAATGATTTAATCTAAACAAATTACATATACTCAATTTTATTACAGCAGATATACAAATGGTATCGATGTTTACAACATCTATAATTTTAAACCCACCATCTCCTGAAACGGAAATCCTCTGTTCAAGGTAATACTTTTTCTTCTTTAAATGAACTATGATATTAAAAATTATTTTATAAAGCAATTTTTTTATTATTATTATATATTAAAAAAATATAAAATTATCAACCACGTGTTAATCAGGTTCACGGGCACACAGGAAGATAAAAATATAGAGCAATTATGGATGGCTAAAAAGATCAAGGAATCCAAGGAAGTGACATTAAAATAGTTGATCAACGATCGAGCTGCATTACTTGAGGTTAGCCCAAAAAATTAAATAATTTAATTATTTAAATCCAGTTTAGGATAATAAAAATAAAAAGTTTTGTCATAATCCATACATTTTTTTTACATTTACCGTTATGTTGTTCAATTTTGAGCTTTAAAATATGCGAGACACCTCTCGACATGAACAAACTAACTTTAAGAACAATTAAAGAATGCATACTATTGCTGCAAAGCAAATGTTGAGAAAGTGGAAAACTTGTCGGCCCCTTGGTACGAAGCTTGCAACAACTGCACTCGAATTTTGAAGACAATAAATGGGATGCAATGTAGAAATTGCAAAGATGAACAAGTGGAAACATTTCAAAGGTATAAAAACTAACTACATTGAAAAGATATATATAATAGAAACTCAAAAAAGTACTAAATTTTAGCAATTACAGGTATCGACTAATCATGAACGTCACGAATGACAAAGACAAAGGCACAATTACATTGTTCGAAGATGTGGCTGCAATGTATATTGGTTGTCCTGTGACTCAATACATAGACTCGATTTCGGAGGTATCAAATAAATATTAATATAATATTACGATTCCATAAGTAAATTCCAAAAATGAACTAATGTTGTTACTATGCAGAATCAGAGTTCATCTAAATAATATTTAGCTTTGAAAAAGCCAGATAAGAAAGACTGCAACTTCGTACTCAAGCTTGACAAATATGTAGAAGTTTGTAGTGGAGTATTATTTGCCATAGTTGACACAATTGGAGATTACGCACAACAAACCACAACAAAAAAGAGAGAACAAAAGGCTGCACTAGCTACTCAAAAGCACAAGACAAAATTCAAGAAACAGTTCAAAACTGAGAAAATTACAAAAAAAAAAATGGAAGGGTTGCAGCTTATTGATGAAGATACAAATGAATATGAAGACCATTGCCAAGAATTAATGGGAGAAGAAAAGTATACTGAAATTAATGAACAAATGAAACGGCATAAGAAAAGAGCTGCAAAAACAGTTGCAAGTGAAGAAAACTCAGACTCAAACAACGATGAGTTGCAGATTATAAGAGTCAATGGAAAAAAAGTATGTGGACGTTGATGATGTTGATACATTAGAAAATTTATTCGCCAAGAGAAAAGAAACAACAAGTTCCAAGGGCAAGCGAGTAGCAAAAGCAACATTAAAGAAGATCAAAATAGAGAAAGATTGAGGATTTTTTTTTGGTTTTAGACATCTAACAATTTGTATTAGAAAAACATTAGTTGATTTTGGAGGTCCAAAAAAATTATTGGATCTCCACTATACACTAATTTTATTTAATATTGGAACACCAGTCTTACTAAAAATTCCATTTATTAGGATCCTCAAACTAGCCAAATAATGGTAAGATTAGCAAGAAAACTATGTCATAACAACAAGTAATAAATAATTGAAAAAATATACGGGCATCCACGTGCAACGCACGTGCTTTATACTAGTTATCAAGAAAAGGCTTAAGCCTATTAGCAATGACTTTCGAAGCAATTTTATATAAGACATTACATAAGCTAATAGGTCTAAAGTGGGCAACCAAAGAGGGGTTATCACATTTAGGAATAAGGACAATATGAGTAAAATTCAAATTATTTGGTAGAACTCTCTTGTTTAAGATATTGAGCACACAAGCAATAACATCTCTCCCTATGACATGCCAAAATTTTTGATAGAATATTGGCGACATGCCATCGGGACCGGGGGATTGGTCGTCCCTGTCTTTCAACCCATAAGGAAAGAAAGAGGCTCTAGCATAGTAAAAATCCATTGAAAAATAAAATAAAATATATATTTCAACGAGCTTATGTGGTCGAATTTGTTTATGGTTATAGTCCCTGAACCAGTCATTTCGAGGAGGAGCTTGAATCTTACTACAATCTTAATAGGTTCAGTGACGGGTTCACTGTTCAGCAAGTAGTTATGGCTCGAAATCTTGATGGGTTCAAATTAGCTCTTTGAACAACAATTATGACTCAATACTAAACTGAAAGGTTTTAATGATCGTCCCCGTCTATCTACCCATTGAAATTTTTTTAGGAAAAAGGACCATTTAAAAATAAAATAAGATTGAAATACGCAACCCTAGCAATCCATTAATGAAGAATTATACACAAGAAACTGCAAAATGCATCATAACATCATACATGAAAAAAAAAAACACACACACACGAGCAAACCTATACATACTAAGTTACATACAACATTCCAAACTAGTCAAGCAATAAGATATGGAGAATCCATAGAATTGAGATCGTTTGTAGACTCAAATTGGCAATTTTATGTTTTGCAGTGGTATTTTGGTATTTTTTGTATTTTTTTTGTTTTCCGCTTTAAGACCATTTCCAATGTTGTGCACCATTTTACAGCAGCTACAGTACTTTCACTCCAATGTACTGCACTATCTTTTGCAGCAAATCACTATTCACTATAATAATATTATTTTTACACCTCATTTATACTATTTCTCATATATCACAAATACACCCAATTTTAATTTTATATTACATATTCATCCAAGTAATATTTTTGTTATTCATCCAATTTGTTTATCTTGTATTATGTTCATTTACTTTTGAATTGTGTAATTTTTGCGTTTTATGTAATATTAATCTATGTTGGATGCAATTTTAAAATGTTTTAAATTTACGTGGAATATGCATTTTGTAATAGTTTTAATAAATATCTATTATTTATAGTTAAATTAAAACAATATATAATTAAGTGGGAAAAAAATAACATAATTTAGGACCTAATTGTAACTTTTCAAAATTTAGGAATCAAATTACAATGGACATAATTGTGACTATTACAAAATAATGAAATAAATAAAAACAAAGAAAAAACAAAAAAAATTATATGTCAGCGCTAAAACAACGCTGGTGAACAGTGCTGCACCAATGTAGACCAGCGCTATTATAGCGCTGGTTTTACAGTTCCATTGGAGGGCTAAATTGGAGATGGCCCAAGTATTGCCATTTTCCATATTGCTGAACAATTTTGAATTAAATAATATATTTCTCTCTGAAAGCCCTATTCATTTTGACTGTTTTTTTTTATGAGAAAATTATCGTGATAAGAGTTTCTTCTTTCACTTTGCATATTTCGCTGCGTCAAAGGTCTTGAGTTTTACTCTCACTAAATTTATGTTGGTGTTACTATATTTTCATAGTAGTTATTAGCTGAATGTATTGATTGTTAATTAATTATAATTTCTCACAATTTGGTATTAATAACAGGTATCATGTAAACGGAATTTGTCACTAAGTTATTATTAATCACGTATCATTGATTATTAGTAATAACAAGTTAACAACAATTTTGTTGTCATGGGTTGGATTGTTATGAGTGGCAATTTAATAAAATTCTTGTTGTATTTAACTTTTCAAAATAATTTATCTCAAAACATAAATTCTGAACACTGGATATATTTATTTGGTGACTAGTTTGACGCTGCTATTGGTATCTAGTCACTAATATTATTATTTTAAAATGGTAATAGATACGCAATAAGATAAAAGTCAAGCAAATTTTTATTCTTAATCAAAGTTCCGTATAAAACTTCATGTAAGGTCAAACGTACGGGAATCTTAAAAAGAATACATACATACATATATATATATATAATATTATAAAGTTTTCATTTCAAAAGGCAAAGGGGAGAGGAACTAGCCTAGATTCAAAAGAGTTCTCCACCGGTACTTTAATTTTCCCAGTAATAATGATCCATAAGAACCCACTAACAACCTATAATTAGTATTTAAAATGCTTTTCATGGTTATAATCATTCTGTCGTACCTGCTAATTATGATTACTTAATTTTTATTTAATTATTATTCAGAATATAATTATTATGATATTTACGAATCACACATATCATCCGGTGTCTTCAAAGGTCAATTTTGCTGCCTTTAGTATCTTTTATCCTTCTCCACATCCCAAGTATTTAGTAATTAATAAGTAATTGGAAAGCTATCAAGTAACTAATTAAGCTTTATTTAAATTCATCGATGATTGTTACTCAATAATTGAAGGACACTATTGGCAAGTGTGATGCTTCTATTGGATAGTTTTGCTAGATAAAATTAGCAAAAGTACGAGTGATTAGTGTAGCAATTGATCTGAATGTAATCATGATTCCTGAGATTTCCATCACCATCAAGAAAATATTCTAATCGAGTGAATTGCATGCTATACATACGATGCTATGAATATTATTATATAAAAAGAGAAAATTACAAATACACCCCCTTACTTTAGTTGCAAATTACTAAAAATTCTCTAACCTTTTTCAAAATCACATAAAGTCCCTCATGTTAAGATATTTTTACAATTCTATCCCTTATGTAATTGAAAATTCTTACAATTTCACCCCGTAAAGAGAAAAATTCACTTTTGGACCCATAGAAGTCGACCAAAAACACTTTTAGTCTCATAGGAGTTTTTTTGACACTTTTAGTCCCATAAAAGTGAAAAATTGACATTTTGGTCCCAAATGTTAAAAAATGGACGAAAAATGGCGATTGTGTTACCCGCTCCGTTAATTTTAACCGAAAATAAAAGAAATTCAAAAAAAAATTAAATAAATAAATAAATAAAAAATTTTAAAAAAACAAAGAAGGAAGACGACGACCAATGCAACCCCACCCCCACCCCACCATCACCCCACCGCCACGCTGCACACCACCATCGCCGATGGACAGCAAACTGGGTTGTGGTTTTTCGGTGGGTTGAGGCTGCCACAGATGGGATCGGGTTTGAGCTTTCTGGTGTTCGACGGAGTTGATTGGTATGGGGGTTTTGTGGGCGGGGGGAGTCGAAGCAGGCGGAGGACTTGAGGGTGTCGTTTAATTTGGTGGCGTAGGTGGTGTGATTGGGTGACTGCGGCGGTGGGATTGAAGAAGAAGAAGAAGACGACGCAGTGTTGTCTTCTTCTTTTTTCCATCATTTTTCCTTCTTTTTTTAATTTTATTTAATAATTATTTTTTGACATTTTTATTTTTATTTTTATTTTTGTATTTTTAAGTTAACGGAGTGTGTAACTCACACGTTCATTTCCGTCCATTTTTTAATGTTTGGGACCAAAAGTGTCACTTTTTCACTCATATGAGATTAAAAGTGTAAAAAAAAAATCATATGGGACTAAAAGTGTTTTGAGCAGACTCCTATGGGACCAAAAGTGAATCCTCCCCCTTCTCGATAAACCTTATAAATAGACCCCTTGAGAGAGTCTCGTTGTACGTCACCAAAAGTCAGGAGTTTTTTGGTAATTCTTTAAAATCATCTCAAAACAAACTCAACATTCACTCGCAATGTTATATTTCTTTTTGCTTAAGATCTGGAATGCGAACAAATGTTCTGAGTCGCGGGGTCTTCAACTGCCAAGGTGCGAGCTGGTGCAATGTGGCCAAAAAGACGCGAATTCATGATGCCTCACCCGGCGCTCTTACTAGCTCTGTCCGAGCAATAGACGTCGATAACATATTTTAACCCATGCAGGGCGATGGATAATTTTAAATTTTGAAGACCTCTAGATTCCATTTACTTTATGGAAAATGTAATATACCATCATTTATATAATACTGGTTTTTACCTCGCCTTGGTTTAGAAAGTGTTGATGTATTAAATCTATCAGAGTCAATTAATTGCAAAGTTTTCTTGCCAAAACTAGGGGTGGTGAGAAAACGGAGGTATGTATGGCAAAATGGTTTTGGACCCTTGGGTCCTACCCAACCCAATAGGATTGGGTCCAAAGAAGTTTTTGTTGGGTAGACTTGGGTTGGGTTCTATTGGGTCCAAAAAAAAACTTGGGTCCTCATGGATCCAACTTGGGTCCTATTGGGTCCATTCTGGGTCCTAAATGGGTTCAACATGTAAAAATTATTTTTTAAAAAAATTTATAAATAATTCTAATATCAAATATACATATTTACACACACTACACACACTACAAATTTTCACGCACACTACACACTTTTTTGCACACTACATATATTTTCACACATTTTACACACACTACACACACACACTACATATTTGTTTACACACACTACACATATTTTCACACATTTTACATACACTACACATATTTTCACATATTTTACACACACTACACATATTTTCACACACAGATCACATATTTTACACACACTACACACATTTTCATATACTACACAAATTTTCACACACACTACATATATTTTCACATATTTTACACACATTACACACATTTTCACACACTACACATATTTTCACAAACACTACACATATTTTTACACACACTACACATATTTTACACTCACTACACACATTTTCACACACTACACAAATTTTCACATACACAATATATATTTTCACAAACAACATATATTTTCACACATTTTCACACACACTACACACATTTTACACACACTACACATATTTTCACACCATCACACATTTTACACATACTTTACACACACTACACATATATTCACACATATCATATATTTTACGCACATTTTCACACACATATCATATATTTTACACACACTACACACATTTTCACACACTACACATATTTTAACACACAGATCACATTTTTACGCACACTACACACATTTTCACACACTACACATATTTTCACACACATCACATATTTTATACATACTACACATCAAATATGTGATGTGTGTGAAAATATGTGTAGTGTGTGAAAATGTGTGTAGTATGTGTAAAATATGTGATCTGTGTGTGAAAATATGTGTAGTGTGTGAAAATGTGTGTAGTGTGTGTAAAATATATGATCTGTGTGTGAAAATATGTATAGTGTGTGTAAAATATATGATATATGTGTGAAAATGTGTGTTGTGTGTGAAAATAAGTGATGTGTGTGTGAAAATATGTGTAGTATGTATAAAATATGTGATGTGTGTGAAAATGTGTGTAGTGTGTGTAAAATATGTGTAGTGTGTGTAAAATATGTGATGCGTGTGAAAATATGTGTAATGTGTGTGAAAATATGTGATGTGTGTGTGAAAATGTGTGTAGTGTGTGAAAATGTGTGGAGTGTGTGTGAAAATATGTGTACTGTGTGTAAAATGTATGATATGTGTGAAAATATGTGTAGTGTGTGAAAATGTGTGTAGTGTGTGTGAAAATATGTGTACTGTGTGTAAAATGTATGATGTGTGTGTGAAAATATGTGTAGTGTGTGTGAAAATATGTGTAGTGTGTATAAAATATGTGATGTGTGAAAATATGTGTAGTGTGTGTGAAAATGTGTGTAGTGTGTGAAAATATGTGTAGTGTGTGTGAAAATATGTGTACTGTGTGTAAAATGTATGATGTGTGTGAGAAAATATGTGTAGTGTGTGTCAAAATATGTGTAGTGTGTGTAAAATTTGTGACGTGTGTGAAAATATGTGTAGTGCGTGAAAATATGTGTAGTGTGTGAGAAAATATGTGTAGTGTGTGAAAATATGTGATGTGTGTGTGTGAAAATATGTGTAGTGTGTGAAAATATGTGTAGTGTGTGTCAAAATGTTTAGTGTGTAAAATATGTGATGTGTGTGAAAATATGTGTAGTGTGTGTGAAAATGTGTGTAGTGTGTGAAAATGTGTGTACTATGTGTAAAATGTATGATGTGTGTGAAAATATGTGGTGTGTGTGAAAATATGTGTAGTGTGTGTAAAATATGTGATGTGTGTGAAAATATGTGTAGTGTGTGAAAATATGTGATGTGTGTGTGAAAATGTGTGTAGTGTGTGAAAATGTGTATAGTGTGCGTGAAAATGTGTGTACTGTGTGTAAAATGTATGATGTGTGTGTGAAAATGTGTAGTGTGTGAAAATATGTGGTGTGTGTGAAAATATGTGTAGTGTGTGTAAAATATGTGATGTGTGAAAATATGTGTAGTGCGTGAAAATATGTGTAGTGTGTGAAAAAATATGTGTAGTGTGTGTTAAAATGTGTGTAGTGTGCGTGAGAATGTGTGTAGTATGTGTGAAAATATGTGTACTGTGTGTAAAATGTATGATGTGTGTGTGAAAATATGTGTAGTGTGTGAAAATGTGTAGTGTTGTGTAAAATATGTGATGTGTGTGAAAATATGTGTAGTGTGTGTGAAAATATGTGTAGTGTGTGAAAATATGTGTAGTGTGTGAAAATATGTGATGTGTGTGTGAAAATGTGTGTAGTGTGCGTGAAAATGTGTGTAGTGTGTGTGAAAATTTGTGTAGTGTGTGAAAAATATGTGGTGTGTGTGTGTGAAAATATGTGTAGTGTGTGTAAAATGTGTGATGTGTGTGTGAAAATATGTGTAGTGTATGTGAAAATGTGTGTAGTGTGTGTGAAAATATGTGTAGTGTGTGTAAAATGTGTGATGTGTGTGTGAAATATGTGATGTGTGTGTGAAAATATGTGTAGTGTGTGTGAAAATGTGTGTAGTGCGTGAAAATGTGTGTAGTGTGTGAAAAATGTGTGATGTGTGTGTGAAAATATGTGTAAAATGTGTGTAGTGTGTTTAAAATGTGTGTAGTGTGTGTGAAAATATGTGTAGTGTATGTAAAATATGTGATGTGTGTGTGAAAATATGTGTAGTGTGTGTGAAAATGTGTGTAGTGCGTGAAAATATGTGTACTATGTGTGAAAATATGTGTAGTGCGTGAAAATGTGTGTAGTGTGTGGAAAATATGTGATGTGTGTGTGAAAATGTGTAGTGTGTGAAAATATGTGTGGTGTGTGTAAAAATATGTGTAGAGTGTGTAAAATGTGTGATGTGTGTGTGAAAATATGTGTAGTGTGTGTAAAATATGTGTAGTGTGTGTGAAAATATGAGTAGTGTATGTAAAATATGTGATGTGTGTGTGAAAATATATGTAGTGTGTGAAAATATGTGTAGTGTGTGTCAAAATGTGTGTAGTGCGTGAAAGTATATGTAGTGTGTGTGAAAATATGTGTAGTGTGTGAAAATGTGTGTAGTGTGTGAAAATATATGTAGTGTGTGTAAAATATGTGATGTGTGTGTGAAAATATGTGTAGTGTGTGTCAAAATATGTGTAGAGTGTGTAAAATATGTATTGTGTGTGTAAAAAGTGTGTTGCGTATGTGTCAAAAATGTTTAGTATGTGTAAAAAGTGTGTTGTGTGTGTAAAAAATGTATTATGTGTGTAGAAAGTATATATAAATGTGTGTTAAACTCTATGTGACTTGATTCCATTTTGGATTTACTCTGGGTCCAAGTTGGATCCACTCTGGGTCCTAGTTGGGTCCACTTTGGGTCTTTATATAAAACTTAGTTGGACCCAACCCGGACCCAACCCATATTGGACCCATCATGGACCCAAACCAGTTGGACCCGACCCAAACCCGACCCGACCCGACCCACCCATTTGTCACCCCTAGGTATATGCATTGTTCTTAATTTATATGAAATATGAGCTTATAAACTTGATTGTTTCTTGTTGAACCACCCGATACTACTTCGTCTTTGTTGGTCACATCCTATGTTATTACTTAGGGATAACTGCGTACACATCGCCACAGTTATTGAGAAATTACTGCAAGGCTCCTAAAGTTTGCAATATGCCAACATAACCCCTGTTAGATGTGACAAGTCGAAAAAATGGTGAAATTGTTATCTATAGCAATCAGTACTACCAGGGGTGAAATTGTAATATACTTTTACTGGTAGGGGAAGTTATGCTAATTTCTCGAACATTTGAATGTTTTTGGTGAATAAAGTCTCATGCATGGGATGCCTATGTCTAATTTACGTACCCTGTTACATCTTGGACTAAACTAATGATCTTTTTTGCTAACACAGAGTATTACGAAGAGCTAGCATTTCCTTTGCACCAATTGGATTACTCAACATATTCAACTTTACAGGTGCTGTGGAGCAATTTGAAGTCCAGAAAACAGATGACACTTCCAATGGCAGCACAGCAACCATCACTCTGAAGGTCCGGGGATGTGGGCGCTTCGTAGTTTACTCTTCGCAACGGCCAATCAAATGCATCGTGGGGAATAACGAGACTGATTTTAACTATGAAGCTGATACTGAGCTCGTAACTCTGATCATTCCAGTACCAGAAGAGGAATGTATAAATGGCCTAATGATATCCAAGTTTAAGAGCGTTGTTAACGAGAATAAATCGTACTCTTAAGACAAGGCATCTCCAATATTAAGGGAAGTTTGATGAGAACTTTAGGTAGACATCTCTTGAGAAAGAAATAAGTTTAGTGAGTTGTAACAGTTATCATTTTCTCTAACAATATGAGTATGTCTGTCTTTGTATTCATATCAACTCTTCCTCTTCTCTACCACATTATTCTTTTTGATCAAGCTCTCACATTCTTTATGTTCAAATATATCTTACAAGGAGCTAATGGATTTGAGTTTATTAGCGGTAACAGTCCTTTTGATCGTGGTTAGTAGAGGTGTTCATCGGTCAGTTTTTTAACCGAACCAAACCGAAATTTCGGTTTTCTGAAATTTCGGACCGAAAACCGAACCGAACAGTGTCGGTTCGGTTCGGTTAAAACTGAAACATAAATTATTATTTTTTTTTACTTTTGTTTGGCTATTGTTGTTCACTTTTTCTTTGGAATGCATACATTTATATATTTATAATTATATTTAGCACGTCCAACTAAAATTGACATAATGAAATTTACAAGTGAACCGGTTCGGTTTGATTTTTCGGTATAAATAAATAAATTAATTAAATATAAATAAATAATTAAAATTTAATTATGATTAATTTTAATTCATTTTCTTTATTTTCCTATAAATTGTCACTAGGAAACACATTTTTTTATAATTTTTTATCTATATTATACTATATAAAAAAATAAAAAAAATAATTTTTTTTTTCGGTTTTTCGGTTAACCGACCGAACCGAACCTCCAAACCGAAAACCGAACCGAAATTTTCGGTTCGGTTTTCGGTCCGGACCGAAATTTCGGTTCTCGGTCGGTTTGATCGGTTCGGTTGATTCGTGAACACCCCTAGTGGTTAGTATCTTGATGACTTCGGTGATCAATCCATTCTTTTGACAGTAGCTATGGCTCTTTAAGAATGTTTCGCAATGCTAGTGATATTTATGTATGACCAAACGATCCCGTCTTTCAACCCATAGGGAAAAAACAGAGGCTCCATGAACAAAAAAAAATATATTTCAAGGAGCTTATGTGGTCGAATTTGTTTGTGGTTATAGTCTCTGAACCAGTCATTTCGTGGAGGAGTTTGAATCTTACTAAACTCTTAATAGGTTCAATGACCAGTTCACTATTTAAGATGAAAATAAGGAAGAGGGAGCTGCTAGAAGAACGTCAAGCGCTCATTGCCATGGAGGAGTCTTCTGTTAGTTTCCTTTCATCGTTTTATGTTATTCTTGAAAGTTATGACTCAGAATCTTGATGGGTTCAAATTCCTTCTTCGAACAATAATTATGACTCAATACTAAACAGAAAGGCCCATTTATCTGCCCATTGAAAAACAAATAGGAAAAAGGGCCATTTAAAAATAAAATAAGATTGAAGTACACAAACCTAGCCGTCCATTAATGAAGAATTATACACAAGAAACTGCAAAATGCATCATAACATTATACATGACTTAAAACACACACACACACAAAATAAACCTATACAGACATTTTTTTTTTGTTTCCCAATGTGTTCTCGAGTTCAGAGGTTCAAGACTAATCCCTTGTCGGACACAATTATGAGGACTTTTTCCAATTTTGCATTCACAAGAGCTTGTACAGGACCTCTTGCTTAAACCTATACATACATAATACATACATAGTTACAACTTACGTACAACATTCCAATATACAAATCAAGCAATAGGATATGAAGAATCCATAGCAATCCCACAAAGCCCTTCTTTAGCACCAACATCTCTCTCCATCCTTATATACCCTTCCTCTCCCCAACTCCTCCCCCATGAATTCTTCACCAACCAATACTTACTCCCATCATCACTCTCCCCATATCCAACGGCTGTAACGCCATGATCCAGCTCCGTGCCACAATCACCTGTGAACACCCCACCGGAATAAAACTGGAATGCCGTTTCTCCAGCGTCGATCGAAACCGACACCGGCTGATGCGCGACGGCTTTAAGCAGCGCCGACTCGCTGTTCGCGGGAACTTTCTCGTATCCGGAGATCACGGCGGCGCGTGAGGATTCCTTTTTCTTGTTGCATGCTCCGTCGGCGGCCTGGTAGGGGTACGTGGACTCTGCGGCGATTCCTTTGTTTTTCGCGATGAATGCGAATGCGTCCTCCATGTATCCGCCACCGCAGCCTTGATCTTGGCTTGTTACGTCGCAGTCTACGATTTCTTGCTCGGAGAGAGAGATTAGTTTGCCTGTGGAGATTTGGTTTATACCTTCGGTAGCTCCTATTGCTGAGAATGCCCAACAGCTACCTGTAGTTACGAAGATAAAATTGAGTATACAATTATCATATAATGGTAGTATATATTAATCCGGGTAATTCTATGTCATACCGAATCTAATGGTTCGGAAGTGTATTCTATGCCTATCTCTTTCACCATGGGATCACACACAATACACGTGCCTATCTCTTTCACCACGGGATCACACACAATACACGTCGAGTTTGTTCGAGTTGAGCTCGATTCGAGCTCGAGCTAAGTTTTTTAGACGATTCAATTCGAGCCAACTATAATTCTTCGGATGCCGCGAGTTTATGTTAAAAAAATAATAAAATCTTATTTATTTGTTTATTAATATATGTAATATTACATATTATCATATATTTAATATTTATCATTAATATGTTTAATAATATGTATGTATATATCAATACAAAATTATTAATATACACATATATACATATATATATATATATATACATATTTGTTTTGAGCTCGAGCATGAACTCAAAAATCTTGGCTCGAGTTCAAATTAAGTAATTTGGTCAAACTCAACTCGTGTGCACCCTGATTTCGGATAAGGATATTGGCACGTATTTTAGGCACGCAAAATTAAAAGAAAAAGGGAACATATGATTACCGTTTCGGATACGGAGATAAGAGCATAGAGTATATTTTGTATGTGTCGGGGTACTTGTACGTAGATTTTTGAAAAGTTCTGGGGTAAATTGAAAAAAGAGATCTTATAAGTTTCTAAGTTTAAGAATTCTTAAGAGGGTCCTTATATCTAAAGTTCGTATCTCACTAATATCATATTTTATATCTTTGCTCCGTTTAATTTATAATATATGTTATGGTAAGAAATTTTATTGAGGTCTTTTGATATTGGAAAAGCGTTGAGAGATCATTGCACTATTTTTGCAATGGACGAAAAAGTCAATTTAGAAGAAGTATTAACATTTTCCTAGCAACATTTTTAGTGTCAGTGGAGGTTGATGTAATTAATTCATAAACTCGAGGTGTCTAAGTGTAACTATACTAAATGTTATATTTTTATAATTATTTCTTTAAATTAAGTTAACTAAAATAACTTACCACATTGGCCTTGATCCTTAATAGGTGTGACAGCCCCCTTTGTTCTCCAATCCATGCTAGACGGCACGACACTCACATTTTCGTACTTAAACGATGTAATTTTAGACGATTTTTGCACCTTAAGTCCATTTCGAGTAGACCTAAACTCCTCATTGGTTTGATCAGCAAATGCATTAACGCCAAGTTGGTATTGCCGAGTGCCAGCCTTGTTAAACGCTTCAACGAACTCTACATTGTCCTTAAAGATCTTGAAACGCATCGCTTTTTCTTCATTATCTTTATAAACACGTCCATATTGTGCCATCCATTGCTCGTGTCTCTCGGAGATGGACAATCGTTTAGGAAGAACACGGGACGTTGTTTGAGAAGCCCATATGGCCAAAATTAAGAAGGTGAAAATTGAGGGTTTCATTGAAATTGAGAAAGCCAATTTTGGGTGAAATTAATATTGATTGGATATATGAATATTTGGCTTGACCTCTTAAGCTTTGATTGCACATGTATTTATAGAAGGGAGAAGATTCATTTAAACTCTTTATATAAATTATGCTCTTTTATAATAATTTCTCTTATTTTAAAAATATTTTAATTTAATTTCCTATTTGCCGGGGAGATTAAGGTGATGGGACTAGTTAACTAAGTCCGTAAACGATGCTTATTCGAGTATTTTATTCATAAAACTTGATTAAAATGCCATATATTATGATGTTAACAATGTTGTTTTGTCATTTGGGACCAAATCTCTACTTATTGACAAGGAAACTTAACCTCATGAAGTCATGAGAGTTTTTCTAAATAACTACACATATTCGACTTTTGTGAAGAAATTTAATGTTTGGTCTTAGTTATAAAAGAAGTCGTTGTCCTTTTATTTATCAAAAATAAATAAAAGTCGTCGTCCTTTTTGTTTTTTGTTTTTTTTAGAGACAATCGTCACTTTATTTATTTCATCACATTGGTAATTTACAATACTAAGAGTAATACAATGACTCAAACAAAATAATTAATGTTGGGGATTTTTCTACTTATTGGGGAATACAAACGAATGAAGAAAATATAATTTAAATATGGTTTCGAAGCGTGTACGAATCACTTTCCTTAAAGTGATATTTGCCCCCACTACTCGTTTGCCACCGGGTTTATATGGCAAATCACTTCTAGGATACGACAAAACCATCGAGACTTACGAATAGCAATTTCGGAAGTTTCCTTTCAAGAACTCATTGAAAGTGGCGTAAGAGAAAACGTAGGAGAATTGTGTATATATTTATTACGTTTTTTTATATCACAGTTTAGTGGCATTAAGAGTGTTTATATAGAGTTTGAGATACCTATCATAGAAGGACACAATTCTTCATTCAAAAGAGTTACAACTTTAAGATAACACTCTTCCTAAAAGAGATGACTATTAGATATGGCCACTCACTAGTAGACATGTCGTTTAATTAATAATATTATTTTTTAATATAATAATCAAATATTCCAACAATCCCCCACTTTGATTATCATATTAAAAATCCACCACTTAACATGTAATATTGAATTTCACTTACTCAAAAGGTGCATGCATAAATGAAAGTGTCTTTCGAATTAAACTTTCACATAGTGCAAATAACTCAAAGTTTAACGAAATCAATGTTGGCTAGTCGCTTAAACCAAGATTCCATAAGTTAAACCGGAGATATTGCACACATGAATCTTTTAACTTTCAAGAAGTTCACCGAAAATTTAAGCACATACATGGCCTTGCGCTTCATCCTAGTATCATGAACACTTATAAAAGTTTTCCAAACTTTTACTAGAAGCGGCACCACCTCTTGTGTTCACTTAGGTGAAGTCCTTTCATTCCTTAATAGGAATCAAATATTACTTCATTAAGAGTTTTCAACTCATCCTCGTTATGTACAACTCTTAGAAATATTTAATATATCTAGAGTTAGCTTAATCACTTATCAATAGCTT